>JASFAT010001149.1:0-456546 GCA_031353405.1 Baronia brevicornis
TCAGTTCATCATACATTATTATTTTTGTTTGCTTGTCGCGGATCTTAGCTAAGTAAAAGTTCTGACTGTCCACAGAGTGAAATAGAATTTGTACAAAGTGCGTATATTGTATGATTCGTGACGCATGACCTCACTGTCGAAAACGTAAACTGCAACCCAGTACAGTCATTGAACTGTAAATATACGCCTATATATAAGTTAGTGTTGTTATATGTACAACTTGTACAACCTATACTTGTACATATAACAACACCGTACCGTAGCGAGCCTGCCGTACTGCTACGGTGACACACGGGATCTTTAGAGGGTTTTATCTTTGATAAAAATGAAATGCTTCCAAATTAAATTAATTAATTTTTCTATTCACTGTACATTTATACATACATACATATCGTCACGCCTGTCTCCCGTAGTGGTAGGCAGAGACCACAGAGCTCCGTCTGCTACGATCTCGGCATACTTCCCTTGCTTCCTCCACACTCATTATTCTCCTCCTGCAAACCCGCCGGTTTTTTTTATTATTATATATAATCTCAATTTCTTAAATCGAAAAAGTGTCATGTCTATCGAAAGACGGTAGTCGAACTCATCTTTTTGTTTTCATATAAAACAATTTATTTATTTTTTATTTTAAATTTTAAAATTACGAATTTAAAAAGAAGTATTATAATATAATAGAAATAGAAAAAAACTTTATTCATGACACCCTTTTTTTAAAACATCCAAAATTAAAACCTAAATAAAAGGTTTTACTTAGCTAAGATAAACTTTTACTTAGCTAAGATCCGCGACAAGCGAACAAAAATAATAATGTATGATGAACTGAAACTAAATCTTATCGAAAAAACGTCTATATTCGAATAAAAAGGTTTTTTTCCATTCGTGATATTTTTATCAACGTATCATCACTACAGTACGTAACTACTTCATCGGTTTATCGATGGAGTCAGGCGGTGCTTTTCGGTAATATGTACATAAAAGATGGACAGTGGATGATACTTGAAATAAATAGATTTTTATTTTATTTTACTTTATTTGTTACAATTTACAGTGAAGTTGGATGGAGCATAGTAGATCTCACTAGGTAATTAATGGAGTCAGGCGTTACTTTGCGGAAATCCATCACTATATGGACCGTCAAAAGTTTTACTTAGCTAAGATCCGCGACAAGCAAAATAATAACAGAAAATTAATAATGTGTGTTCCTCCGTTGGGTTTAGTGGATTTATTTGGATCTTAAACCAAAAACTCATCGACCATCAACTCTCCACCCACCAACCACTATACACAACACCAAACACACATTATCACTTTTCCGAACCGACAACCGAAAAGTTTTCGGTTGTCTACCGCAGAGTCTACTATACCTGAAGATGCCTCGTGTTGGGGCGAAACACGTGTCGTTTACAAGATGGAAAAGTGATAATGTGTGTTTGGTGTTGTGTATAGTGGTTGGTGGGTGGAGAGTTGATGGCCGGTTTTCCGTGAGTTTTTGGTTTAAGCTCCAAATAAATCCACTAAACCCAACGGAGGAACACACATTATTAATTTTCTGTTATTGTTTTGCTTGTCGCGGATCTTAGCTAAGTAAAACTTTTGACTGTCCATATACTCACTAAGGGCCGGAAAGTGATATTACTACTGCCCTGTAAAAACATGTCAATTTGGTTCTTACTAAGTAATTTTATTCAATTTTTTTTTACTTTTCTTTTTTTATTTCTATATGTTTTTTTGAAAAAATAATTCATTAATTAAATTCAATTAAGTTTAGTTTTATATGGGATACATAAATTCTCTTATATAAATAAGATTAAATATCTTAGGGTATAAAAGTAGGAATTTACTTCATAAATATTTTTTTGTATTAGGTACTTTTATATCACGTATTAGTTAGCGTTCGCGGATTTTAGCAAAGTATGTTTGACCGTCCATTTCGACATACTCCATCGGATTTAACATTCGCTGTTTATTTTCACACTGCAACCACCGCTTACTCCCCAGTTGACATATTAATACATTATCGACGTACCACTGACATTGCATCCCATTATTACTAGGATTCCCATTGCCATTCGACATGGCAATGCAGGAAGTGTTATGGGACCTTTGAACATTACATTAATTTGTGTACAATTTTTTGACATTTATTATTAGGTATATACACTAGTTGTTATGTAAATAAGTTAATATATCGACTTAAAAGACGTTATGTTTATTATTTTAATAACTCCCACACTGAATCATATAAAGATTTGATTATATAGTGATATTGCGAACAAATTAAATACCTCGTGCCTTAATTTATTTTTAAATGTTACAAAGATTTCCAATAATGCGAGAATTAATGTAACAGAAACGGTAGAAGGGATTGGTGTATATTTCGTATCTCAAATTAGCGATAGGCGCTATTGGAGAATATTTTTTAATTGTGTGTCGCATTTGTCTGTTTCGGTCGCGTAGCACAAAAAAAAATTAATATTGGCTGGTGGCTTTGCACGCGCGCTACACGCTGCGGCAGCGCTGCGCTGCGCTCGCGCCACGCTGCGAAGTGGGGGGGCGCAGATTCGGCTGTGCGGGTGGCGGCGGCGCGGTGGGGGCGTGGCGACAGAGGCGGCGCGCGGCGCCATTCGCCGCCAGTGGCGCTCCGCCCCCGCCGCGCGTACCCCCGCCCCGCGCCGCCTGCCATGCCACGCTCAGTGCCTCGCGACACTTCGCCAGCGGAGCACGCGTCACGCGTTCTCACCGTACACGTTCGTTGCAGATGCGAGTCCGCTGAAGCGATGCCGGCCGAGGAGGAACCAGCGGCGATGGACGCCCGCGAAGCCGACGGTTCGCCGCAACAATTCTGCCTTCGGTGGAACAACTATCAGAGCAACCTGGCCAACTGTTTCGACCAGCTCCTGCAGACGGAGTCATTCGTCGACGTCACCCTCGCCTGCGAGGGGCAGAGCCTCAAGGCGCACAAGGTGGTGCTCTCCGCGTGCAGCCCCTACTTCCAAACACTGTTCATGGACAACCCGTGCCAACACCCGATCATCATAATGCGCGACATCAAGTACTGCGACCTGAAGGCGGTCGTGGACTTCATGTACCGCGGAGAGATCAACGTGTCGCAGGACCAGATCTCGGCGTTGTTAAAAGTGGCTGAGACGCTGAAGATAAGGGGGCTGACAGATGTGAGCGGAGAGCACGCCGTACTTCGATCTGGCGGCATGGATTCCCGAGCGCCGAAGAGGCCCGTGAGCCGGGAGACAGATTCGCCCGCGAAGGCGCGCCGGCGTTCCTCGGAGCGTAGCCCCGGGCCCAGCCCTCGGGTTTCCCCGAACGCCTCGTCCGACCTCCTGCCCCCGCCGGACACACCGACATCCGCCATCCCGCTGCACGGCGACGACGTGGACATCCGCCCCGGCATCGCCGAGATGATCCGCGAGGAGGAACGGGTGAGTACCATCACAGTCTCATACATACGCGCGCCCCGTCCACAAAAGTTTTCCCGCCGTTCGGGTACACCGCGCGCCCCCGCCCCCGCCCCCGCCCCCCTGCCGCCAAACTTCCCATCTCGTATCGTGTTTCGTAATTCATTTATTCCGAGCCCGCACCGCTTCTAATATGAAAATTACTGTGTCGCGTACCGACCGACGTCGGCCCTTTGTTGTTATAATAAAAATCAAAAACTCCCCCCTTCCCTACGCATGTTGCTATTGATTTTTTGGTCGTTTCAAACGAAATCAATAAATGAAAATGAAACGTGATTAAATGTAACTTTGTGCAATCTTTCTAGAAAAATAAATCGTTAATAAAATTCGTTTGAAACCAGAAATTAATATAAAATTTTTATTAAACTCTCGTTTCAAGCAAATTTATATAAAAATTATAATATAATATATATGAATATGAAATGTCTTTCCCGTTTCTTTAATTTCGTTATATTAATCGTATCCATCCGTTTAAAATACAAGCCGTGGTAGCTATGCTATCACATTAAGGTCCCAAATGGCGCGCACCCGAATCTCGGCCAGCTGTTTTGATCTACTTCCGGTTCCATCCCCACACGCTGCCTTAATCTTATTTGATATGGCTTTATTTATCAAAGTTTTATCATTCATATTAATTCGATAAAATTATATACGGACAACATTTCGTTTAAATAAATAAAATTAGCGATTTAAAAAAATTAATAATTATATTTTTAAAATCGATAATGATCTAATTTAAAAAAGAAGTACGAAAATAATAATAAATGAAAATTTTAATGTTATAAAAAATGACGTATAACTTTTTTTTATGAAGTATTTACATTATATTTAATTATTCGTATTTATCTGCCTAAAAATTCACAGAGTCACAAGTTAGGCCCATAGACATCTGCAGTATGGCCATAAGGTATTGTAAAATATTTGCTGGCCCTTAAGAAATGTTTAGGCTTGCCAAAAAAAGAATTAAAAATTTACACAACCTTTACTCAAATATACATACACACCTAAAAAAACCAATATAATTTTTGAGATACGTAAAAGTTTTTTATTTGGCTAAGCGGTGAAGTTGCCTCTCTAGGAGTCAATGGTCGCGGTTTTGATTCCGGCGTTATGTGTGGCCTACACATATTTAGTCCGAGTCAAGATATCCCGTCAACTCGTCTTAGATAAGCGTGGTGGATTAATGTCGAGAAATCTGGACATATATCGGTTGTAAAAACAAATATTTAGCTACGTAAAAAAGTAGAAACAAAATACTATAAGAAGAGTCTTTCTATTAAGAGAGAATCAATACTGCAATAGAACGCAATTTGGGAAAAGGACTACCAGAAGAAACGGTTACGTTAATATAAATAAAATATATATATCGTTTAGATCGCGAGGTGGAATGTTCTTGTGACCTTTGCATGAAGAGAAAAAAGCTTGCGCCCTGGAATGGGATGTATTTAAGCTGTCACTTGCTTGTTTTAAAATGCCTCATTATTTAAATTCGCTTTTTAAACGTAAAATTAAATGCAATATTTTACACATAATTACGTAAACGAAAAATTAAATAAATTTATTAATAATAATTTTATTAATAAATTTATTTAATTTAAACAATTATTATTAAATAATAATTGTTTAATTATTATTTTTTTTGTTCATGTACATTTGTATTATAAAAGCACGTTTGGTTGACAATTATTAAAATTAAAATTTGCTCTTCAGTGATAAAGTAAATTATGTAATCATAATCAACATTCTCATCATCATCGTCATCTTGCATATGAACCCGTAGGTCTTCCTCAGGGCATGCTATGTAGCACGAGCTAAATACATTCATATAAATATAAATTACTTTTTTAATTTATGAAATATAAAAACAAAAATTAACTTTCATTTACCAATATAATTGATATTATACAAGTAACTGAAAAGTTTACAATTTAAACTCGTTCAATTAATTACTTAATGTCATCCAATAAAACTCACTTTATATTTTTAATTATTATAAATTATAATTATTGAACGGGTTTCAATTGTAATTTTTTAGTTACTTGTGTAATTTCAATTATATTCGCAAATGAAAGTTAATTTTTGTGTTTTTTATTTTATAAATTAAATAAAATAATTTATATCTTTATAAATGTAATTTAAAACAATAAAATTTATAAATATAATTACATCGACTACAACCTGAATTATTTACCTAATAGTAACATTGGACAATTTTAATGTAATGTATCGGCTGCGTATTTTGTTGCGTTTTTTTTAATATGACTTTTTGTATAAATTGGTGGAAATCTAGTCTTGGTAAACGTAGGACAGGGACAACTCCCATTCTGAAGCTGGATGCATGAAGCCGAAGAGCGGGCTATGTTGCGTCTCGTTTTGGGGGATTTATTATATGAAGTATAAATTAATCTTTAACTGGACTAATAATTTGTTAAATACAATATATTACCTTTTACCTTATAAACTTCTTATGTTGAGAATTTTTCCTGCGAAGTCGTAAAGGCCACAGCATTATAATTGAAAACCCTTTTACAAAAAAATATACATTATACTATTCATAAAAGAATATTCATTTATAAAAATAATTATATTTTTAAAAAAATATTTTTTTTTAAAAAAAAATCGTAGAGCTGAATTTATACTAGGAATTCCTTGATTCCTAAGTATCTTCTTAACACGGCTGAGTTTTACAAGTATTATGTGACATCACGCTCGTGGCCTGATAGCTCCGCTTCTACTCGCTATTTGGCTACTGATGTAAACTTTTTTTTTCTATACAGATGCTCTATTAGTATAGTTATTTGGAGTAACAGTTATTCCATGCAATAATCTGATCAATGTCGACTCCATTCTTTTACTGGACTATTGATGTGAACAACATTTTCTAGCACAAACACCATTCGCTTACCTACTTGGAATGGTTAACAAGAATTCTAGTAATATAAAAAAATTGCCAGTCTTCTTAAAAAAAAAAACTAAACTTAAATAAACGAGCAACGTATTCAAACATGTAAAACATACAAGCGATGTTCCTATTATTATTACTAGTTATAGAAAAAAAATGACTAAAAAGTTTTTTATTAAAAACTTTCATTTACAGCGTGATCCTACCAGAAAAAAACGTAAAATAAATTAACAACAAATAAATAAAATATATATATTTATAATAAATAAATAAAATCTATATAATTATTATAAAAATATATATAATAAAATATATATAATTAATAAATAAATGTATATTATATTTATCCCGATGTTCGATTGAACCTGCGAAAAATAGCAGCGGCTCCTCCACTGAGCCAGTTCGGTCGTTCTTCTATAATGTACTCAAATTAAAACGGTGAGTTATATAAAAGAAAGAAATTGCGAACCGTTTGTAACGCGGGCGGCCATTGTTTCCCTTGTGTAGCAGGTGTAATTTAGTATTTTGCGACCAAAACTAGGTCTCCCTAACAAAAGCATATTGTTTGAGTACAATTAGCAATGCAATCGGCATAGATAAGTTAGTGTTTGCATTATTGAGTACTTTTATGTTAGGCGTTTAGGTAAAGTTAGTTAAGATTGTGTTAGTTTTGTCGTAAAGCGGCATTTTATCGCTCCGCGCCCACTACTTGCTTACATTATGCATTTTTAAGTTACAATATAAATTAATGACTTATTATTTTATTCAACGATAATTGGTTTAGTGGCTAAGCTACCGTTTTTGGATTCAATGTTAGCGGGTTCGGTTTTCGCATTGGGATAAATATCCATATTTTTTATGGGACATGGAGGCAAATGAGCAAGTGTATCGCCGTGTAGTCCGGGATACAGAAGTCTCGGACAAGTTTTCTCAAGAATTGTTAAATAAAATAATCGTTAAAAAACAACGCAAACGGTTTAGAGTACTTTATCGATACGCACTTAAAGGAATCAATTGATATTTTTTAAAAGAAAATTAGCAATGTACTAGTATAAGCTACTAATAGCTACAACGATTCTTGTTATAAATTTTAATTAATCTGATAGTGCTCAAGCTAGAACAATGTAGTTTTCACCAAAAATACAACGTAAGATCGATCGAATCATTTAAAGTAAGCGAAATCCTAACTAATCGAGTTATTGTTGATTAAAAGTAAATTAAGTCATGCTCAAGTTCTCTGAAATATTGTATCGTTGAGGTTCTGTTTTTCTTTTACAATATTTCGGAAATTACAATTACAATATTTACAATTACAACTAATATATTTTATTTTACCACATTTTGAAAATTACAATTACAATATTTACAATTATACTATATTTTATTTTACAATATTACGGAAACTACAGTTATAATATTTACAATTATAGTTATTTTACAATATTTTGGTAATTACATTCACAATATTTACAATAGTAATTGTAAATATTGTGAATGTAATTACCGAAATATTGTAATATTTCGGAGATTATACACTTGACATAATTGAGGCAAGGTGACTTGCTAATTGAGGCTAGGTGGTTTGAAGCATTTCACTTGCACGCGGTAAAAGAAAGTAATTGAAGTCATTGATATAAAAATTTATATTATAGTTTACACTAATACTGTACTATCGCTGTTTACAGCGCTATATTGGCTGAATTATTCCATTCAACCACCACAATAAGTAGGAGCTGTTATCGATCGGCATAAATTAATCTCGGAGCTAATACTATATTATTTTTACTTGCCGTTTTTAATTACGCACGTTAATTGAAGCTAGCGTTTCGCGTGCTCTTGGCTTCGGCTATTATTATAGCGATAAGAGATGTTTTGTTATTTTGTGCGTATCATTTAGAATGTCATATATCATCATGATCATAAATCTGCTGGTTCACTACTAGACATAGGCTTGTTTATGAGATGAGAAGGTAAACTAGCAGGGTGTCACCTGATGGAAAGCAACCAACGCCGTCCATAGACATCTGCAGCGCCACAGGCGGTGCATAAGCGTTGCGGGCCTTTAAGGAAAGTGTCATTATAGGAGGTGGAAGGGGGTGAAGGAAGGGGAAGAGGAGATGGAGGGGTAGGGGGAGATGAAGAGTTTCCCAAGTCGCGACTTAGCCTTAACTTCCTATTCAGTTTTTACTAGACGCCCTACGCAGATCGTCACTTTATCGAACCGTGAGGGGGTCTCCTACCTTTGTCAATAAGCGGTCTTTACTCTGGCACTTGTCTATTAAAACGATTGTCGATTTCCAGACAAACGTGACCAGCCCGGCCACTTCAGTTTGCTAACTTGAAGGACTATGTCGTTGAATTTAATTTTCTAGCGAATTTCTTTATTGAATGCATCTTATATCATCATCAATAGCCTGCGGCAGTCCACTGTTGGACATAGGCATCTTCCAAGAAGCGCCACCTAGCTCGATCTTCGGCTTAACGCGTCATCTCTTTCACCCGCCCTGTGCAGATCGTCATACCATCTAGCCGGGAGGCGTCCCACCCTACGTTTGCCAATACGCTGGTCTTCACTCCAGCACTCGTTCACTCCTGCAGTTATCGGATCACCGACAAACGTGACCATCATATTGTCAATTCAGTTTACTAATTCGGAAGAATATGCCGGTGATTTTGGTTCTCTGGCGGATTTCTTCATTTCGAATCATGTTCACCAGAGAAAGTCCGAGCATAGCTCCCTGAGCGACGATTACAGCAACTTTATTTGTGTAAACTCGTTAGTGTGTTTAATTAGGCTCTATTACTAGGTCAACCTTGATCAAGAATCTTTAGAGATTTAGTGTCTGATTTCCAAGGTTAAATAGGACGTTATAAGATAGGAAGTAAAGACGAAAGTTAGATATTATATGAGCTGGTGAGACCCTTTTACATCTAGCAGTAGACTATTATGCATTACACGACGACGAGGTGATGAGAACTACCATTTGTAATTACTTACTGAACCTTTATAAAAAATCTACCAAAGCTGTTGCAAATTAGCCCCTATGTTTCAAAGCGTACGGTCGGCTCTCGTTGTACATCGCGGTCAGGTATTATCGGAACAAATTAAACTCGAATATAAGAAACAATCATCGTCCATTGCTCGTAAAGATAACGCTCATGATATTTGTAATGGTCTGATTCATCGATCGATAGTGAATTTATTTTCGCGGTCGTTTTGTGAATAATCGCGTATGTGTTGGTCCGGTGACGTCATAACTTTTTATACTCGAAGTGAGTTAATTCGTCCGTAATCATCCTAATTTATATAATAAAATAGATCACAAGGGAACAATTCAAAATAGACACAGAATACATGTATAGGTCATAGATATATTTATTCCCATGAGTGAATCGGACCTTTGACATCGAAGGCAATTATTTCTCGAATGAGCCAATTAGATTAAATTTATTATTGAAACTCAACTCACGAAATGTGACATATACCGTATTACATAGAATATAAGACGCACATTTTTATGTGCTTATATGCGTCTGTTATACGTGATGCGTCTTACATTCGATGGAGCGGGTTGACGACTGCTAGATATAACCATATATATGTAAACATATTTGTGTTTGTGTATTTGTATTATGTGTGTAGAAATAGAAAATAAAAAATCTGACGTGTCATGTGAGGTAACCGATATATGATTAAATATGCCCACTGAAGTTATAACGGTAATCGTATATGTAAACTGGTTTATCCCAAAACCCACTTTAGGGTAAGGATGTGTAAAATGGGAAAGGCAGGAGGCTGTAACGGAAAGGGAATCGAGTTGGTACTTGGAAATCTTTTATTTCTTTTTGAATATTTGTGATTTTTTTGCTCGTTTTGTGCTGTTCGTAATAATGATGCTTACCTGGGGCACATCATGAGACATAATGTGTACAGATAGTTGCGACTGATCTAAACTGAATTGATGGCAAAAGTCATAGGCAAAATACAGGTTGGTCGGAAGTCTTTGCTACATAATATTAGGGCGTGGACCGGGACAGCGAGTTCGCAAGAACTGCTTCGCCTCGCGAAAGACGTGGAGAGTTGTGCTGAATTGCTGAAACCGACTGGCGAAGGTTGGCAGCCAATTTGTTTTCTATTTATTTATGTAAACAATACATGCGTCTATTACAAGGTTCAGTCGTCCCGTTCGGGGTCCACTGGCAAATTAACCTTGTATACACGTATGTATTGTTTAGATAAATAAATAAAAACAAATTGGCTGCCAACCTTCGCCAGTCGGAGAGACTTAGAAAACGAAGAAGTGCTATTTGTCTGGCCCTCCCACTTCAATGTATCTATCTGCATTTGGTGTTGCGCGCGCATTGTTTAGTTAGAATGCGTTTTATTTGCCGCGATATTAAAATGTACAGACGCGAGTTTTATTCGCGGGGGAAATACATTAAATATGCTGTAAAATAATTTTACGATTACGCTTCTGATTACAATATCTTAAGTAAAATAAATACGGTGCGGAGCGGTTGGAAAAATCTTTTTTTGTGTTCGCATAAACCAAGCGTTACCGAGAGCCCGTGTGTGTGTGTGCGCGTGTGCGACTGGGAAATAGCACAACTGAATTATATTGTCTCGTAAAACATCGCGGTTTACTGACGTTTAATAACGATCGTAAATTATATATAAAATATTAACATCTTTTACACTTATCGCTGGAATTACAGACGCGATATTTAATATCGCGAGTTCATTATTTTGTTTTTTTTTTTTCGCGTGCACCTCCAATTAATATTTATTCGTGCGTGTAATTAAAAATATATAGCGCGGATATTAAAGCTCACGGGTGTTTGAAAACTAATTTATATCGGAAGCTGGCTGATATTTTTTGATTAGATATTATTTTATTGTTTTCGTTTGACCTAGCCACGTTAGGCGGTTAGGTTATCAAATTAAAAAAAAAAATAAAAAAAACATTTAAGCCATCGATCCTGGGTTCAATTATTTTTATAGCAGAACAGGCAAATGGGTCACCTGGTGGTGAATGATATCCGCCCAGATATTCACGACGCCGGATGCTTTGCCGTCCTTTTGTGAAAACATACGCTTGTCTCTTGGATGCCTCTATGTCGTAATCTCGGTCGAAATTAAGATTTCCCTTATACTGGTTACGATCTCACCTGAGGGGCTCTTGGATTATAATCAGAATATAATCCAATATAGCGTCAATACAGCTGTAACAGTTGACATCTGGACATGACCTTTACAAATTAAGGGTGTTGTACAACACTATTTGTCATAGCGACATCTGGTCGTTGTCTTGCAAACCTTTTGATATGACCCCACTAGATGTCATTGTGTCGCGAGTCAAAGAAGTCTGCATCGCAATGACGAGATGTTCGCCGATGGCATGTCAATCGTGCGTTTTAACAGGCGTCAGCCACCGGGTATTCTAAACCTGTAATCCTCAAAAAACTAAAGGAGTTGCAGATAATCGCGCATAATACACTAACATTTAATATTAAATTTAAGCCTTTATTCAGATAAATATACAGTTTCTAATATAGTAAAATGATATTATACATTGTTATCTGTTTGTCTAACGGATAAAGGCCTCTTCCAATACACTAAAATATGTATTTTTAAATACGCCAAAAATACTATAGGTTGACGGGTTCACAATTTCATTACATAAATAATATATTTGATTATTCAACAGTTGCCATTATTCTGAACAGTGTATTTCTGACTGGTCAAAGCAACGTTTCAAATATTAAAAGAAAATGGATCACTCATGATACATTATTAAACTTGTGCCGTGATAGTTATTTGTATTTTTGCCATAATTAACTACAACGGTTGATAGCAGAAAAGTAAGGAGACAGTTTATTAATAATCTCCCAGCTTTTATATCTTTTAATGAGTTAAGGGGGCAATCAACGCCGCCTATAGACATCCGTGACACCATAGGTATTACGGAAGCGTTGCCGGCCTTTAAGGTCGTCATAATTTCGGAACTACTGCTAAAGGTAGCTTGTTCCATATTTATCCCGATACGGCAATGGGAACCCGCGATGAATGACCCCGAAAACGGTACATTTTACCACAAATCCAATGGGATCTTCTATCTTGTGTTACAATTAATAAAAATAAATTATCTATATTACAGTTTCTATCGCCGATTTTTCTCCATCCAGAGGAATCACGTTATGAAATAGTGGGAAAAGCTTTACTGTTTGAGGACTGACGTTTGACAAGTGAAATGTAATTTTTATGAACAAAAAATTCACCATAAGATAGCGATCGCTTATAAATTATGAAAAATCGTTAACTTCTTAACTCCAGCAAAATAAAATATTATAAAAAAAATTAAACTAGAACACACATCGTGCAGTACATAAAGCTGGCGAGAGATAGCAAAATTAATATTATCTCCTTACTGGCCGAAAATAACTCAATGATTATTTAAAACTATAACCTTGTGTCATGTAAACTTTTTTCTAAGTATTATTTGGCAATTTTTCCGCCATTTTCCCACCAGTGATGTGTTTTTATTTCATTTTCATAATATTATGTTATTATTAATTACATTGTTTAATTTTGTTTGCGTATTGTACAATATAGTTCGATTAAGGCATGTAAGTGGGGTGATATGAAATAAATGCGTGTACGGTTACTTTTTAAGTTGACTGCAAACGTCCATTGAATGTTTTGGTAGAATAGCCACCATTTTATCAAGACGTAATGTAGTATGCTGACTAGTAAATTTTAAGATACTTGATGTTATTGTATTTTACTTGACATTGGCGTACCTATAAGTGATAAAAAATGCCATTAAAGATCAACAATTAATCATTGACACTAGTTTTTTTTTATATAATAGGTGTTCTTATATAAAATAAAAATTATATAAATACGGTACGGTTAATTTAATATTTCATTAAATAATTGTATAACTTTAATACATGTACAATAAAGAATATATCTATCTAAATATATAAAACGTACTCATTTATTTATAATTATCTACATATATATTTACGGGTATATATTTCAAATCTGGATAATGACCGAATCGGTGTCTCAGTACGGGCCTGCCTAGTGGGACTTACTATGCTCCATCCAATTTCACTTGTTATTTGTCATAAATAAAATAAAAAAAGAAGAAACATGGCCAGTCTTTGCGTATGTATGTATGTATTTCGCATGGAAATTGTGACAAACATCGGCACAGCGGCGCGCTTACGTAATTTGAATCGACTTGTAAGAGTGATCGATGTCTAGTCGAATGCGAATCGAAACATGGCCGGATTAACATTGCGTGACAGGTTCAGTAACCGATGGTGGTACTTCTAGGACCCGTCGTATCTGCTCCCATGGCCCCTGCCTGCTCATTCATTCATACAACACGACAGAACAAATGCACGTGATTGAAATTCGTCCAGACAGAAACAAATCTGTCGTAGAACAGATATTTTCGTTTATATTAACATCAAACTATCTTTACACCTTTCACAAGAGTATTAAACAAAAAAGTATTCTATTAACATTTAAACAAGGCTGTTATTCTTCTTTTTTTAAAAAGTAACTATAAAAAAAAGATAAGAAATTAAAAAATCGGTAATATAAGGCTTCTTTGTACTCGCATAATGTTTTTGATGTAGAGAAAATAATGAAAAAAGTAAGTTTTATAGTATTGCTCACAGTTACTATTCGAAAATTGAATTGATTCTTTTTATAATCGAAACTCTTTATCAGGAAGTCCATCTCCCACTTGAAAATCGGTTTAAAAAATTCTCAATAAAAACCTACCTACATAAGAAGCAAAAGTTCGCAATTAAAAAACTCACTCTAAATCGACCTTTACAAACAAAGCTGTTGAGATTATTTAAGAACTTATCTCCAACCCTATCACGGATTAACGCGGGTAAAGAAAAATTTCACCCCTATATTGTTGGGGTAAAACTTTGGCGTAAAAATGAACCCCTCATTTTGACATTGATCAACACGGCTAAGCTTGGAATAAAGGCAAATAATATTTATTTTGATCTTTAATGGCATTTTTTTATCACTTATAGGTACGCCAATGTCAAGTAAAATACAATAACATCAAGTATCTTAAAATTTACTAGTCAGCATACTACATTACGTCTTGATAAAATGGTGGCTATTCTACCAAAACATTCAATGGACGTTTGCAGTCAACTTAAAAAGTAACCGTACACGCATTTATTTCATATCACCCCACTTACATGCCTTAATCGAACTATATTGTACAATACGCAAACAAAATTAAACAATGTAATTAATAATAACATAATATTATGAAAATGAAATAAAAACACATCACTGGTGGGAAAATGGCGGAAAAATTGCCAAATAATACTTAGAAAAAAGTTTACATGACACAAGGTTATAGTTTTAAATAATCATTGAGTTATTTTCGGCCAGTAAGGAGATAATATTAATTTTGCTATCTCTCGCCAGCTTTATGTACTGCACGATGTGTGTTCTAGTTTAATTTTTTTATAATATTTTATTTTGCTGGAGTTAAGAAGTTAACGATTTTTCATAATTTATAAGCGATCGCTATCTTATGGTGAATTTTTTGTTCATAAAAATTACATTTCACTTGTCAAACGTCAGTCCTCAAACAGTAAAGCTTTTCCCACTATTTCATAACGTGATTCCTCTGGATGGAGAAAAATCGGCGATAGAAACTGTAATATAGATAATTTATTTTTATTAATTGTAACACAAGATAGAAGATCCCATTGGATTTGTGGTAAAATGTACCGTTTTCGGGGTCATTCATCGCGGGTTCCCATTGCCGTATCGGGATAAATATGGAACAAGCTACCTTTAGCAGTAGTTCCGAAATTATGACGACCTTAAAGGCCGGCAACGCTTCCGTAATACCTATGGTGTCACGGATGTCTATAGGCGGCGTTGATTGCCCCCTTAACTCATTAAAAGATATAAAAGCTGGGAGATTATTAATAAACTGTCTCCTTACTTTTCTGCTATCAACCGTTGTAGTTAATTATGGCAAAAATACAAATAACTATCACGGCACAAGTTTAATAATGTATCATGAGTGATCCATTTTCTTTTAATATTTGAAACGTTGCTTTGACCAGTCAGAAATACACTGTTCAGAATAATGGCAACTGTTGAATAATCAAATATATTATTTATGTAATGAAATTGTGAACCCGTCAACCTATAGTATTTTTGGCGTATTTAAAAATACATATTTTAGTGTATTGGAAGAGGCCTTTATCCGTTAGACAAACAGATAACAATGTATAATATCATTTTACTATATTAGAAACTGTATATTTATCTGAATAAAGGCTTAAATTTAATATTAAATGTTAGTGTATTATGCGCGATTATCTGCAACTCCTTTAGTTTTTTGAGGATTACAGGTTTAGAATACCCGGTGGCTGACGCCTGTTAAAACGCACGATTGACATGCCATCGGCGAACATCTCGTCATTGCGATGCAGACTTCTTTGACTCGCGACACAATGACATCTAGTGGGGTCATATCAAAAGGTTTGCAAGACAACGACCAGATGTCGCTATGACAAATAGTGTTGTACAACACCCTTAATTTGTAAAGGTCATGTCCAGATGTCAACTGTTACAGCTGTATTGACGCTATATTGGATTATATTCTGATTATAATCCAAGAGCCCCTCAGGTGAGATCGTAACCAGTATAAGGGAAATCTTAATTTCGACCGAGATTACGACATAGAGGCATCCAAGAGACAAGCGTATGTTTTCACAAAAGGACGGCAAAGCATCCGGCGTCGTGAATATCTGGGCGGATATCATTCACCACCAGGTGACCCATTTGCCTGTTCTGCTATAAAAATAATTGAACCCAGGATCGATGGCTTAAATGTTTTTTTTATTTTTTTTTTTAATTTGATAACCTAACCGCCTAACGTGGCTAGGTCAAACGAAAACAATAAAATAATATCTAATCAAAAAATATCAGCCAGCTTCCGATATAAATTAGTTTTCAAACACCCGTGAGCTTTAATATCCGCGCTATATATTTTTAATTACACGCACGAATAAATATTAATTGGAGGTGCACGCGAAAAAAAAAAAACAAAATAATGAACTCGCGATATTAAATATCGCGTCTGTAATTCCAGCGATAAGTGTAAAAGATGTTAATATTTTATATATAATTTACGATCGTTATTAAACGTCAGTAAACCGCGATGTTTTACGAGACAATATAATTCAGTTGTGCTATTTCCCAGTCGCACACGCGCACACACACACACGGGCTCTCGGTAACGCTTGGTTTATGCGAACACAAAAAAAGATTTTTCCAACCGCTCCGCACCGTATTTATTTTACTTAAGATATTGTAATCAGAAGCGTAATCGTAAAATTATTTTACAGCATATTTAATGTATTTCCCCCGCGAATAAAACTCGCGTCTGTACAT
This sequence comes from Baronia brevicornis, assembly GCA_031353405.1. Taxonomy (NCBI): domain Eukaryota; kingdom Metazoa; phylum Arthropoda; class Insecta; order Lepidoptera; family Papilionidae; genus Baronia; species Baronia brevicornis. The sequence continues at coordinate 16,844 of JASFAT010001149.1, forward strand.
TTTAATATCGCGGCAAATAAAACGCATTCTAACTAAACAATGCGCGCGCAACACCAAATGCAGATAGATACATTGAAGTGGGAGGGCCAGACAAATAGCACTTCTTCGTTTTCTAAGTCTCTCCGACTGGCGAAGGTTGGCAGCCAATTTGTTTTTATTTATTTATCTAAACAATACATACGTGTATACAAGGTTAATTTGCCAGTGGACCCCGAACGGGACGACTGAACCTTGTAATAGACGCATGTATTGTTTACATAAATAAATAGAAAACAAATTGGCTGCCAACCTTCGCCAGTCGGTTTCAGCAATTCAGCACAACTCTCCACGTCTTTCGCGAGGCGAAGCAGTTCTTGCGAACTCGCTGTCCCGGTCCACGCCCTAATATTATGTAGCAAAGACTTCCGACCAACCTGTATTTTGCCTATGACTTTTGCCATCAATTCAGTTTAGATCAGTCGCAACTATCTGTACACATTATGTCTCATGATGTGCCCCAGGTAAGCATCATTATTACGAACAGCACAAAACGAGCAAAAAAATCACAAATATTCAAAAAGAAATAAAAGATTTCCAAGTACCAACTCGATTCCCTTTCCGTTACAGCCTCCTGCCTTTCCCATTTTACACATCCTTACCCTAAAGTGGGTTTTGGGATAAACCAGTTTACATATACGATTACCGTTATAACTTCAGTGGGCATATTTAATCATATATCGGTTACCTCACATGACACGTCAGATTTTTTATTTTCTATTTCTACACACATAATACAAATACACAAACACAAATATGTTTACATATATATGGTTATATCTAGCAGTCGTCAACCCGCTCCATCGAATGTAAGACGCATCACGTATAACAGACGCATATAAGCACATAAAAATGTGCGTCTTATATTCTATGTAATACGGTATATGTCACATTTCGTGAGTTGAGTTTCAATAATAAATTTAATCTAATTGGCTCATTCGAGAAATAATTGCCTTCGATGTCAAAGGTCCGATTCACTCATGGGAATAAATATATCTATGACCTATACATGTATTCTGTGTCTATTTTGAATTGTTCCCTTGTGATCTATTTTATTATATAAATTAGGATGATTACGGACGAATTAACTCACTTCGAGTATAAAAAGTTATGACGTCACCGGACCAACACATACGCGATTATTCACAAAACGACCGCGAAAATAAATTCACTATCGATCGATGAATCAGACCATTACAAATATCATGAGCGTTATCTTTACGAGCAATGGACGATGATTGTTTCTTATATTCGAGTTTAATTTGTTCCGATAATACCTGACCGCGATGTACAACGAGAGCCGACCGTACGCTTTGAAACATAGGGGCTAATTTGCAACAGCTTTGGTAGATTTTTTATAAAGGTTCAGTAAGTAATTACAAATGGTAGTTCTCATCACCTCGTCGTCGTGTAATGCATAATAGTCTACTGCTAGATGTAAAAGGGTCTCACCAGCTCATATAATATCTAACTTTCGTCTTTACTTCCTATCTTATAACGTCCTATTTAACCTTGGAAATCAGACACTAAATCTCTAAAGATTCTTGATCAAGGTTGACCTAGTAATAGAGCCTAATTAAACACACTAACGAGTTTACACAAATAAAGTTGCTGTAATCGTCGCTCAGGGAGCTATGCTCGGACTTTCTCTGGTGAACATGATTCGAAATGAAGAAATCCGCCAGAGAACCAAAATCACCGGCATATTCTTCCGAATTAGTAAACTGAATTGACAATATGATGGTCACGTTTGTCGGTGATCCGATAACTGCAGGAGTGAACGAGTGCTGGAGTGAAGACCAGCGTATTGGCAAACGTAGGGTGGGACGCCTCCCGGCTAGATGGTATGACGATCTGCACAGGGCGGGTGAAAGAGATGACGCGTTAAGCCGAAGATCGAGCTAGGTGGCGCTTCTTGGAAGATGCCTATGTCCAACAGTGGACTGCCGCAGGCTATTGATGATGATATAAGATGCATTCAATAAAGAAATTCGCTAGAAAATTAAATTCAACGACATAGTCCTTCAAGTTAGCAAACTGAAGTGGCCGGGCTGGTCACGTTTGTCTGGAAATCGACAATCGTTTTAATAGACAAGTGCCAGAGTAAAGACCGCTTATTGACAAAGGTAGGAGACCCCCTCACGGTTCGATAAAGTGACGATCTGCGTAGGGCGTCTAGTAAAAACTGAATAGGAAGTTAAGGCTAAGTCGCGACTTGGGAAACTCTTCATCTCCCCCTACCCCTCCATCTCCTCTTCCCCTTCCTTCACCCCCTTCCACCTCCTATAATGACACTTTCCTTAAAGGCCCGCAACGCTTATGCACCGCCTGTGGCGCTGCAGATGTCTATGGACGGCGTTGGTTGCTTTCCATCAGGTGACACCCTGCTAGTTTACCTTCTCATCTCATAAACAAGCCTATGTCTAGTAGTGAACCAGCAGATTTATGATCATGATGATATATGACATTCTAAATGATACGCACAAAATAACAAAACATCTCTTATCGCTATAATAATAGCCGAAGCCAAGAGCACGCGAAACGCTAGCTTCAATTAACGTGCGTAATTAAAAACGGCAAGTAAAAATAATATAGTATTAGCTCCGAGATTAATTTATGCCGATCGATAACAGCTCCTACTTATTGTGGTGGTTGAATGGAATAATTCAGCCAATATAGCGCTGTAAACAGCGATAGTACAGTATTAGTGTAAACTATAATATAAATTTTTATATCAATGACTTCAATTACTTTCTTTTACCGCGTGCAAGTGAAATGCTTCAAACCACCTAGCCTCAATTAGCAAGTCACCTTGCCTCAATTATGTCAAGTGTATAATCTCCGAAATATTACAATATTTCGGTAATTACATTCACAATATTTACAATTACTATTGTAAATATTGTGAATGTAATTACCAAAATATTGTAAAATAACTATAATTGTAAATATTATAACTGTAGTTTCCGTAATATTGTAAAATAAAATATAGTATAATTGTAAATATTGTAATTGTAATTTTCAAAATGTGGTAAAATAAAATATATTAGTTGTAATTGTAAATATTGTAATTGTAATTTCCGAAATATTGTAAAAGAAAAACAGAACCTCAACGATACAATATTTCAGAGAACTTGAGCATGACTTAATTTACTTTTAATCAACAATAACTCGATTAGTTAGGATTTCGCTTACTTTAAATGATTCGATCGATCTTACGTTGTATTTTTGGTGAAAACTACATTGTTCTAGCTTGAGCACTATCAGATTAATTAAAATTTATAACAAGAATCGTTGTAGCTATTAGTAGCTTATACTAGTACATTGCTAATTTTCTTTTAAAAAATATCAATTGATTCCTTTAAGTGCGTATCGATAAAGTACTCTAAACCGTTTGCGTTGTTTTTTAACGATTATTTTATTTAACAATTCTTGAGAAAACTTGTCCGAGACTTCTGTATCCCGGACTACACGGCGATACACTTGCTCATTTGCCTCCATGTCCCATAAAAAATATGGATATTTATCCCAATGCGAAAACCGAACCCGCTAACATTGAATCCAAAAACGGTAGCTTAGCCACTAAACCAATTATCGTTGAATAAAATAATAAGTCATTAATTTATATTGTAACTTAAAAATGCATAATGTAAGCAAGTAGTGGGCGCGGAGCGATAAAATGCCGCTTTACGACAAAACTAACACAATCTTAACTAACTTTACCTAAACGCCTAACATAAAAGTACTCAATAATGCAAACACTAACTTATCTATGCCGATTGCATTGCTAATTGTACTCAAACAATATGCTTTTGTTAGGGAGACCTAGTTTTGGTCGCAAAATACTAAATTACACCTGCTACACAAGGGAAACAATGGCCGCCCGCGTTACAAACGGTTCGCAATTTCTTTCTTTTATATAACTCACCGTTTTAATTTGAGTACATTATAGAAGAACGACCGAACTGGCTCAGTGGAGGAGCCGCTGCTATTTTTCGCAGGTTCAATCGAACATCGGGATAAATATAATATACATTTATTTATTAATTATATATATTTTATTATATATATTTTTATAATAATTATATAGATTTTATTTATTTATTATAAATATATATATTTTATTTATTTGTTGTTAATTTATTTTACGTTTTTTTCTGGTAGGATCACGCTGTAAATGAAAGTTTTTAATAAAAAACTTTTTAGTCATTTTTTTTCTATAACTAGTAATAATAATAGGAACATCGCTTGTATGTTTTACATGTTTGAATACGTTGCTCGTTTATTTAAGTTTAGTTTTTTTTTTTAAGAAGACTGGCAATTTTTTTATATTACTAGAATTCTTGTTAACCATTCCAAGTAGGTAAGCGAATGGTGTTTGTGCTAGAAAATGTTGTTCACATCAATAGTCCAGTAAAAGAATGGAGTCGACATTGATCAGATTATTGCATGGAATAACTGTTACTCCAAATAACTATACTAATAGAGCATCTGTATAGAAAAAAAAAGTTTACATCAGTAGCCAAATAGCGAGTAGAAGCGAGCTATCAGCTGCCACGAGCGTGATGTCACATAATACTTGTAAAACTCAGCCGTGTTAAGAAGATACTTAGGAATCAAGCGAATTCCTAGTATAAATTCAGCTCTACGATTTTTTTTTAAAAAAAAATATTTTTTTAAAAATATAATTATTTTTATAAATGAATATTCTTTTATGAATAGTATAATGTATATTTTTTTGTAAAAGGGTTTTCAATTATAATGCTGTGGCCTTTACGACTTCGCAGGAAAAATTCTCAACATAAGAAGTTTATAAGGTAAAAGGTAATATATTGTATTTAACAAATTATTAGTCCAGTTAAAGATTAATTTATACTTCATATAATAAATCCCCCAAAACGAGACGCAACATAGCCCGCTCTTCGGCTTCATGCATCCAGCTTCAGAATGGGAGTTGTCCCTGTCCTACGTTTACCAAGACTAGATTTCCACCAATTTATACAAAAAGTCATATTAAAAAAACGCAACAAAATACGCAGCCGATACATTACATTAAAATTGTCCAATGTTACTATTAGGTAAATAATTCAGGTTGTAGTCGATGTAATTATATTTATAAATTTTATTGTTTTAAATTACATTTATAAAGATATAAAATTATTTTATTTAATTTATAAAATAAAAAACACAAAAATTAACTTTCATTTGCGAATATAATTGAAATTACACAAGTAACTCAAAAAATTACAATTGAAACCCGTTCAATAATTATAATTTATAATAATTAAAAATATAAAGTGAGTTTTATTGGATGACATTAAGTAATTAATTGAACGAGTTTAAATTGTAAACTTTTCAGTTACTTGTATAATATCAATTATATTGGTAAATGAAAGTTAATTTTTGTTTTTATATTTCATAAATTAAAAAAGTAATTTATATTTATATGAATGTATTTAGCTCGTGCTACATAGCATGCCCTGAGGAAGACCTACGGGTTCATATGCAAGATGACGATGATGATGAGAATGTTGATTATGATTACATAATTTACTTTATCACTGAAGAGCAAATTTTAATTTTAATAATTGTCAACCAAACGTGCTTTTATAATACAAATGTACATGAACAAAAAAAATAATAATTAAACAATTATTATTTAATAATAATTGTTTAAATTAAATAAATTTATTAATAAAATTATTATTAATAAATTTATTTAATTTTTCGTTTACGTAATTATGTGTAAAATATTGCATTTAATTTTACGTTTAAAAAGCGAATTTAAATAATGAGGCATTTTAAAACAAGCAAGTGACAGCTTAAATACATCCCATTCCAGGGCGCAAGCTTTTTTCTCTTCATGCAAAGGTCACAAGAACATTCCACCTCGCGATCTAAACGATATATATATTTTATTTATATTAACGTAACCGTTTCTTCTGGTAGTCCTTTTCCCAAATTGCGTTCTATTGCAGTATTGATTCTCTCTTAATAGAAAGACTCTTCTTATAGTATTTTGTTTCTACTTTTTTACGTAGCTAAATATTTGTTTTTACAACCGATATATGTCCAGATTTCTCGACATTAATCCACCACGCTTATCTAAGACGAGTTGACGGGATATCTTGACTCGGACTAAATATGTGTAGGCCACACATAACGCCGGAATCAAAACCGCGACCATTGACTCCTAGAGAGGCAACTTCACCGCTTAGCCAAATAAAAAACTTTTACGTATCTCAAAAATTATATTGGTTTTTTTAGGTGTGTATGTATATTTGAGTAAAGGTTGTGTAAATTTTTAATTCTTTTTTTGGCAAGCCTAAACATTTCTTAAGGGCCAGCAAATATTTTACAATACCTTATGGCCATACTGCAGATGTCTATGGGCCTAACTTGTGACTCTGTGAATTTTTAGGCAGATAAATACGAATAATTAAATATAATGTAAATACTTCATAAAAAAAAGTTATACGTCATTTTTTATAACATTAAAATTTTCATTTATTATTATTTTCGTACTTCTTTTTTAAATTAGATCATTATCGATTTTAAAAATATAATTATTAATTTTTTTAAATCGCTAATTTTATTTATTTAAACGAAATGTTGTCCGTATATAATTTTATCGAATTAATATGAATGATAAAACTTTGATAAATAAAGCCATATCAAATAAGATTAAGGCAGCGTGTGGGGATGGAACCGGAAGTAGATCAAAACAGCTGGCCGAGATTCGGGTGCGCGCCATTTGGGACCTTAATGTGATAGCATAGCTACCACGGCTTGTATTTTAAACGGATGGATACGATTAATATAACGAAATTAAAGAAACGGGAAAGACATTTCATATTCATATATATTATATTATAATTTTTATATAAATTTGCTTGAAACGAGAGTTTAATAAAAATTTTATATTAATTTCTGGTTTCAAACGAATTTTATTAACGATTTATTTTTCTAGAAAGATTGCACAAAGTTACATTTAATCACGTTTCATTTTCATTTATTGATTTCGTTTGAAACGACCAAAAAATCAATAGCAACATGCGTAGGGAAGGGGGGAGTTTTTGATTTTTATTATAACAACAAAGGGCCGACGTCGGTCGGTACGCGACACAGTAATTTTCATATTAGAAGCGGTGCGGGCTCGGAATAAATGAATTACGAAACACGATACGAGATGGGAAGTTTGGCGGCAGGGGGGCGGGGGCGGGGGCGGGGGCGCGCGGTGTACCCGAACGGCGGGAAAACTTTTGTGGACGGGGCGCGCGTATGTATGAGACTGTGATGGTACTCACCCGTTCCTCCTCGCGGATCATCTCGGCGATGCCGGGGCGGATGTCCACGTCGTCGCCGTGCAGCGGGATGGCGGATGTCGGTGTGTCCGGCGGGGGCAGGAGGTCGGACGAGGCGTTCGGGGAAACCCGAGGGCTGGGCCCGGGGCTACGCTCCGAGGAACGCCGGCGCGCCTTCGCGGGCGAATCTGTCTCCCGGCTCACGGGCCTCTTCGGCGCTCGGGAATCCATGCCGCCAGATCGAAGTACGGCGTGCTCTCCGCTCACATCTGTCAGCCCCCTTATCTTCAGCGTCTCAGCCACTTTTAACAACGCCGAGATCTGGTCCTGCGACACGTTGATCTCTCCGCGGTACATGAAGTCCACGACCGCCTTCAGGTCGCAGTACTTGATGTCGCGCATTATGATGATCGGGTGTTGGCACGGGTTGTCCATGAACAGTGTTTGGAAGTAGGGGCTGCACGCGGAGAGCACCACCTTGTGCGCCTTGAGGCTCTGCCCCTCGCAGGCGAGGGTGACGTCGACGAATGACTCCGTCTGCAGGAGCTGGTCGAAACAGTTGGCCAGGTTGCTCTGATAGTTGTTCCACCGAAGGCAGAATTGTTGCGGCGAACCGTCGGCTTCGCGGGCGTCCATCGCCGCTGGTTCCTCCTCGGCCGGCATCGCTTCAGCGGACTCGCATCTGCAACGAACGTGTACGGTGAGAACGCGTGACGCGTGCTCCGCTGGCGAAGTGTCGCGAGGCACTGAGCGTGGCATGGCAGGCGGCGCGGGGCGGGGGTACGCGCGGCGGGGGCGGAGCGCCACTGGCGGCGAATGGCGCCGCGCGCCGCCTCTGTCGCCACGCCCCCACCGCGCCGCCGCCACCCGCACAGCCGAATCTGCGCCCCCCCACTTCGCAGCGTGGCGCGAGCGCAGCGCAGCGCTGCCGCAGCGTGTAGCGCGCGTGCAAAGCCACCAGCCAATATTAATTTTTTTTTGTGCTACGCGACCGAAACAGACAAATGCGACACACAATTAAAAAATATTCTCCAATAGCGCCTATCGCTAATTTGAGATACGAAATATACACCAATCCCTTCTACCGTTTCTGTTACATTAATTCTCGCATTATTGGAAATCTTTGTAACATTTAAAAATAAATTAAGGCACGAGGTATTTAATTTGTTCGCAATATCACTATATAATCAAATCTTTATATGATTCAGTGTGGGAGTTATTAAAATAATAAACATAACGTCTTTTAAGTCGATATATTAACTTATTTACATAACAACTAGTGTATATACCTAATAATAAATGTCAAAAAATTGTACACAAATTAATGTAATGTTCAAAGGTCCCATAACACTTCCTGCATTGCCATGTCGAATGGCAATGGGAATCCTAGTAATAATGGGATGCAATGTCAGTGGTACGTCGATAATGTATTAATATGTCAACTGGGGAGTAAGCGGTGGTTGCAGTGTGAAAATAAACAGCGAATGTTAAATCCGATGGAGTATGTCGAAATGGACGGTCAAACATACTTTGCTAAAATCCGCGAACGCTAACTAATACGTGATATAAAAGTACCTAATACAAAAAAATATTTATGAAGTAAATTCCTACTTTTATACCCTAAGATATTTAATCTTATTTATATAAGAGAATTTATGTATCCCATATAAAACTAAACTTAATTGAATTTAATTAATGAATTATTTTTTCAAAAAAACATATAGAAATAAAAAAAGAAAAGTAAAAAAAAATTGAATAAAATTACTTAGTAAGAACCAAATTGACATGTTTTTACAGGGCAGTAGTAATATCACTTTCCGGCCCTTAGTGAGTATATGGACAGTCAAAAGTTTTACTTAGCTAAGATCCGCGACAAGCAAAACAATAACAGAAAATTAATAATGTGTGTTCCTCCGTTGGGTTTAGTGGATTTATTTGGAGCTTAAACCAAAAACTCACGGAAAACCGGCCATCAACTCTCCACCCACCAACCACTATACACAACACCAAACACACATTATCACTTTTCCATCTTGTAAACGACACGTGTTTCGCCCCAACACGAGGCATCTTCAGGTATAGTAGACTCTGCGGTAGACAACCGAAAACTTTTCGGTTGTCGGTTCGGAAAAGTGATAATGTGTGTTTGGTGTTGTGTATAGTGGTTGGTGGGTGGAGAGTTGATGGTCGATGAGTTTTTGGTTTAAGATCCAAATAAATCCACTAAACCCAACGGAGGAACACACATTATTAATTTTCTGTTATTATTTTGCTTGTCGCGGATCTTAGCTAAGTAAAACTTTTGACGGTCCATATAGTGATGGATTTCCGCAAAGTAACGCCTGACTCCATTAATTACCTAGTGAGATCTACTATGCTCCATCCAACTTCACTGTAAATTGTAACAAATAAAGTAAAATAAAATAAAAATCTATTTATTTCAAGTATCATCCACTGTCCATCTTTTATGTACATATTACCGAAAAGCACCGCCTGACTCCATCGATAAACCGATGAAGTAGTTACGTACTGTAGTGATGATACGTTGATAAAAATATCACGAATGGAAAAAAACCTTTTTATTCGAATATAGACGTTTTTTCGATAAGATTTAGTTTCAGTTCATCATACATTATTATTTTTGTTCGCTTGTCGCGGATCTTAGCTAAGTAAAAGTTTATCTTAGCTAAGTAAAACCTTTTATTTAGGTTTTAATTTTGGATGTTTTAAAAAAAGGGTGTCATGAATAAAGTTTTTTTCTATTTCTATTATATTATAATACTTCTTTTTAAATTCGTAATTTTAAAATTTAAAATAAAAAATAAATAAATTGTTTTATATGAAAACAAAAAGATGAGTTCGACTACCGTCTTTCGATAGACATGACACTTTTTCGATTTAAGAAATTGAGATTATATATAATAATAAAAAAAACCGGCGGGTTTGCAGGAGGAGAATAATGAGTGTGGAGGAAGCAAGGGAAGTATGCCGAGATCGTAGCAGACGGAGCTCTGTGGTCTCTGCCTACCACTACGGGAGACAGGCGTGACGATATGTATGTATGTATAAATGTACAGTGAATAGAAAAATTAATTAATTTAATTTGGAAGCATTTCATTTTTATCAAAGATAAAACCCTCTAAAGATCCCGTGTGTCACCGTAGCAGTACGGCAGGCTCGCTACGGTACGGTGTTGTTATATGTACAAGTATAGGTTGTACAAGTTGTACATATAACAACACTAACTTATATATAGGCGTATATTTACAGTTCAATGACTGTACTGGGTTGCAGTTTACGTTTTCGACAGTGAGGTCATGCGTCACGAATCATACAATATACGCACTTTGTACAAATTCTATTTCACTCTGTGGACAGTCAGAACTTTTACTTAGCTAAGATCCGCGACAAGCAAACAAAAATAATAATGTATGATGAACTGAAACTAAATCTTATCGAAAAAACGTCCGTCAGCAACTCTCCACTTCCCAACCACTTATAACAACAACACCAAACACACACTACCACTTTACCACATTGCACATGACACGTGTTTCGCCTCAACACGAGGCATCGTGAGATTATCGATAAATGTTCTGAACGATGAATGATCGAGAAATTATCGATAAATGAACTATATTTTTTTAATTACTTTTTCAAATTGCACACCACACGTGTTTCGCCTCAACACGAGGCATCATCAGGTATAGAAGAATACTCTACGAAAGACAACCGTTAAATTCACTCACAGTTATCTGAGTAAAAGTTCTGACTGTCCACATAGTAATGGATTTCCGCAAACTAACGCCTGACTCCATTAATCATCTATTTGAAAAAGTAAAACTTTATGACACCATTTGTTTACAATAACTAAAATTAAAACCTTAATAATATAAAAATAAATAAACAAAAGAAAAACAAAATAATTTTAATCTAACAAATGTCATAAAATGGTTCTTGCTCAGCATATGCCGGGCGTTCTATTGGAGCACCTGACGCTGGTTTTCAGCAACAACCAACGTGGTCAGATCGGGGACCGGATTTCACTCGTTAATGTGTGTGTAATAGAGTTACTTCACTCCACGCACTGTACACCCCCTTATGAGATTTTTCGACAGTGCTTCCCAAACTTTTTTCGTTCCCACAGCCCACAATTAAACTAATCATTTATAAGTACTCCTCCCCTGATAACTAAACTATTATATACACTTATATAAATGGGTCTATATGGACAGTCAAAAGTTTTACTTAGCTAAGATCCGCGACAAGCAAAACAATAACAGAAAATTAATAATGTGTGTTTTTCCGTTGGGTTTAGTGGATTTATTTGGAACTTAAACCAAAAACTTACCGAAAATCGGCCATCAACTCTCCACCCACCAACCACTACACACAACGCCAAACAAATGGAGTGCAGCAAGCAAGCAAGCATACAGTATATTTGATGTAATACCTAGTACTGTCTCTAGAGACTCGTGATCTATTAGTTTTACCGTAAGAAGAAATTTACATAAAGGGACTCCCCTTTATATAAATTTCTTTAAAGATTCATATTAAACTACTATTGCAGACATAAACCATTATAATAATGTTTATATAATTAAACTATACACACAAAACAGTTCAGTATTTCCGCCATTACCAATTTTCACGTACCTCGAATGGCAACCCGCGTAACCAGGGGTGTGTGTACCACAGATTGAGAATCGCTGGGTTGAAATATAAGATATTTATGTTTAAGATTAAAATGCATATATTTTCATAATTCCCGTATATTCTCGGCGCGATATTTGTTTTTTAAAGCACCATGGCAAAGGTCTTATGAACGTCCAGCCTGTATAGAAACGGTTCACTTAACACGATTGGCCATCGAGAATATAATACGGAAAAATTAAAAGGACTTTAGAATCGTTTATTTGCGAGCGAACTAATATCTTTGAGGATTAATTTTTTAATACTTTCTAATCGGCCTTTTGTTTTTGTGACCATCGCTTTCAATTTGCTAATGCACAAGAACTGATCAACGGATTTTGTTTAGAGACATAAGGCGTCAACTACACTAGCGTGTTTGTCGCGGCAATACTATCGTCTTGTCACTTCATTCTATAAAAGCTCTATAGAGGTGTCTACACACGACGTTACTGTCGCGGTGATGCGACCCAATAGACTATTCAAATTAAGAAGTCTATTGACGGGAATTAATATTCTTAAGGAAGGCCAGGTCAAAAGGCGGTGAGCTTGTATGAAGAGAGTGGTAAATTTGGAGGAAGCAAAGAAAGTGTGCCAAGATCGTAGCAGATAGAGATTAGTGGTCTCTACCTACCCTTATGGGAAACAGGCGTGATGGTACAAGTTGGTCGAAAACGAAAGTCTTGGCTACGTAATATCAGGAAATGGACCGGGATAGCGAGTGCTCCAGAACTGCTGCACCTCGCGAAGCAAGAGGAGAGTTGTGCTGAATTGGTTGCCAACCTTCGCTAGTCGGAGAGGAACTCTTAGAAGACGAAGAAGATAAACGTAATTAAATAGTTTTTAATCTATTTTTTTTGCGCTTACAGTTTAAAAACAATATAATTATTTAATTATCCCATAATTCGGTTGATGATAGCGATAAAATTCAATTATTAACGTTATGAAAGTCTGGCAAATACCTTATTAATTTTTGTAAGGCGAAAGAGAAATTTGGGCTCAAATTTGCCGCCACTAAAATCTGCCGCCCTCCCTAGGATCCAGCCTACTCAGTCTGCTGGTAAATCCGTCACTGGATGCAACATGTGTCAAATGAGAGAATAACGACACGAGAAAGACACGACCTACGAGCAGCGCTCTTTTCAACAAAACAATTGCAACGAGCCGCGGCCGGTCGCAAGCATCGACGTTTCATTGCAAATACGCGGCAATCCGTCGCGGATTACGACGATTTGCAGAATAATTGTCTTGGGCGATTACCCGACGATAGCAAAGCGGACACGTTGCGATAACTCGCGCGTGGAGTTGAAGCCTAAGGATTTTGCCGAGGGCTACAAGTCAAATCCGCTTACGATTTGTAGCTCTCTATTTCATAACAAGTAACTTCTGCTATCAATAATCTATTTGACTTAGGGATTAATTATTTAAATTAAATTTCCTCGGTCATAAGTCCCCCCCATACACGATGTTTCTTCATTCCGTTCTATCTGAGGCCACGGGCTTTACTTCGCTTCAGGAGTGGCTGATTTTCTACGCTTTAGATATAACCGTGCTTTCAAGTCGAGGGCTTGTCTGGGGATATTTCTTTTTTATAGGATAGGGAGGCAAACGAGCAGGCGTGTCATCTGATGGAAAACAATCAACGCCGCCCATAGACTTCCGCAGCGCCTTAGGCAGTGGGGAAGCGTTGCCGACCTTTAAAGATAGTGTCATTAAGGAAGTGGGAATGGGACGGGGAAGGGTAAAGAGAGGGGGGAGAAGGTGTTGGACCTCCGGAACTCGGCCGCTCACCGTACGAAACGCGGTAAGTAAGCTACCACTCAGACGCCGGTTTTCTGCGTCAGTGTGGTACTTCCCCGGCGAGCCGGCCCATTTATGCTAATGACAAATATTATGCCATTCTTAACGAAGTATTCGTCTGCAGCGTGGCTCTACCGCTATTAGTATATAATATGGGTGGCGTGGCATTGGAAAGGCTATCCACGTCCATTTACGCCATCAATATTCCACTTATTCACCATCATCGCTTATTCTCCACAGTTCGTCATTGGAGATCATGTTCTCCGGCCAGAAAACTTGTTGGATTTGACGTAAGCAACAAATGATATACACATGTATTGTTCATTTGAATTAAATATTTCAAGCTATTGACTTGAACTATATATAGTTAACACTTCTGCTAAGTTGTTATTGTTTTATTTTTACGTTGTAAAAAGGAGAAATGGGGCAAACAGGTAATAGTTTGGTACCCAAGGGAAGGCGTTAGGAGCCGAGGTCGCAAAGCAAGAAAATGGGAAGACTACCTGAAAACGTCATTAGGACTCCTTTGGATAAGAGTGGCGGCAGACAGAAACCAGTGGAAAGAGTTGGAGGAGGCCTATGCTGTAAGGCACTCCGAAATAAGAGACATTATTTAATTGAAATATTTATATATAGTGTTAAAATAACTGCAAAATCTTCTTCGGGAAATAAAGGCTTTATTAGTATTATATATAACTGTTTTATATTATATAGGTTACTCGTATTTTCATTTGTAACGAAATAAATGAAAAATGTAAGGAAAATAATTTCCGGAGGCCCATTTCCTTTTCCCTTTGTTGGCTTCTTTCTCGTACTGCCTCTAGTATTGCAGACGTTCACCAGCGTTGATGATGATGATGAAAGAATTCTTAATTGTAATCTAATTCCCAGTTTGTCTATTATGTCTTTAATAGAAAAATATAATAAGCTAAGAACATTTTCGTTGCTATTCCGAGAATCGTCCCACGCAATACGGCTAGCCATACACAAGACAAAGCTCTGTTACAATATGTACGAATGTACGTAGATACCATAAAGTTGTTCCTGGAATCCAGTTGTCTTTGTTTATACAGGGGTATATAAAATAGACAAGAGTGGTCCTTGTCGACGCCAAATAAACAAACCGATCTTGGCACGCGTGTATGCGCTGGCCCTAAAGTACTCAGACACAACCTATTATTTAATATATATATATATATATATATATATAGGCTCGCCCCTAGCCACGCATCCATTGGCACGGCAGACCGTGGATTGGCGGAGAGGAAGGGAAAGGATAGAGAAGAAAGGAAGGGGCAGGAAAGGAAATGCGGATTGGGGGGGTTACCAGACTCGGAATAAACATTTAAAAATCCATATAAATATTTATTCCGATGCGGGAATCGAACCCGCGACCATTGACTCCGCGGGCGGAGAGCCCCGCCACTGAGCCAATCGGTATATATATATATATATATATATATATATATATATATATATATATATATATATATATATATATAATATGTAATTATTCTGTACGTGTGTTCTTACTGAACTCACAACCTCTTTCGGTCGAAACTCACCAACAACCGCAAAGATTTATATTGGTAACTATTTTGTATCAATGGGGAAAAAACTAGAAATAGGATTTTTAAAGTAATTTGGCTATGAGCGTCTGAGGTATTTTTGAAAAGAGGTCCCTTGCGCAAAATAATTTGGGAATACCTGGTTTAGATTCACAATTGGACCCGATAGGTGGCGCTGCAATCGGGTTCTAGTTTTTTAGCAAGAAGGACCACTTACGAAACAAAAACTAAATTTTATTTATTTAACACATTATTAATTTAAATCCAAAACCCCTGTCTTAGAAGTCACATAAACTCACCACTCTCGAACTTCTGTTTAACAAGAATCGAAAAATCGCGGCTGTTCTATAGGGTGTCTGGTGGCTGACTTAGATTTTCAAACATTTATAATAAAAAAAAAACTACCAAAAAATTAAATAAAATCCAGTAACGTTTACGAAGAAGAGAAACGGAGGACTTATTTTTTAAAAATTATTTCGTCTAAATATATACCGCTACGTCAGGCACACTCTTTGAATCTAGCGTATTCTGCGACGTCGTCATCCCGTTAACTTCGCGGGCGATATTGTTCTTTAGTACTGTGATAGTCCTCGAGTGTGTTTCATACATTTTATGTTAGATGTATATCCACAGAAAAAAGTCCATAGAGGTGAGATTCAGCGACCTGGGTGGCCAGGAGATGTCACCGAAACGGCTTATTATTTTGTTGGGAAGAAATCACGAAGACGTTCCATGGTCTTCCTAACAGAATGAAGCGTGGCATCATCTTGAAACCATATGCCTGAGTGAAGGCTGAATGTTCTCTCAATGTTGACAGAAAATAGTTAGCATGCATTTACTGATTATTTTGACTATAACCTAATTCAACCGCTGAACACCCTATATACACCCATTTTTATGGCCGTACAAACAAACAGCCCAAAAATAATTGTCTAAGCGCATACATACCACGAATATTTTAATAGTTTGGACTTAAACCAATATGGTTCACATAAGTAGAGCACTCCGCCAGTATTAGGTACGGACCACCGGCTGTGCTCGACCGGTTCGAATGTAGTTGACATTTGCACGAATTTCGTCTACTTTTTTGAAAAACATATTTTGTTAGCTATTTCAAAAATCAACGCGCTTTAATTATTATTTTAATGAAAATCTCATCTTTTTGTTCTCACTTTGTTCTTCTTTTTTTAAGTCAACTCATTTAGAAATAAGAAGCTAACTAAGCAGATAAAAAACAATAAACTAGTAAAAAAATAAACTATTAGAATTTTGTAAAAGAACTATTTAAATTTGTGAAAAAAACTATTTGAAATTTGTAAAAAAACAGGTCGTTTTTTTTTATTTTTAAACTTTAAATTGAGTCGTCGAAGTAAACTTTTTTGCATGATGCAATTTCATGTTTTATCTACAAATTCTCCTAAGTATATAATCTCTTTCCGTTGTGATATTTACCATTCATTAGCAAACGTCAACAGATTTTCGTTAATAATAAGTTAAAACGCCTTGAATTTTGAAATAGTTAATTAATAAAATATAGTTCATTTATCGATAATTTCCCGATCATTCATCGTTCAGAACATTTATCGATAATCGCACGATGCCTCGTGTTGAGGCGAAACACGTGTCATGTGCAATGTGGTAAAGTGGTAGTGTGTGTTTGGTATTGTTGATAGTGGTTGGGAGGTGGAGAGTTGCAGACGGCCGTTTTTTCGGTAAGATTTAAATTAAGTTCCCCTTAAATCCACTTCATCCAGTATAAAAACACACATTATTATTTTTCTGTTTTTGTTTGCTTGTCGCGGACCTTAGCTGAGTGAAAGTTCTAACTGTCCACATAGAACTAAATATATTCGTTCCCTCCCTAACCTCAAAAACAACGACAGAACATGTAAATACATATAGTGATACCGTAAAGCAATCATAAAAGAGCGAGCTCTAAATCAAACGCGTCGCATAAAATGCCCATCCGGTATTTTTTCATTTATTTTACATCACCCATAAAGTAAGCGACGACAAAACCACCAGTCGGGGTCACGCGAGGAGCTTCAAATTAAATTGTATCGCATAAACTGTTCTGAATCCTAATCTGGACATAGTGCTGCGTTATTAATTATGTTATAAAATGGTCGTAGCCAAATTAGCATGTTTATGACTGAGGAGTGATGAAACTGTTCGTTTTGTGTAACCGGTAACGCCATCTAGGTACGTGAATTAAATTAATGTCATGATAAGAGATGTCGCTGTGACGCGATTAGAAAATGAAATAAAGATTATTCACGTAGTTTTCATAAAAGTTAACTTTAGAATAATTTATTCGTTTGTATTTTTAGGCAGCATTAACTCAATTGGTAAAGGTAACCTTCAAGAACAACAAGCTTATACATTTTTCAAAGGCCTGCAACGCTTCTGTAATGCATATTTTAATAGTGGTAGAGCCACGGTGCAGACGAATACTTTGTCAAGGGTGGCATAATATTTATCTGTAGCATGAATGGGCCGGCTCGCCCGGGGAAGTACCACACTCCCGCAGAAAACCGGCGTCTGAGTGGTAGCTTAGCTACCGCGCTTCGTACGGTGAGCGGAGTTCCAGAGGCCCAACACCCTACCCCCCCTCTACCCTCCCCCTCCCATAATGACACTTTCCTTAAAGGTCGGCAACGCTTCCGCACTGCCTATGGCACTGCAAATATCTATGGGCGGCTTTGATTGCTTTCCATTCTCGTTTTCCGCGAATTGCGCAAATTGCGAACCATTTTCGTTGCGTTTAATAATCATGGTTATCCAGAAAATAACAAATAGCAGCAGTCCACTATCGGACAGGCCTCCCCCAAGAAGCGCCACCTAGCGCCCTGCGTAGATCACTACGTTTACCAAGACGCGGTCTCCACTATAACGGTTGTCGGTTCTCCCACTGCTACTTTAGTTTGCTAATTCGGAAGACTATATCGGTAACTTCTTCATGCCGAATCATATCCACTAGAGAAATTCCGAACAAAGCTCTCTTCATAGTTCAAACAAAAAAAAAATAAGTTAATCACTTCAAATTGTGAAGTTCTTAAAATTCAGAGATTTCGTACAAGATATTGTTACGTACGTTATTTGTCAAGTTATATTTCTTCTTTTTAACGGAGACGAACATCAAAGTATATTCGCCACTAAATTAATTACGGGAAAACTCAATATCACTTTAAACTGTAATTGGTAGGTCGATGTAAATCTGTATCCTCGTCCTGTAGTAAACTTCATTATCGGACCTGGGGCTAGCGAGGATGTGCTTAATTGCTTACACATAAGTGCCATTAGATTCGATATGGATACAGCATTAGTTAACAGATAGCTTTCAAGCGACGAGTTAAGCGAAGGTCAAAATTGCAACTCTTGCTTTTAATAAGAAAGTAATGTCAAAGGAACGGTTTACCTTATGGTGGGAAATTACTGCAGCCAAGTCGTCGTCGTCAATTTGGACAATCTAAATGCTGCAGATGACCAGTTGGCACAGTGGCGGGGCCCTCCGCCCGCGGAGTCAATGATTTTTTTTTATGGGATAGGAGGGCAAACGAGCAAGCGTGTCGCCTGATGGAAAGCAATCAACGCCGCCCATGGACAACCGCGACACCACAGGAGTCGCGGAAGCGTTGCCGGTCTTTTAAGTATGTATAGGCTTGTTTTTTGAAGGTTCCAATGTCGTAACGGTTCGGAAAGACCGCCGAGGGTTGCTGATTCCACAAACTGATGGTGCGTGGAATTTTTTGATTGCGGGTTCAATCCCCGCATCAGAATAAATATATGTATGGACTACAAATATTTATACCGAGTCTGGTAACCACGCCAATCTGCATTGGACAATGCAGATTGCGTGGTGGGTTGACGTACTTTCCTCCAGAAATGGAGAGGCCCGCGCTCAGCAGTGGGACATATGTGGGCTGTTTAAAAAAATAATAAAGCCGCAGAGGCCAGGTTTTTTACTTTCTGAGCCAAAATATTGTAACATCAGATTAATATTTTTTAGAGTTATTATATCCAGTGTTTATCCTTGATATTTTTGTGGCAACCGCAATAAGGACACAGGAAAACCTAGTATGGGAACATGAGTTTTGAACGTTTTATATTCATTTATTTATTTGTCTATACATACGTCGCCATAACGGCGATGTATTATGTGTATATATGTGTATTATATTTATATATGTGTGCATGTATGTGTGTGTCCGTATCAATGTCGTCACTGTGGTCCGATATCTCACTACATTGGCGCGTTTTGCTAGAAACCAGCGCCAGTTGCTCCAATAGAACGCCTGGCATATGCTGAGCAAGAACCATTTTATGACACTTGTTAGATTAAAATATTTTCTTTTTTTTTGTATATTTGTATATTGTAAAAAAATCTGTCATAAATAAAGTTTATTCTATTCTATTCTATTCTTTATCATCTTTGAAAGCTATATTTATTTCCGGAAGCAAATTAATTATTCCATAAAATGTGTTCTCTATCATCATGAGTCTCAAGACGGTCTTGTTACGAAAATATTAGGGAATATTTTTTTTTAATTATTTTTTATTCCTTAGTCGTACACTCCTAGCGAAGTTGTCGTGATCGTGGGTCATCTGATAAAGTGGTAACGACTTCAGCAAGTCTTCTCCATTACTTTCAATATATTTAGACATATCATGTTAAAATGAAACCTCCATTTTGAGGTAAATCCACTTACCCAAAATGCCAACATTACCACATAAGTTGTCTGTATATCGGTCCGTACATACGGCGGTTTATTCACACTAGACGCTAGCAAATATTTGTTATGGGTATTTAAAAAAGACCTCTTATGTTTTACGCTTTATATTGTACTTACAAGATTCGAGGAATTTTACACATTTACCTGCAATAAGCCCGAGACACAAGCTCTTTCAAACAATGTCTACGTCAAGTTTATAAATATAAAACTCTTTTATGGATCAACTATATTCAGATGAAAACATATTAAGACGAACTGTATATAGTTATTTCAAAATTATATCTGCGATATTACATTTCATTTGTCAAGCATCATCATAACAATCAAACTTTACATTCGTTTCATTAAGAGTTAGTTTCTTTGACCGGAGAAAAAATATACATACATATCGTAACGCCTATCTCCCATAGAGGTTGGCAAAGACCACAGATCTCCATGCGCCATGATGCCGCCACGATCCCGGCACACCCTCCCCGCTCCCTCCACACTCATCCATCCTTCCTCTTACGTTCATTGTAGCGAAACAGAACTCCGTGAGTATCAAGACGTGACGGGTGGCGAACTACGTCGCCGTCATTTTTTAACAAATTAGTTATATTAAAATTCGTCATAGTGAATCCAACGAGCCGCAAGGGAGGATGGAGGTCAGCCCCAGCAGAGTCCCGCATGCTGAGGTAAGGCACTATAGTAACCGAGCACGAGAGCCCGATCCCGCAGGGTCGCAAACCCGTCTACACACACAGACAGGCGGCTAGGCAAAGATACTCCCTGACCCAAACGTCGGAAAAAATCCCTACGTGTATCCTTTTTCATCTTTTTTTACATATATACATTTATAATTATCACACTTGTTTCCCGTAGAGGTAGGCAGAGACCACAGATCTCAATCTGTTACGATCTCGCTTCCTCCACACTCATCACTCTCCTCATAAAAGCCCGCCGGTTAAGGGTACTCTTGACCTGACTTTTCTTAAAAACTTCAGCAATTTGGTCAACGTATATTTCCGTGGTCTCCCCTACCGACCTTTCCATCCACATTCGCAACGTCAATTTGTTTTGTCAGTCGTCTTCCATCCATCCTTGCTGTGTCCAAACCATCTAAGCATCCCTTCCTCAACGTTTGTCACGACACCTTCTTTTATTATTATATCTTCATTTCTTATTCTATCATTCAAAGTGCTCTCATTTCCACTGCATTCAGTCTGTTTTCATGACTCTTCTGCCAAACCCAACTTTCACTACCGTACATCATAGTCAGAACAAACTCCACCTGATGAACCGCCATTCGGACCGTTCTGATAGGTTCTGACTTTTCACAAAGGAGATTCGGATCTAATTGGAATTAGATTATAAAAATTATATAAAAATACTTCACTGGTGTAACTTGGCGGGAAAAGTTCGATTGGCTGTTATTCTGAGAGGACAAAAGCCTTAAACTGATATAATATATATATTAATAAAAAAAGTAGATAAAACCCAATAAAACCGTGTGTGTGTATGTAGTAGTGACTAATTAATCGAGTTTATCAAAAGTGGACGTACGGCGTTTATTACGACGACATCCCGAGCTCAGTGTACACTATATAAAATGGATACCATAATAAATTAAAGATACACGGACAGATAATGTTTTATTGTGTACAAATGAGTCACGATACATACTTAATGACACGTTTTAAACGTACGTGACGTTTTTAATTAACGTAGAGTCAGTCGGTGGACGCGCGGATCGACGAGCCATTCACAATATACAGGATGTCCAGTGGTGGAGTTAGATTTTTTTTTTATTATACATTCAGGCCTATCCCCCGCAGGGGTTGGCAGAGACCACAGAGCTCTGTCCGCAGCGAAACGGCTCTTCCTTAGTCGCTTTTCGCCCTCGTGAGAATCAGGACATGACGGGTGGCGAACCACGTCGCCGTCATTTTTTAACAAATTAGGTATATTAAATTCATCTTTTAGTGAATCCCACGAGCCGCAAGGGAGGATGGAGGTCAACCCCAGCAGAGCCCTGCATGCTAAAGTAAGACACCATAGTACCGGGGGGAGCCTGGTCCCGGGACGGTCGGCACGCTTGCAACTAAGCTCGCCCTTAGCCATGCATCCATTGGCACGGCAGACCGTTGATTCGCGGAGAGGAAGGGAAAGTATAGAGAAGAAAGGAAAAGGCAGGAAAGGAAATGCGTTTTGGGGGGGGGGGTTACCAGGGGGGGAGACTCGGAATAAATATTTATAAATCCTAAATATTTATTCCGATGTGGGGATCGAACCCGCGACCAGTGACTCCACGGGCGGAAGGCCCCTGAGCCAATCGGTCGTCCGAGTTGAGTTAGATTTTCAAACATAAATTTAAAAAAACTATAAAGGATATAAATAAAATTCGGGTATTTTCCCGCCTCTACATCAGTGATGTTCTTTCCGCCTTTAACATCAGTGACGTAGTGTTTTTATTTCATTATTAATCTTATAGTATTATCAGTTATATTGTTTAATTGTGGTAGCGTATTATACAATATAGTTCGATTAAGGTGTATAAGTGAAGTGATATGAAATAAATGCGTGTATCGTGACTTTTTAAGTTGACTGAAAAAGTCCATAGAAGGTTTTGGTAGAATAGCCACCATTTTATCAAGACGTAACGTGATAAGCTGACTAGACATTACAAGAGGTTTGATTTTATTCCATTTTACTTGACACTGGCATAATAGTTTTAAGTAATTTCCACCAAAGAAGAAAAATAAAATAAAATTCAATGACTTTTAATAAGGATTCTGTGCCATCCGCAAAAGTAGTGACGTTGGGATGCCGTAATATATATATATATATATATATATATATATATATATATATATATGTATGTATATATATATATATATATATATATATATATATATATATATATATATATATATATATATATATATATATATATATATGCATGCGCCAAAACGGCGCATTATTAATTAGTTAGGGAAGAAATCACTAAGAAATTGCAGCCAATGAGGCTGAGGTATTCAAAGTGTTATCACGATAATTATGCTGAACAAGGCGCGACATCAAACCACCCGATCTCACCAGATCCGGCGTCCAATTAATGTCTTGCGCTTTGACGACGTGGAAAACTTCACCGAATAAAACACACAGTTCGTCGGACATGACACGCCACGGTTTCCCGTCGCCCTTCCAATTAACCGCACGTCATATCGACACTCGCAAAAGTCCGGCAAGTACGAAATAGCGGCTGTACGCTCCGATATATCTCTATTCCTCTGTTCGTCTGCATGCCATTCGCACGGGAGCAAGGAGTACGACGCGAACTCTTCTATTTAAACCTACATAGGAGGTGCGAGATTTTTCGGCAAGTTTTTTTTTTTTAACAGAATGCAATTAATGCTGCTGGCTCTTTTGACATACGCCCACTATTTCACACAGCGGCCGATTCGTTTGCAAAAGACAGCTGTTCAAAACCTCATGACTTTTTTGCGTCCTCGGAAAAATAATAACATTTTTAAAACCTCTGTACATATTACCTTCGTACACACATCAGTTTCAAAATTCAATTTAAACAATGCTACTTGATTCAACATAACGATTAATATGAACTTAATTTGAAACAAAAAAATATACTTCAATTAACCCTTATCAGTCGAACTCTATGTGAAATGCAGGCACCATTGCCTTATTAGTTAAATATCCGTAATAGAGCAATTGACATCTTTAGTTATATATTATTGCCTTTTCCAATTATTTTTGAATATATTTAGCCCAAAAATAAAAAATGTCAATGAAAACTGTATCTGTAGCTACAACCTAGCAAGAATCCGGTATAAAAAGCTAAGGACTATGAGGGTTAAGAATGTCAGCATATAACAGTCTTCAATTATCTTGGTAGGCACTTACTGTAGTTTATTAAGTTTATTTTTTAAAACAGTCTACAAATATACCACTATTGGACACGGGGCCTACAAATTCTAGGATGAATGGTAACCCACCACAGTGGTTGGAGAACTAGAAATAAATACCTGCGGGTGACATATATTTAATCTAATACATATTGTCACGCCCATTTCCCGTAGGGATAAGGGAGACCACAGATCTCCACCTGCTATGATCCCGGCACACCTTCCTTGCTTCCTCCACACTCATCCATCTTTTAATCCATCCTTCCTCTCACATTCATCGTAGCAAAACGGCTCTCTGTTAGTCGCTTCTTGACCTCGTGGGAATCAGGACGTGACGGGTGGCGAACCAGGTCGACGTTATTTTTAACAAAATTTTTAATCTAATGCAGGAATTAAACTCACAACCATTGGAAGGAAAGCAGCAATTTCGTCATTGAGCCGTTTAGATCGTGTAGTTTCTTAGAAAATACATATAAACGAAATAAAATTAAAGACACCTCACGATACAATGTTAATAAATTGGCGACACATAAAAATATGAAAACATAATCCTCGACCGAAGAAGTGTTCGGGGCCCCACCCAGTCTTAACCATTTCATTCCATAAAGCATTTTAATGGAAAATCGATGGTATAATTCAATTACAGGGTGGCACGGGAGCGCTAGAAGCTCCTTTTTCTTCCCCGTTGAAAAAGAAAACAATGTCGTTTCCTTGAGAAATGATAAAAAAGTTCTGTAATCATATTTCAACGACTCATTTGCTAAATGGGTTAAGTCGTAACAATTTAACTAGTGTCACCATATAACAAAGAACGACGCTCGGGACAAACTATTTATAAACGGGACATTTTTACATTTCAAATTGTTAAAAAAAATTTCTAATAAAACATTGGTCATTCTTGCCTTGTTAGTCTCCGTAGATGTCGAAATACTTACGCACAAATAAAATTTGTATATCCGTAATATTATGAAAGTATGGCGACACTATTTGGAAATAAAGTTTAATAAATCTCAAATTAAAATAAAACAATAGGAGAGTATAGAGCAAGGATTCCCAAACTATTTTGGACCAGAGACCCCTTTTCCAAAATGAACTGATACCTCAGATCCACACAAATATATATATTGATACAAAATACTTGGTGGTGAGTTTCAATCCCAAGGAATCAATATCGACCATTTTGGGAATCCCTGGTATAGAGTAATACTGTTTCCTATAAAAAAAGCAGGAGAATCAGCAAAGAGGACCCAATAGATGTCCAGATACGTCGACAAAAATAGAGATGGATATGGCATACTCTCCGGCGCTACACCAGTCATGTATCCAGACAAGCCCACGAACGAAATCCACAGGGGAAAAGAAAACGTGGGCGACCAAAACAATCTTGGCGACGTACTGTGACGAAGCGCACAAGATAGGCTTATTCTGGTGCGAACTCAAACGTATGATCTCCGACACATTGAGATGGAGAAGAGTCGTGACTGCCCCATGCCCCAGCAAGTCCCCCTTAGGACTCAGCCATCAGAAATTTTTTTCCACGAACTACCCTGTGGATCAGCTACCAGCTGTCTCCAGCGATGTTTACGAACCTGTTATATCGGTGAACCATTGAAAAAACAAGCCTAAAGATTTCTTAAAGGATGTCTATGGGGGCATTGATCGCTTTCCATCGGGTGACGGAACATAAAAAAATTTTTGATAACTCAAAATGTAATTGACATTAAAAAAGTCTCAAACGAATTACTTTTTAAAACACAAAGTCCGACAATTTTTTGAGTCCTGTACATAAGGATGAGGGTACTTGCTCTTACAGAGCTTGCTTATATAGAGTTATTTATATATGTATGTACATAGTTATACATAGATTGTAGGTACTGTAAAGATAGTAATAGATACAGCGTATAAAAACATATATTATTTCTATCGTAAATATTTTCATTCCAAAATAATTAATATATACTTTTAAAATGAACTTCTTTTTAAATTAATTTTTCCTTTTTAAATATAGACCACAAAGATGTGATACATGAAAATTATAAATCATAATAGCTTGCATCCCTTTACTTTAGTCTTTAAAAAATAAATAAAACGCGGTTAATATTTTGACATGTATGTCTGCTGAAGTGCAGGGAAGAGCAGTTTTTGCGACGAAGGTAACAGGGCTGCCACCGCGGCAGCTCTTCCAACAGACGATAACTGGAAACGGTGGTGTATACAAATGTTAATATTGCAACTGCGGACCGCTCCAGTGGGACTACGAGCCGAACTCGCCGAGCCATAAATAGCCATGGATGCGGCATAATTATGCAATAATGTATTATTCAACTTTTTATGTATTTGAGAACTGTATAGATAATTCTTCATTTTCATCATCAGACTGCTACAGTCTTATCTTCAAAGGCGCTACAACTGCCGGTGAGCCTAAGCCTGGGCCATAATATCCTTCCATTCCGATCTATTCTTCGCTTTCTCCTTGCAATTTGTCACGCCAAGTGTTTCAAGGTCTTAATCTGTTACAGTTTCAACTCGAAACCCTGACACCTAGTATGTGTAACGCTGTATAAGATGTGCTAGAGCCATGGTAACCCGATTGTGGCCATAGAACTGAGGAAGTACTTCATTCTCACAGGATATAAGCGTCAAGTGGTAGCATTTTACTCTTTTACCGCATTTAGTACGAAGAGTGGTAGGATCCAGAAGGTCAAAACCTTTACGATTCCTTTATTTCCTTCTTCCATCCCAAACAATGCGCTGTGGGGGGGGGAAGGACTAGAATAATATAATAATAATTTTATCCCTATAACTTTAATTTTTTTATAAATAATATTTTTATTTTGTGATAGTTAAAGAGATTATTTTGCGAAGAGGAGATGGTAACCTGAAAACGCTGGTCATTGTTGGCGATATTGAGGAGAAGAGGGGGAGGACGGGTGCCAGCAAGATAGTTCAACCAAGTAAAGGAATCCATATTCTCTTCAAAATTTCAACAAGTTGTGATAGAGACAGATTATCCGATTGAGGAATTCTAGTTACTACAATCCTCAGTAATGAAGGACCGATTAAAGTAGAAGTTAAAGAGATAACATGAAGAACAAATTGTCAAATTGCCGCATCCACGAGCACACTTGGCTACCACAAGCATCGCTCCGAGCCCGCTACACCGTCGACTTTTGTTCTCTTTGTGACGGGTTCACGTTATTATTAAAAACAATAAATCGCTGAGGGCGCCACCTACTACTATTGCTTCGCTTTCACTTCGCAATACACCACCCTACGGCCACCCCGCGCCCTACCCCGCGGTATAATTATCGGGGGCGAAATACGCGGGTGTGTTTTGACGACTGCAACTCGATATACGACCGTTGAAACAGAAAACTTTAATACCTTATAGCATACGGCTCTTACAAGTTATTACTTGTGACGATGAAACATTTTTTTATGGACAAGCAAACGGGGAAACTAGTCACCTAATGAGAAGTAATAACTGTTACCCATAACTTTAGAACTAAGTGCACTGAATATGCGTAACCCTTCTTAGGATAACGATGTGAATTCGATAACAATGTAAGAAAATAATTCGTTATTTATTTTATTTATCCTATAATATAGGGGCATTCAGACACGAGCGTATATATTCACAAAAATATGGCTACGCATCTGAGATACCTCCGACTTGGCGGATGTCTGTGGACGGCGGTGATCACTTACCACCAGCAGCACCCGCTTGTTCGTTTTCCGGATTGCTATAAACGTCATAGGACGCTCGGTAGATGTGAAACATTGACGACAGCTAGGTCTTTACCGTATGCTCACGCCCACGTGCAAGTGATCCCGTATATAGTCAACTAACAAAGGCATGCTAACCTCGCGGACGATATTTTATTTTTGCACTGAGATGGTCGTTGGGTTTTAGTTCATAGAGTTCTTTCGAAGTAAAACCCCCCCACTGAAGAAAGTCCACAGTATCGCCGAAACGGCTTCTTAATTTGCTACGGTACAAATACTTTGTCAAGAAGGGCATAAATATTTGTCTGTAGCATGAAGGGACCGGCTCGCCCAGGGTAAAGTACCACACACCACCGCAGAAAACCGGCGTCTGAGTGGTAGCTTAGCTTCCGCGCTTCGTACGGTGAGCGGCTGAGTTCCGGAGGCCCAACACCCGCCCCCTCCCTTCTCCCTTCCCTCTTACCCTCCCATTCCCCCTCCCATAATGACACTTTCCTTAAAGGTCGGCAACGCTTCCGCACTGCCTGTGGCGCATCGGATGTCTATGGGCCGCGTAGATTGCTTTCCATCTGGTGACACGCCTGCTCGTTTGCCTGCATATCCCATAAAAAATATCGCAAGGAAGCTCTATGGTCACTATAGGAATGTGAAGCGTGGCGCCATCTTTTTGAAACCATGTGCGTGAAGTGAAGGCATGATGTACTCTTAATATTGGCAGAAAATAATCACTAAGCATGCGTTTACTGATTATTCCATCTATGTGTAACGTAATACTGCCACGTGACAACCTATATAATATATATATATATATATATATATATATATATATATATATATATATATATATATATATATATATATATGTATATATATATATATATATATATATATATATATAAATAACGTATGTACGAATATAACGTAATAAATAATATAAGTAGGTTATATAATTTAGAATACGTTTTTAAATTAAAGCTACTGTGTACAGCTTAGATAAACAAAATAATAAATAAAAAGATAAAACAAAATAACTGTGCACTTACATAGCCCATAAAATTGTTTAATGAATTCAACTTTATTGTTTGAGTAAAGAACTTAATCAAGGTACTTATGGCGCCGGGAGATGCGTGAAATTAAAAATTTTATCACTCAATCTTATCCATTGCCTTTGATCAATGCATTCGATTTAATTAACAGACATCAATGAATTCCTCATGAATGGCGAGAGCGATTTTGATGAAATATTTCGTGTGTTTAGGTGAGTCCCTGGATGGTCTTTCCTTCTTGATTTTTCTTTCCTTCTTGATTTTTTTATTTATATTCATAGCAAGACAACGACGTGCAGGTAAGGATTAGAACCCTTACTTCGATAGGTATCGAAGAGATGTGATAGGTAACCAATTAACTTTCTTGTATATGTATATGTGTGTGTGTGTGTGAGAGAGAGAGAGAAAAAAATCAAGATTGACGAAATCAAAAGAATGCCGAAATCGAGCATCTAGTGGCCCAACCCAATGTAATAGGAGTGACTAAGGCTCACCAACTACTTTGGCTGGGCCACGTTGAGAGGATGGGGGAGGATCGCGCAGTCAAGAGAGGGTATGTGGGTCGCTCCACCGCTGGAGAGACATAATCGAGGATGACTTGCGCAACCTTCAAGTCTGCAACTGGCAGGAGGTCGCGCAGGACAGGGCACGATGGCGTAAGATCTGTTCAGAGGCCAAGAGCCATTTCGGGTCGCTGCGTCAACAAAATTAGTTAGTTTTTTAGTGTGTATTTGCATAGGATATGATAGATCATTTAGAGATATATACAAACGAGGATATATCGTGTAAATTAATAAGTAAACAAACTATTAATAAACACAAAATCACGCGAAATAAATTGTGCACCTCCAACCCCCTGCGGAAAAGTCACTTCCAACTAATAATACGCAATCACTAATATTAACATCGGGGGATCGCGAACGGGATGAGATTATTAATCAACTTAATTAAGTTAAACCAATCGTGAAAAAGCGGAATTTTCCCCGTAATGGATTTTTTTAAGCCACCAGGCGAGGCGGACCGCCGTTTGTTGACGGGATCCGCTTGTCACCTGCCACAGGAGTCATTGTCGGAATCGTTTTTTCCAATTACGCTAACGAATTAAAAATATTTTGCTCTTTTATATAGGGTGTCCGTTATTTTCTGCCATTATTGAGAGAACACCCTGACTTTACTTCACGCACATGGTTTCAACAAGATGGCGCCACGCCTCACACTGCTAGATACTTTGATGTTTCTTCGTGATTTGATTCCCAAGCAAATTTAAAGAGTTATAGTCCGGGCGTTGTTAAGTTTATATTATACTAGCTTTAGCACGCGGCTTCGCTCGCAATTTGGTCTGCCACATTAAATTTCGTGACAGATCATTTTAAATAAATATATATTTTTTACTTAATAATAAAATTATATTACGACCTAAATTACATAAAATCATTACAAATATTATATTATAAATAAATAATAATAACAAAATCATTACAAATATAGCCTATACGTTATTCCGATGTATAACCTATATTACTGTAAAGTTTCATCCAAATCCGTCCAGTAGTTTTTTCGTGAAAGAGTAACAAACATACACCCATACTCACAAACTTTCGCATTTATAATATAAGTAGGATAGTATTCTTTAAAGCTATAACTTTTTTTGTACCTAATAAATAAATAAACCGTTTCCGGGATATTCCCTGGCCATCCAGGTTGCCGATTCTCATCTCTTTGGACTTTTTTCTGTGAGTGCATCTCAAAAGTAAAGTCTATGAAATGACTAGCTCAGTAATAAAAGAAAATATCATCCGCAAGGTTAACGGTAGGACTACTTCAAGGAGTGACACAGAATACTGTAACTAGCTTCCAGCAGCTGTGATACATATATGTATTTTAAAAATATAACTGCTTTTGAATCAGTTACTTCGTTAAACTGGTTGATTTGATAAAATATCAGATTCAATACACCGCCGGTGGAGCGCCGATCTGCATATGGCAGCTGGCAAAGACTGAATGCGTGTCGCCAAAGATTGACAGCAGAAGTTGACCTTGATGATCTCACAGATTAGCACACCAACACATTAGACTAAGTACACTCTACAATTTTATATTATACTATAATCAAAATATTCCTATAACTATATATATATATATATATATATATATATATATATATATATATATATATATATATATATATATATATACTATATATATATATATATATATATATATATATATATATATATATATATATATTCACACACCACTACACTGTGGAACTAGCTTCCTGCAACAATGTTTCCGAACCGATACGACATTAGAACCTTCAAAAAACAAAGCAACACTTTTTTAAAGGCCGGCAACACTTCTGCATTGCCTATGGCACTGCATCCGCAGTCGCAGTCTATGGGCGGGGTTCATTGCTTTCCATCAGGTGGCAAGCCTTCCTACACCCATTAAAAAAATAATGTAACGTAGTCCAGTAATGTATATTATATATACAAGATTTCGTTACAACTTAAAGCGACCTAACGGGAACATTCGAAATTAGGGAAATCGGGAAGCTTCGTGCGGTTATAGGAGTATCGACACCATTAATTCATAATCAAATCGTCACGAGTCGAATTTGTGTCAACTATTGTAATATCATACGTACTGTAGTGATATTTTATTATTATACATTAGTGATACATTGATAAATGTATCACTAATATAACAAAACTTTTTATTTGAATATATTAAAACCTTTCATATTATTTTACTTCTTTTTAAATTCGAAATTTAAAATATAAAAAGAAATATAAAATTCGAAATTCGAAAAGAAAAAGATGAGTTCGACTGACGTTCGATAAACATGTCACCCGTCTGGCGTAAGAAAATGAGATTGAATATAAAATGTAAATTGATAAAGTGTGAATAAAGTATGAATAAGATGTAAATGTACAGTGAATAGAAAAAATAGCTTAATTACACTTGGAAGATTTCATTTTTATCAAAGTTAAAACCCCCTAAAAATCCCGTGTTTCGCGATAGCAGTACGGCTGGCACGCTACAGTACCTACTCAATGATTTAAAAAAAAACACAAAAACAATGTTCTGATATTACTAGCATTCTCGATAACCTTACCAACTAAGTGAATAGTGTTTGTGCTAGGTAAATATGGTTCTAGTGGGTAATGACCTCTCACTGCTAGCCTTAATCAAAGCTATGGTTCGCGTGAGCATACATGGACGGCGACACAATAAGGAAGGAGGCTGTGGAGAGGAAGAAGGACACATCTACTCTCCCAATGCGCAGTTAAATAAAGATATGGAGGTGATTGCAA
Organism: Baronia brevicornis; assembly: GCA_031353405.1. NCBI lineage: Eukaryota > Metazoa > Arthropoda > Insecta > Lepidoptera > Papilionidae > Baronia > Baronia brevicornis. The sequence continues at coordinate 48,965 of JASFAT010001149.1, forward strand.
GAGTGAAGAAGGATTGGACCCCTGGTTCTCAAAAATCAGCCAAAAATTAGAGGCTTTAAAAATTGGTGAAAATTCCTTTACAGCGCGGATTTACCAAATAAACGTAGATATCTTTTATTTATATAATAATTTGGCACCTTTTTATATCATATCTGAAATAATAAGTGTCCGTTACAATAATCCTTCACTGGACTTAGAAATATCCGAAACGTTTTATTACTATGCATTTATTATAGCCATAATTGTTTCAATTGTGTTGCTAATTAATTATTTCAGGCGCTACGTTGGACTAATACTAATTCGTCGACACAACGATCCAAACTATATCTTGGCATCCGATACGAGAATTTACCACATATCATGATTTTAAGTTGCTTGTCGCCGATTGCCCGCCCGCTAAGGTCAGCGATCACTGCAACGCCCCATCGGTACTTAGGGCGGCCGATCGGATGTGTTTGGACGCAGAATCCTCTCCAAATAACCGAGCCATAGTTTGTAATTTACACGATATACCTTCGTTTGTGTATATCTTTCAATGACATAGGTCATACATATCCGTATGTTATTGAGATATATATATATATATATATATATATATATATATATATATATATATATATATATATATATATATATATATATATATATATATATATATATATATATATATATATATATATATATTAGGTGTACAAATAAGTTTCCGCAGTTTTTTATAAAAAATTAGGAATTTATTGTAAAGGAAAAGTACATTACGTTTTATTCAAAGTATTTTCCATCATTTGCCACTACTTTTCCCCATCTTTCTGGCAACATTCGGATACCCCGTCGAAAAAACTCTTCATCTTTTGACGCTATCCACAAATCTACCCAATTTTTGGTGTCTTCATATGATGTGAAGCGCTGCTCAGACAGACCATGTGCCATCGACCGGAACAGGTGATAATCAGAAGGGGCTAAGTCTGGTGAATACGGCGGGTGGGGTAAAACTTCCCAGTTGAGTGTTTCCAAGTATGTTTTTACCGGCGCCGCAACATGTGGACGAGCATTATCGTGTAAAAGAATAATTTTGTCGTGTCTGGAGTAGTAATGGGCGCGTTTTTCCTTAAGTGCCCGACTCAATCTCATCAATTGTGTTCAGTAGAGAGCTCCAGTAATGGTTTCGCTTGGTTTCAGCAATTCATAATACACGACACCAAGCTGATCCCACCAAATACACAGCATGAGTTTTTTTCCATGAATATTCGGCTTAGCTGTCGATGTTGATGGTTCGCCGGGCTTAACCCATGACTTTCTCTTCTTTGGATTATCGTAGTGAATCCATTTTTCGTCACCAGTGACTATACGATGCAAAAAACTCTTTTTTTATTCCTGGCAAGCAGCATTTCACTCATGCATAATCGGCGTTCAACGTCTCTCGGCTTTAGTTCATATGGAATCCAATTTCCTTGTTTTTGAATCATTCCTAACGATTTTAAACGATGTGAAATTGCTTGTTGAGTCACTTGTAGAGTAAGTGCAAGTTCTTTTTGCGTTTGGGACGAATCTTCCTCCAATAGTACTTCTAATTCCATGTCTTCGTACACTTTCGGCTTTCCACTGCGTTCTTTGTCTTTAACGTCAAACTCACCGTTCTTAAACTTTTGAAACCATTCCTGACAACTTCTCTCACTTAAAGCAGCTTCACCATATGCTTCTAGAAGCAATCGATGCGCCTCAGCTGCAGATTTTTTCACATTAAAGAAGTAAATCAAAAGTTCCCGCAAATGATGCTTATTCGGAATAAAACTTGACATTTTTGCACGAAAAAAATTACGTGATGCTGATACGGAATCACTAGTACTTTAAGGTTATGGTGTTGCCAGATGACTAAACTTGGGATATTACGTTTTACATCTGACAATTTCTCCATAACCTTCTGGTGGGGCCATCTTTTGACAAACCGCGGAAACTTATTTGTACACCTAATAATATATATATATATATATATATATATATATATATATATATATATATATATATATATATATATATATATATATATATATATATATATATATATATATATATATATATATATATATATATATATATATATATATATATATATATATATATATATATATATATGTCATGACTAAATGATTTGCTTTTCGCGAATCTTAGCAAAGCATGTTTGACTGTCCATCTTGTTAACCCTTATCGGTCGCTAGCTTTTTATACTTGATGCTCGCTAGGTTGTAGCTACAGATACAGTTTGCATTGACTTTATTCATTTTCGGGCTCAATATATATAAAAAATAATTGGAAAAGATATAACTGGAGATGTCAATTGCTCTGTTACGGATATTTAACTAATAAGGCAATAGTGCCTGCATTTCACATAGAGCGATTTTCAACTTTTCATCTTGTCACCTCCCACGTGACTTACGACCACTGTGACAAAGTACTGTTGTCGCGTGAGAGGTGACTTACGACTTATGTATGATAAGAGTTAAATTTCACATTAAATGAATCTTTTAGTCAATATTAACGTTTATAACATTTCTCGCTCTCAATTCACCTTTGCGACTGTACCGCTGCCTATTGCGAATTATCAGAACGTATTATTAATAATGGCGCGAGCCGTAATTAAACTTAACGCGTAGTTATGAGATGTTGGATTGTAATTTCTCCTTAGCGGACACAGTATCGTGTTTACCGTCACCCCATGGGTAGTATCTTATTGTTGACAGAGTGGTTTATGTGACAGTGATGAGTGAGGAAACTGTTATTAGCCGTTGCACGTTAGTAACACTATGATCATACGCTTGTGTTTGGCTGTGGAAGCCATTGGGTGATAATTATCACCAATTTATGATCGAATTTAGTCTCAAAATTTGCTGCTATACAACTTCCAGTTTCTTTCAACTTTCGTGTGGACATTTTGTAAGAATGAATACCACAATTTCAAACTATATAAACTTGACCAAATACTCAGTAGCGAACAGTTTTCTTTCGAAGGTTTCGGACTAATATTTGTATAGTCTATATTTACTTCTGTCTGGGTATATGGACACTCAAAAGTTTTTACTTAGCTAAGATCCGCGACAAGCAAAACAATAACAGAAAATTATTAATGTGTGTTTTTCCGTTGGGTTAAGTGGATTTATTTGGAACTTAAACCAAAAACTTACCGAAAATCGGCCATCAATTCTCCACCCACCAACCACTATACACAACACCAAACACACATTATCACTTTTCCATCTTGTAACCGCACGTGTTTCGCCCGAACACGAGGCATCTTCAGGTATAGTAGACTCTACAAAAGACAACCGAAAAGTTCTGTCTGGGTATTTATCTGCATCAGTTGTATGCAATATGGCTCCTACAACACCAGGAAGTCCTATTCCTTCAATAGTTTAAAGCATGTAAAAAGAAATTGTTATAAAATTAAATAATGTTATTTATTTTATCAAAATATTTACGTAAAATATTTTCGTAATACACATAATATATCATGTATTATTAATCACCTTTATTTACGTATTTCTCTCTTAGTAACAATATTATTACTATAAGAATAATATGGGTTATTAATCCGAGATAAACCTAGCCAAAGAAGGGTTTCATCAGCATCTAAGGAACTTCTCTTCTTTTAGGATTTTGAATTTAACCCATAACAATTTTGAGTGTAAAAAAATTACCAATGGGTCCACTCACAGAGACTACTATAAGTACAATTATAGAGGAATCAACATGTATTATTATAATATAATATAATAATACTTGATTACTTTATAAACATCTTATTTTCATTCATTAGAACTTCAGTATAATGGCTGCAGTCCAGACATTGTTGGTAATATCGCTAGCTTTACGCATCGGGAAGCATATTGTTTATAGTATACTATACGAGAGGGACATTGAAATAAACGGGAACTGAGTAATTTGGATTGAGTAGCTAGTTTTACTACGTGAATACTAAAAGCATGGGAATCATAAAGTTTGCTTGGTTAAAAAAAAATTCTTAAATTAACCCTTTCGGCCCGAGCGGTGACTATAGTCACCCAACGCCCGACGCTCGCTCTGTCCGAGAGGTGAATATGGTCACCCAACGCCTGACGGTCGCTCTGTACGAGCGGTGACTATGGTCACCCAACATTTGACGCTCGTTATGTACGAACGGTGACTTAGGTCACTCGCGACTCTTCATGAGCAGAATATATATGTTATCTCCATGGTAATCCATCGCAAGCATTTTGCACTTGTTTTACGCTGCCTAATAATAAACTGACGAAATGAGCAAATATTTTCTATTGCATTATGTTATAATTTTTTAAGCATTTTTTTTACGAGCGACTGCACTCTCTCTGCGTAAGATCTCTCTGCGTGGTATTGTGCGTCTGACGGGCGCTTCCAGTTGTTCCGCAAGTACGGACGCTTGCCGCGACTGCTCGGTCAGCGGGGACGGCGCGACGTAGAATGCGTCCGTACCGAAAGGGTTAATGTAGATATATTGAAGCGAAAACGCTGTAAATGACACGACTGTCAATAAAATTATTGCATATTCGGTATCAAAAAAAAAAATACTTCGTCGAAGTCTGAGTGTCGTAACTCTACGACTAATGGAAAATTTTGTACAGCATTGAAACTGACTGTTCATTTTTTTATGGCAATTAGTTATAACTATTATGCCAGTGTCAAGTAAAATACAATGATATGAAATCTTTTGAACTAGTTAGCTTGTTACGTTACGTCTTGATAAAATGGTCTATTGTACCAAAACCTATGGACGTTTTTAGTCAACTTAAAAAGTCACAATAAACTCATTTATTTCATATCACTTCACTTATATGCCTTAATGCCACCACAATTAAACAATATAACTGATAATTATATAAGATTATGAAAATGAAATCAATAAATAAACGTCACTGATATAAGTTGATGCGGGTAAAGTCAACTTTTGAGTGATCAGACATAATTTCTTCAGAAATCTTAGGTTTTTTTTTTGGCTCTGGTGGTAAGTTTTCAATTTGCGGTTTACTATGTTTTCGCTTTTTTGCGTCGATATATTAAGTTTAAAATTGGCGCATCACGTAAATGGAGCTCACGCATGACCGTTTTTGAAAACATGAAATATGTCTCGTTGAGATTTTTTTTTATATCAGAGCAGGCAAACGAGCATGCGGGTCACCTAGTGGTAAATTATCACCGACGCTAATAGACATCGACAACGCCGGAGGCGTCACAGATACGTTGCCGGCCTTTATTAAGATTTTTATATGATTATGATATCGTCGTAGCATAAATTCAAATGATAGAGTACCTTTCGTATTTAAATTCCATATGAAGTCGTGTCTAATACTTCATAATTAAATTATAGCATTACTATAGCAGAGGAAAAAAGTGACGTGGCTTGTTTACCCGTTCCCATGGCAACCAATTAACATTTGAACTCTGGTGGGTTTTGCATTTTGTAAAAGTAAAATAGTTCCTCTCCATATTATTCTAGCACGTTCTGCCTGCGCTTACATTAACCACAATAATAACAAGTTCGCCCTCGCCTCCGTCGCACGACCCTACGGTACGCCCACAATTAACTTACGAGTAAAAAGCGTATATTTTCGATTGTTTCACGAATGTGAAATAAGACGACCGATTGGCTCGGTGGCGGGGCCCTCCGCCCACGGAGTCAATGGTCGCGGGTTCGATTCCCCCATCGGAATAAATATATATATATATGGATTTATAAATGTTTATTCCGAGTCTGGTAACCCCCCCCCCAATCCGCATTTTCCGTTCCTGCCCTTTCCTTTCGTATCTATCCTTTCCCTTCCTCTCCGCCAATCCACGGTCTGCCATGCCAAAAGATGCGTGGCTAAGGGCGAGCTTAGTCGCAAGCGTTCCGATCGTCCCGGGATCGGGCTCCCCCGGGTACTATGGTGCCTTACCTCAGCATGCAGGGCTTTGCTGGGACTGACCTCCATCCTCCCTTGCGCCTCGTAGGATTCACTAAGACGAATTTAATATACCTAATTTGTTGAAAAATGACGGTGACGTGGTTCGCCACCCGTCACGTCCTGATTCCCACGAGGGCGAGAAGCGACCAATGGAAAGCCGTTTCGCTGCGATGAATGGTAGCAGATGGAGCTCTGTGGTCACTGCCTACCCCTGCGGGGGATAGGCGTGAATATATAAATAAATAAAATAAAATAAAAATGAGGACTGTCATTCATACTTCTTTAATTAGGGACTCATATTAATGTAACCTGTCGTATCGTGTAAAAATACCAAATTACAGACTCACATTCATAGAAATGAATTGATGAATTGAATATTTTTTTATATGATCTCGATTCATTAGCTCAAACTTGGACCTCCTTACTTCCTAGTTGGGGGTATTATTATTCATTTAAACGTAAACATTAATAATGTTTTGAAGACGCCGTGTATAAATACAAAAGTATTTCTCCACTGCTGGATCTCGCGCAGAAATGAGAGGAAATGAAATTGATACTTGAAAGACGGATTAAGGATATCAGCGAGTATTTTATTACTGAGTTAGACATTGCTATCCAACTACTGGTATTTCGCAGCACTCGCTTCGTACAGTATCCATTGGAATAAGTGGCAAAGCTCTATTTTGTTGCTCTACATTTCCTCAGACACACAGAGCAAAATGCCACGTAATATTTCGTGCATATTGCAAATCATTACAACCAATTGTTTAATATTTTCTTTTAAAAGCTACACCATTAAACAAATGAAGTAAACCACAGTTCCTATCCAAACGGATGGTATATTTATGTTCAGTGTAATTATATGAGCAACTGTATTTTTAAAAAAAAACCACCTACATATTCACTACGCTTATATTAACTATGATGTTTCATAAAAGGAATATTAAAACGCCGCAGAATTAACTTTCCTATTAATCAAATCCCCCCCTTCCCCCCTATTTACTCCGATATTCAAAATCAAAAGGCAGAAATATAATTAGCTAATTCAATTGTATGTCTTTATGGGACTCGTTACAATTTCATAAGTAGTATAACCCACTGTTTCCATTGAATCACGTTAAAACCTAAGCCTGAATACCTTTTTACAAATTAATTACAGACGACTAATCGGCTCAGTGGCGTTGTCATTGCCGCCTTCGGAGTCGGTGATTTCAAATCCCACATCGGGATAAATATATGCATGGCCTACAAATATTTATCCCGAGTCTATGTGCCACAAATCCGACTCAGGGAAGCGTAATGGATTTAACGTTTAGTCCTCCGAAAGCGTATACGGGCTGTAGGTAAATACAAGAAGATCAGTGTATTTTTTTATATATTATAATTATTAATTAATAACTGCCGCGATTACCTTTATATAAGTTATTTGTTAATATTTCCGATAAATTTCCGAAAACATTACTCACAAAGCAATTTCTACATTTTAAAGAAAATAATTTAAACCCCTTCTTAGATTATAGCAAACAAATAAACAGGCAGACATAATGACAAAGTAAATTATAATAGGATAAAAGAGACACGTAAAGTAAGAAGAAGAAAACTACTATATTAAATATAGGCTTTATAATAATATTAAAAACATATAAAAGTGTTAATTGGGAATTAAAAACAATATAAAGTCGTGACAAACATAATTCTATTTCTTGCGTATTATGCCTTTATTTATTATAGTTACACAACTAACTTAATTTGTTTGTTATAAGAGCAGACATGAGTAACTTGTTTAATTTTAGTATACATTATTATCTATTAATAAAGTATATCAATTAATATCTATATAAATACACCCTATTGTTAGTAAGGCAAATGTGCATCCCTTTCACTTACATACAGTTGTAGAGAGACGGGTGTACATTTTTTTCATTAAATCCAACGAAAAGTAATACTAGCTTTAACTATGTTATATATTAAAACATCAGCCACACCGGGAATTAAGCGAAACAAAGCTAAGTTCGTTAAGCTTCGCTCATGTGGCTATTGCGTTTTTTGAGAGACTTTTTGAACTTTTTAATTTTTCTTTAGCACCGTTGTGATTCGAAATTCGATGAAACGAAAAAATGTCACTAAAAAAAGACAACCACACACATTTATAGGATTAAGCCTGCGAGAGAACGAGATAGAATGGTGAAGGTTTTGCTTCTACCGCGTGTGAACTGCACATGTGTTTTTTTTTATATTTTGTACATACGAACTAAAGAGCTAACGAACTAACTGCAATAATTTCCATTTCAATATACCTTTATGTATGTTATGTTTCCCGTTTGACAAGCGCTTTATTCTTAATAATATGCATTTAAAAGTCCTGGAGTAGTTTTAATCGTATATGGTCACCCTAGTTTATACAAATGGGGTGGCGCAAAGCACATGTTGCACTTTGAGCAATGGAAAACTCACTATTAGACAGAAGCTCGGGAAATAATATCAATAAAGCATTATTTTTAAAGTTCATCAAAGTTTTGTACAAAGTCAGACAACAGATATATACGTTTATTTCATTCTGCAGTAACAAATTACATATCAACTTACAGTACACCTATATACACAGTACATATTATATTATAATACATTCACAACTGATTTAATACACAGAGAACAAACAAAGACAGACGGACAGATATATACGTTTATTTCATTCTGCAGTAACAAATTACATATCAACTTACAGTAAATACTAAATACACAGTACATATTATATTATAATACATACACAACTGATTTAATACACAGACAACAAACAAAGACAGACGGATAGATATATGCGTTTATTTCATTCTGGTGTAACAAATACATATCAATTTACAGTACATACTAAATACACAGTACATATTATATTATAATACATACACAACTGATTTAATACACAGACAACAAACAAAGACAGACGGATAGCTATATGCGTTTATTTCATTCTGGTGTAACAAATACATATCAATTTACAGTACATACTAAATACACAGTACATATTATATTATAATACATACACAACTGATTTAATACACAGACAACAAACAAAGACAGACGGATAGCTATATGCGTTTATTTCATTCTGGTGTAACAAATACATATCAATTTACAGTACATACTAAATACACAGTACATATTATATTATAATACATACACAACTGATATATGCACACAACAGACACATACACGCACACATACATATACCGCAGACTGAAAATGGGCCATAGCTCAGTCAAAACTTACACTGATTGAGTAGAGAAACTTATTACTAATTCATAAAGCTTATAAAATCATCAATACACAATTTTATCCTAATTAATTTAATATGTAAGAATACGCTTAGACACACAAACACACACATTGAGAAAAATCCAACTATAACGGAACCGCGGTAATCCAACAAACGTTGCAAAGCGATATTATATTATATGTAGGGCTTACAATACCGGGATTCCGGGATCCCGAATACCGGAATCCCGGACGATTTTTGTCCGTTATTAAAAACCGGTATTTCGGTATTACATTAGTTGATAAAAATTGAATTTATGCACAATATAAATCTAATTAAAATAATATTATTTAATTACAAGAAATTTTTTTTGAAGATAAACAAACAATTTCATTGTATTAAAATCTATATCTGGCACATTTATTATATGTAAAATGTAACATAAAATTTAATATGTACTTTTTCTACTTGTACTTTTTTTTGTACTCCTACTCTTTATATAATCAAATAAATAATATCTACTCATTTCAGAACAATATTTATTGGATTTCATATATTATTTGTTAACAAGTCGATATAACAACTGAGATAAGTAAAAATATAACTAGTAAATTTTTTATCGATAATACCGGTTTCAATACCGGTATCCCGATATTTCTAATTTTAAATATCAAATACCGGTATTCAGATTTTAGTTCGGTATTGTACGCCCTAATTATATGTAGTCCGGAGTTTTTTGAATAATGAGAATCTATGTGAAATACGCATCCATGCTTCTCATAATTACATATATACATATATAAAATAGAATGTGGAATTTAGTAAATTAAACAATACAGTGGAGAGCTAATATATTATTACAACAATAACATCATCAGTGCTATAGAGCTTACGAAAACAATAGTGGTGCGTACAAGTTACAACCGAAATTTTTATGTACAAAGGCGTGTCGGTGCAGGATTCGGTAGGGTCCGGATTACCGCGTCCACTGTAATAGTAAGTAAACAGTGCTTGCTTTAAGGCCTAATAAAAACCTGTTATTTCAGTTCTAAAGCGATAAAGGTCGAAGCCAAAGTTTGTATTCACTAACTTTATAAAACGAAGGAGTACGATTCGTTACTTTTTAAAGCAGAGCAAGCAAGCGAACATGCGGGTCACGGGATGGCGAGTGATCTCCGCCCACGCAACGCCAGAGGCGCTTCAGCTGCGTTGTCAGCCTTTCAAGGTCAAATACACACGTCTCTTTAATACCCCATTATGTACATGTTAGAATAACACAGCGCAGGTGGTAGATTCTTCTACAGTTGCATCGTTTTAAATAATTAATATTATAATTTTCTTCCACGGCCCACATATGTCCCACGGCTGGGCAAATTCCCGATTTCCGGAGGAATGGATACTCACCTCGCTAGCTGGCCCAATGCGAATTGGCGGAGCAACTAGACCAGTTATAAATATCTGTAGGCCATACATATATGTATTTATTCCAATGCGAGGATCACATCCGCGCATATATAGGGTTTACCTATCAGTCGTAAGTCACCTCTCACGACAACAGTACTTTGTCGCTGCGGTCGTAAGTCACGTGGGAGGTGACAAGACGAGACATGTTGAAACTAGCTCTGTCTTTTTTTTTGTGGGGTAGGAGAGCAAACGAGCAAGCGTGTCTGAAATGTAGGCACTAGTTAAATATCTGTAACAGAGCAATTGACATCTCTAGTTATATATCAATGCCTTTTCTAATTATTTTTTAAGATATTGAGCCCGAAAATGAAAACCGTATCTGTAGCTACAACCTAACGAGAATTACGTATAAAAAGCTAGCGACCGATAAGGGTTAACATTGATCGTCAAAATATTGAGTAGATATAATTGTAACAAATTCTGACAAGTTTGAAGACCAGCAACAGGGGTTCCTTGTAGTCTCTTCTCCACAGAATCATCATGAAATATACGGATACAAAGTAACAAACTCGACGTATCCTTTCGTCGCAGTGGGGGATTAAATAAATTTTGTACTGCACCGTACTAACCGATACATGCCTTAATCCGCTCAATTATGAGTGGCCACGATTGACGGACCATCTGAAATCTCTAATTCAAATGCGAGTTGCGGCGGTCCGTACCCGGCTGGAATTAATAAAGCCCAACGGCTGTGCCCCCGTGATGTTTGAGCCGGCCGCCCGCGGGCCAATCACGGGCAACAGGCAACGGGCAACGGGCAGCGTTTATGCGCCGTAGTACGTCACTACGGGCCGTAATATCGCGTACGCAAAATCATCGCATCTGTAACTTTGCTTGTTTGAATCGATACGCAGCTATTGCTATACGTACCTGCTACTACTGTAATCAGTACTATGTTTGACTCATATACGACTTTACTAGAACAAAACAAGGTGAAATTTGTGTCATGATCATCATCATCAAGAAAGGCATTCCAGCCGCGGGTGGACCTTAGCCTCGTCCAGTAATTTTTCCAGTCGGATCTTTGTTTAGCTTTTTCCCTCCAGCCCCTCACACCGATTATCCTTAAGTCGTCCTCGATTCCATCTAGTCATCTGAGGTTAGGCCTTCCTCAGCTTCTACGACCATCTGGTTTGCCGTCAAGTAGGTCCATCCGTACCACGTGCCCAGCCCAACGAAGGCAACCAATCTTAATGGTTTTGATGACGTTCGGCTCCTTGTACAGGTCATATAGCTCATGGTTGTAAAGAGTGAAATTTGTGTACAAGATAGTTTATTATTAATAGTTTTTTTTTTAATATTGTTAGTTTCTACCATTTGTTATATGTGGAATAAGAAATAAGATTATAGGTGATTATTTCTGCCAATATTGAGAGAACATCCTGCCTTCACTTCACACAACTAGACACTCACACTGCTAGAGAAACCATGGAGCATGTCCCTGAGTTCTTCCCCAGCAAATTAATAGGTCGTTTCGGCAACATCCCCTGGCCAAATAGTTCACCGTAACTCACTATATCCAATAGTGGATTAATAGAAATTTGCGATAAATAATATAAAGGATAAAAGAAATTTGCTATTTCATTATGCAGTACAAACGAAATAAATAAGGAATATAAATTAATGCTGTTGATGAAAGTCTCGAATAAAAACTTCACGACACAATTATGACTGCGTATCTGACGTGTGGATTATCGCTAAGTAACGCCTGACTCTCCCAATCATCTCAATTTAAGAATGAAACGTGACTAAAGTCCCAAATCAAAACAAAACACCTAATTAACGACACGTCGGAGCTTCGACTATGCCTTAAATAATATATCGGAAGCGCATAGAACTGTATTCGTGAAACACATTAATTTACAATGAAGCTGATCCGATTTAGTCCGCTAATGGCGTATACATATGTTTCTACCAGTTCATATAGCACCATAGCGACTTATGAGAGCTAATAGGCCATTATGGTATTACACAAACCTATGCCAAAACCACTTACTAGTGTTTAATACATTAAAGATATACATGGCCAGGGAGTACGTCCGAATGAGTTGATTTTGGATTTCAGCTTAGAGGCTACTAAATAATGCGTACAATAACTACACCTTAGAACGTATTAAAAAAAAATCATCTGTTGATGATGGTAATGATGAAGTAACAATCTGAAATCCACTATTGGATATAGGCCTCCCCCAAAACGCTTCACCTAGCATGATCTTTGGTTATACCCATCCAGTATCTGCCAGCCGCCCTGTGCATAGCATCGCTCCATCTAAACAAGGGGCAAAATACACTGTTTTCCAAAACGCGGTCTCCAGCACCTATATATATAATAAATATTTTTATTTTCTTACATTTTTAACATTCGTAATTTTAAGATACATAAAAAAATAGTTGTTTTCTTCGGATTATTTATTAGGATTTGAGAGATTGACAGAAAAGATACAGAACAGCGTAAAACATCTCGCCCATCCGTGCACAAATGAATATTACTATGTATGTTGTGATATACATATGTATGTATATCACAAGGGACCAAGAAATAAATTAATAATATTGGAAGAGTCTCCATATAAGTACGGGACTGCCCACACTATCCCAACGGTTGTCGGGTCTCTCTTCAGTTTACTAATACAGAGAACTATAATTGATGATTTATAATTAGGTACTTATTGGTGACTGAAATTAAAAATGAATTTTTAAAAGCAGAATTTCTAATGAATATACACATATATATTGTGTAAGTGAAGAATTCGTTCCGAACTCTGGTAATTTTTTTTTAAATAACTTACCACATGTACCAAAGAAAAAAAGGCATTTTTTTCTACATCCCATTATGCCTCCTCAATTCTGGGGGAATGGACGTTGAGTCCGCCACACTTTTTGAAGGCAATCTTTGGGATATTTAAATTCGGAATAAATAAACCTTTAGCCCATAGATTTATGTATCCCCATAACTGTAACTGACCATTGATTTTGGAGGGATTAGCTTCGCCACTAAGGCACTTAGATAGCCATTGAGCATAATTTAATAAAAACTAACGTAGAGTTCTCAATTGTTTTGTAGAGTTCTCAATTGTTGTGTTGATTTACAGAATTCTCGGAATAATTAATTATGGATACGTTTTCATTGAAATATTGAATAAATAAATACCTGAAAAAAGAAATATCACTCGGCAGGTTATTGGACCTCCGAATCGCTGCAGAGACAACGCTGTTTAGACCCGCCACGACGCTGATGTTTTCCTCCTCGTAGACACGAAACTCTGTGCGTTGCTCGTTTACAACGCTTTACTGCTCTGCTGCTCTGTTTCACTGCTGCTCTACTGCTCCGTTGCTCTGCTGCTCCGCCGCTGCGTCGCTCAGCTCCAGTAGACCGATGCTCAGCACTCCGCCGATGTCCCGTAGATGAGCAGTTGCAGAGCAGTATTCTAAACAGTACCAATTTTTTCTGCTTACTAACAATGAACAAGGCTTTACAATTTTATGTTTAACGCAATCTTTATTTAAAAAAAGATTACATAAATGGCTAATAGATGCCAATATTTATAATATTCAAGACATATATTTATCTATTATAAATAGAAGATACATATTTATCTATTATATACATTTGATCGACTCTTTAAAGCAAAAAATGCTTTAAAGAGTTGATCAAATGTATATAATAGATAAATATATAGTGTAAAGTAAAAAGTGATATATAAATGTAATAATAAATTATAATTTTAATGATATTATAATAATCTAGCTATGTTTTTAGATTTGTAATAATTGTTTTAGTTATTTCTAATAGTGCGTCATTATTAACGAAATTTGTACGCCGTAAGTGGCAATGTGATGGAGCTTTTATACGTCTCTTTTTTTTCATCTTGTTATAACCTCACATTATACAAATAAAGAATTATTAATATTATTATTATTATAAAACATACATATGTATATGAAATAAGGATTTCGACGGCTGCTCTTGCTTTGTGGTTTTCAAATTTTATTTCTTCGTCATAAAAAATTAAATAAATGTTCAATATGTTGAAATATTTTGTGTTTAGTATTGTCATATTACTTCGTATGTCATATATTATGTTTTGTCTTTTTCCTTCTCTCTTTCACGTGGTCTCCGTCGTGTTAACATCTCCAACATAACTGTCATACGTTTAAAATATTATTTTAGTGTTTTGTGATGAACGAAATAAACGAGTGTACAGTGATTTCATGACTTTAATTCAACATTTTGTTTAATGTATAATAAGTGCGTGTGTTAGAAAGATAAACAAATACATAGAAACAATATAGAATATCCTTACAAAAGTCATAATTATAACATATGAAAAGTATTGTAGGAGCAAGGATTGAAAGTTTAATGGGTATATATTAACTATAAAATGAGGCAGTAGCTTTAATGGTAAAGATTGCGGTTACGACCTAAGGTCGACGGTTCGATTCAATTGTGCAATTGATGTGAATCATATTTTATACCACAAGCACTATTAGCATAATTGAAATGTTTAACAAGACTTCTAGTAATAACAAAACATTGTTACTCTTTCTAAAAAAAAATAAACGCTTCACACTTGTAGCGCCACATTAGAATATCTCACTTTACAGATGTCATTAAACCATTAATCCAACCACATAATACCAAGGTAGATAAGTGGTAGAACCACGCTGCAGGCGAATATTTTGTCAAGAATGGCATACTGCACTTCGTTCGGTGAGCGTTTGAGTTTCAGAGGCCTCCTTCCCCCCTCCTCTCCTCTTCAAAATGACAATATCCTTAAAAGCCAGTAACGCTTCTGCATTGTCTGTAGCACTGCGGATGTCCATGGGCAACGTTTATTGCTTTATATCAGGCTTGCTCGTTATCCCATAAAAAAGGGTAAATATTCAATCTCTCAATATATATATATATATATATATATATATATATATATATATATATATATATATATATATATATATATATAATATTTAAACGGGTGGCGAACCACGTCGCCGTCATTTTCGACAAATTAGGTATATTAAATTCGTCTTAGTGAATCTCACGAGCCGCAAGGGAGGATGGAGGTCAGCCCCAGCAGTGCCCTGCATGCTGAGATAAGGCACTATAGTATCCGGGGGAGCCCGATTCCGAGATGATCGTCACGCTTTCATTGGCTTGGCAGAGAGAAGAAAGGAAAGAGCAGGGGAAAAGAAGGATTGATTTAGACAGGATGATAGGGATATGATACTTCCGCAACGGAAGATAAGGAGTGATATGGTAGTAGCTCGGAAGGTCGGGGTCGCATACCCGTGTACCGAACAGGCGGCTAGGCAAAGATACTCCCTGTTTTTTATTATTTATGTTTGAAAACCTACCTACCACCTACCACCAGACATCCTATATATTCACGTAATGTACGCTAAAACCGCCAACGACAAGATCGTATGGGCGGTTTGTTAGTGGTCAGGCTTAAATTGACTAGACGGGAGTCGGCCATACCAATTATGCCAAGCGTAATCGAATTCCCTTGTCCAGGACATAAACCCGTACGGGAGCGCCCTTAGGCCGGCACCTGTCAATCGGGGAACGCCTTCACCCATTAGACGCGGAATCTGATTAAAAATAGCTTGTCTACAAGTGATCGATATAGCAATGTAATGACGTCTTCGCTGAATTGTTGATTATTGTGAATTAAAAACAAATCAATTATACATAAATAAATACATAATATTTTTTCCTTACACTTAAAAGGGAAACATTTTATTTATTATTTATTTATTTATCTTCGCTATTAGTGATAAGATCGAACGATATATTCGCTATTAGCGATAAGACAGCCATTTGTATATATTCTACATATTACTTTCAATAACTGTATAACTTTATTATTGGTCTATCTATCTAAGAAGTTAATTGTAAGAAAACAAGATTATTATAAAAAATCAATTTTTAATTTATGATGTTGCATGAATAGATAACGAGAATTACAAACAATATACGGTATATTTCTGCCCCGCTCTGGCCTACTAAGAGGTCTGTATGAAGAGTGGTGGCCACGAGAGCTCTACATCGGTAAAGTGGCTTACCCAGTCGCAATCATTGCGTATGCCACAGGTACTTGGTTTAATATTACTTTCTGTAAACACACCATAAATAACTAGTATTTAGCCATTAAAATAATGTAGATCGGCCAGTTTCATGATATTTAATTTTATTAAATTAACTCAAAAATTACTTAACAAATCATAGAAAATGTTTTTTATAAAATTTATAATATTATATAGGACTTTGAAGTTAATATTTTTTTCACAGTCAAAGAAAATTCGTGTAGGAATTATAAAGTAAAGGCCAACGCGCGTCAAATGACTACCAAAGTGTATGTGCCTGTATGCCAAAGGAATTACAGCTTTATGTGCCTTCCGGTTTAAGGGAAACGTAGTTAAGGGATGGCGAACCAATATTTGTACATATTTTTATCCTCAAACACAAAATAAATATGTTATGCAGCCATAACTTTACAACAGATTTGGACTTAGTGGCTACTTGAGAAATCTAAATATTTTCACAATTATAATTATATTTTAATTTTTAAACAGAAAGAGATCTTTATAAAAATAATAATACAATTAACATTTATATAAAGTGCACCTATTTATTTAAATAAATAAGAAAAAACAAATTAGTGCGACTTCTGCTTAATGCAATTTATATCGTGTTCATACTTCAATTTTCAAACAGAAAGAGCCATATTTGAACGCTTTACTCCATTATTCATTCTAAATACCTTATATATATTCTAAATATTAATAAATTGATAAAATTTGTCTTAAAAAAATTCATACCCAGTAATTTATTTAAAATCCAAAAATGATATAAGTGACTGCGGCATACATACAGAAATACGTGCTTCTGATAGTTTATTGGTACGTGCGTCGTGGGCAAATATTGATCTTGGAGGAAGAAAATGTATTTCCACGGGAGGAAAACTCAATATTTCGCTGTTTGATGAATACATATAATACGATCAATGTATGATTAAAAACTTCAATTGTATCCGTTATAATAAACTATGATTGCGACGAAAACCTCAAATATTTTCTAGACGTCCCATAGGGGTACTGCAACCAATTTTAACTTGTGAGTTTACAGTTCAGAAAATATATAATATATTTATTTTATTTTATTTCTTTTTTTTATACTATTTGCTAAGGCATATATAAACTTCACTTAGTGTTTATACGTCAATTTTATTATCATATTATTGTAATTGTTTTTTAAAATTTAAGTCTATTTTAGGAGATATAGTGTAAATTGATGGACTTACGGAACTAAGTAGGCTGCAGCAATTGGTGGTTTTGCGGAGGGCCATAGAAAACACATTGTTAAGAAACCGAGCAGATCCTAACGACGAGTAATTTAATGTATTAATATAAGAAATTAATGTGATCGCAATACAAAACAATATACATTCTATAGTCGGCTTCGGCGTGTTTTCATTAATGGAAAACATTGCTTTATAGATTAAATAACCATTTTTATAGCGCCATGTTATTAGTTGAGTATTGCATTTGCCATCAAACATAATGAAAGCGGGCTTTGCTCGGAGGTCCTCCAGTGGATATGATTCGTAATGAGAAAAATCACTGGATAGATGATTGCCTTAACAAACTGATGTGTAAATATGCAAGTAAGTATTAGTCAGATAAGCTATTATAGTTGGAGTAGAGGATTCGTCTTACGAAGAAATTAGAAAATAAGAGTGTACAGAACCCGATATCTATCTTTGCTGGGTGGTGGTAGAAATACATGCAAAAAAAATTATATATATATATATATATATATATATATATATATATATATATATATATATATATATATATATATATATATATATATATATATATATATAAATATTTACCGCCATGTTGGGCACACCCTTCGAATCTAGCCACCGTTAGTATTCTAAGCTACTCATTGAAGAAGTGACATCGGTATGCTGTTGATCTGTCACTCTCGCTTCGCGACGATATTGTCTTTTAGTGCTGAGATGGTCGTTGGTCGATTCGTTTCATAGACTCTTCTTCTTTACTGTGGGGGTACACAAAAAACTCTACAGGAATGACATCCGGCAACCTGGGTGGCCAGGAGCTCCGCCGAAACTACTAATTTTTTTGTTAGGGAAGAAATCATGAAGAAGCTCTATGAGAGATCACCGAGCTTCTAGTAGTGTAAGACTTTTTGAAACCATTTGCGTAAATTGATGGCAGGATGTTCTCTCAATATCAGCAGAAAATAATCAGTTTCAGTTAATTTCCTATATCTAGAGGAATACAGGCGGGGTCATAAATTCATTTATAACGTCATTACACAACCTCCTTTGAAACCAAGGAAATGACCCATGCAATGCACCCTATGCACCGAGCAGAAAGTGATATTTTATTTTTCTTTGAAAATGCACTTTATCTTGTAGCAAACTTGATTACGTTGTCTATCAAATATGAACAGTATCGCCATATTTCCCGTGTACTCCTGTAGTGGACACAAAGGCGCCAGAGGCCTTGTAACAGAAGGGAGGCCGATCACTCATTAAAAATTAAGTGGCCTTTAGACTGTGCAAGCCATTAATATTTTACAAGGGGCGCTACATGCGTTCGTGCTTTTAAGAGGTCCTGCCGACCTCACGCTTTTGTATGATATTTTTAGTTAGACAATGATTTGTTGGAAGTCTGCGAAGAGAAATATATGAAAATTTTTACTAACACACTTATTAAAACAATATTAACTTATTTACTAACAAATATTTCGTTGGCGTATTAAAATTGATAACTTTATTTAATTATTTTTTGCAATAGGCAATATTTATTTTATATGACTCGTGGCGACATTTGTTGGCGGACGATGTAAAATTAATGTTGGTTTATATAAAATAATTACTAATAATTGTAATTTGTGTAAAATAAATTATTTAGTGTTACGTAAAATTAATAATAATATGTACTTTGAATATTGAGCTACATTTTAAGAATTGTTTTGCAGTAATTTCATTTTTTTGTGTTAAAAAAGATATTGTTGTTATGTTGGAACAAATCTATTTTGATATTTATTGCCAAAGTCTATGTTCTTTGTTCGCCGTCATGATTTTGTTTATATAAAAGTCGAAAGTCAGTCGGGACTACATTCATTTAAATTCAAGTCTTTGAGTAATTTCATAGTCATTGGTCGTATTTCTATTCAGTTGTATCTGACACTGAGAGTATGTATAAAACGAAATGGGAATTTCAATAATGTGGTGTTTTTATTTCATTTTCATAATCTTATATTATGTATTATATAGTTGGATTAAGGCGTATAAGTGAAGTAATAATTAAATAAATGCGTGTATCATGACTTTTCAAGTTGACTGAAAAAGTCCATAGAAGGTTTTCGTAAAATGTGGCCATTCTACAAAAACCTTGTATGAACTATTTTATGAAGACGTAACATGATAGGTTGATCAATTTTATTTCAAGAGATTTGTTGTTAACATGTATTACTTGACTCTGGCGTAATTTTAACTGGGTGCCATCAAAGAAAAGAAGAAGTGATATTTAGTGTGGATTTTTATTGTGATATGCATTGCAAATGCTTTGTCAGCCTTATAGATACCAGTAGGCTGGGATTTTTGATGGATCCAATGGCGCATCAGTGTAAGGCTGACATCGATTTTTTATGTATCGATTGTGGGTGAAGGCGAGTGTTTTAGCTAGCTTGTATAACATGCGTTTGCCGTAGGTACTGTGACAACAATGGCCGGCCGCGCCTGTGACGCACACACATACAAACATACAATAAAGTATTACTTTATTACGGCAACGCCCTCAAGATTACAGTTGACTTAACGACTATAGACTATATGTGAAAGACATACGTAACGCTTTTATGTATGACTTCGCGTCGTTTTTTTTTCGTACATGCATATCATCACGTCTGTTTCCCGTAGGGGTAGGCAGAGACCACAAATCTTCATCTGCTACCATCTCGATACACTTTACTGGCTTCATATATTCTTTTTTTATATATTTTTTATATATTCACGCCTATCCCCCGCAGGGGTTGGCAGAGACCACAGAGCTCCATCCGCTGCCATTCATCGCAGCGAAACGGCTCGTCATTGGTCGCTTTTCGCCCTCGTGAGAATCAGGACGTGACGGGTGGCGAACCACGTCGCCGTCATTTTCAACAAATTAGGTATATTAAATTCGTCTTTAGTGAATCCCACGAGCCGCAAGGGAGGGTGGAGGTCAGCCCCAGCAGAGCCCTGCATGCTGAGGTAAGGCACCATAGTCCCCCGGCTTTACTGGCTTCATCCACACTAATCCATCTTTTCATCCATTCTTCCCCTTACATTCATCGTAGCGAAACGGCTCTCCGTTAGTCGCTTTTTGCTCTTGTGGAAATCAGTAAAATTTCAAAGTTAATATCAAAAAATATTAATATCACCGGCAACCGAAAGCAAAAGAAGCTTCCACCTGGTTATGATCTGCAATGGCCTACGTGGAGATTTCTTAACAGACTCCACACAGTACACAGGTTTACATTGTCTTCATAACATGAGCATATGAGACTACACTGCACCGCAATGTGAAGGATGTGATTGTGGGGTCGGAAGTCAATCTATGGAGGATCTACTCAACTGCTCACTGTGGTTAACCTTCCTATACCCGCGCGTTTGTCTGAGAGACCGACAGAATGATTTTTCGATTTTAAATAAAGAACGAATAATGCTAGTTTAATGAACTTTCTAGTATTTGCCTAATTTGATACGACCTTGAAATTGACGTGACGTGTGACCAAGTTCATTAAACTAGCATTATTCGTTCTTTATTTAAAATCGAAAAATCATTCTGTCGGTCTCTCAGACAAACGCGCGGGTATAGGAAGGTTAACACCTGCATAGTCCAAGACCTTATCAAGGCGAATGCTGCTGGCATTATAGTGGCGAATTACTATTTTAAAAAACTATTTTTTCAATCCGTCGGAATTAGCTAAACAATTAGTTACCCATTTTCAGTTATTCGAAAGTCCAACTAAGTTACACACGGCCCCATTCCTAACTGAAATATAACCTGAACGCGACATTCGATTCGCCCCAGGCGGGCGAAACACCAAAATCTAAATAGGCACAAGTGATTGGCGCTGCTGGGTCCGCTTCCTCACTCCCCATTGGCGGCGGATAACCTGATATAATTTAAATATTGTCACGCCGAAATCTTCGCGACTTAAAGCAATTTATTTTCGCAGGGATGATTATTCAATTTACTACCAGCAGATACATTAATTTATATATCGGGGGGGAGTAATCTCACGCGCGTAGATGTACACACAGTATATATATATGCAGATACATAGATATCAATCGGTATGAGACTAAATATGTACATTAAGGTTGTCTGAAAGAAATTGTTAAGAGATTGTTTTTTCTCTTATATAAAACTAAAATTAATTAACTAAATTTGATTAATGAATTGAGATTTGAAAACACAGTAGTAACATCAAATGTGGATGAAACCACAAACTTAAAAAAATGTATTTGAACCTGAACGAGGATGAATAAAAACGAATACATATACATTTTATACAATTATAACGTTATATTTTATTGATCTAAACTCATATGATACATAATATATCACGATATAATACGTAAAGATTTAAAAGTGAATTGTTTTATTTAAAATATACATACGGGCTCAATTTGTTCAACTAAACTCTTTAGGAGCTTGCTTGATGTCAAGACACAGATTATTCCTGTCTATGATAGACTATCTAGTAAGAATAGATAAAGAGACTTCGAATGGTCATGCAATGATAGACCCAGCCAGTATATCGTCCACTGCCCCGCCGCTGAGGCAATTGGTCATCATTCCGGTCTCACTGCTTATCAATACCAGAGATGATTGGTCTCAATCGAGCCGTACGTTTTAATCACTTCGAAATGAGATGTCAGACACACGTGACTTGTAAATGGCATCGCATGCAATCAAACAACGTTGCTTTGACGACCAAATGATTTTGGTTGATCACATCGAGCTCACTTTGAAGTCGGACGTGCACGCAGACAGAAAGGAGCGTCCACTTTCCGAACTAGACAATCAATCGGTATCATCAACTCGATACAGTTAGTTACAATGGATCACGGAGAGAAATTCGTCGCCTCCCTTTGATGGCGGGCTGACGTAATCCCTACACTTGTCAGACAGATTGAAAATGGCAAAATAGCTTTTATTTATCTTGTTTATTTCCAATCTACTGGTATTTGCTTGCATAATCACCTCGCGAGCAAAGTTCCCTCTGAGGTATATATTTACAGAATAGTCTGCCATTTTTATTCAGTATGAAAATAATACTGAAACACCAATTGATAAACTCGATGAGTTTGAGTTTGAGTCACAAAAGATGTTTACAAAACATATTGGAAAAGTATCCAAGAAATTTTAATTATAAATCCAAATGAACAGTACAAGAGCTTATAAACACACACGCTTATAAACCTTCGGCGGTCTTTCCGAACCGATACGACATTGGCACCTTCAAAAAACAAGCATACACATACCTAAAAGGCCGGCAATGCTTCCGCGATTCCTGCGGTGTCGCGGTTGTCTATGGGCGGCGTTGATTAATTTCCATCCGATGACCCGCTTGCTCGTTTGCCCTCCTATCCCATAAAAAAAAATTAAATAAAAGAAAGAAGCTACTAAAGTTCTTGAAGCAGTGTGATTATAAAAAGTTTGTGTACTTACTGAAATAAACTGTATATAGAGTACAAAGCACATCCAGCGACATATAACAAGTTATCTCGAAAAGAGTCCCTTCAAAAGTTGACTGAAATGCATTATGATAAGATTTGAAAAATATATTAGCGGACTACAGAAACCTCTTGGAGAGTCAATATGACCAATTTCTAAATGAGAGTTTCTCTTTTAGAAATGGGTCCTGAAGTTTATCAAGAGTGAACATGCTGAATTGCGGTTCAGGTAACCGGTGACCGATGAACAAACAAGGAAAGTTGAGCAGCAATTAGAATATTAGACGATAATGGACAAAGTAAAACAACAAGCAAGGAAAACGAAAAATATCTGCTTTTAGATATTAAATAAAATTATGTTATTATACAATTATATTGTTATTATTCATTTTATTAAATAATTGCATTTAAAAATGACAAAAATCCAAATGTATACAGGACCTCTCCCTCCCACTTGTACACTCCAATATATTCTGCACCGTGCCGTAAAAATTAGAAGATAAATTGCTCGTGAGGCAACAACGGCTAGAAAGTAAGAAACACAAACATAACTCCGTAGAAATAATATACTAGTATCAAACATTAATCTATAAACATTCTTACTAACAACCGATTTATTACTACTTTAAAACACATACACACGCCTTAAGTCTTACGTCTTTATGAAACTACGATAAGTCGTTTATAAACGCCGTTGATGTTAGACGTGTGTCCGGGCGGAGGTGCATACTTAACATCAGATATGTTTTTTCGTTTCTTGCCTCTTATATAAAAATAAAGCCCGCCTTTTACGTAAAATTTGAATATAACAAGCTCGTATATAATATCTACCAGTACTTATATGAATGTGAAAAGCCATTTGCGAACTCGTTTATTAAATGGAAGATAATTTTCGTTTGGATATTGGAATTAGGAGGCGAGCGGCGGCCTATCACAGAGGAGAAGGTCTACGGGGCTTCCGCGCGGATATTGCACGGGTCGCGCCGCTGTCGACATCACGATCATGAGATGCAATCTCACCATCTATATGCATGTATATACGTACCCGACGGCATGGCAGGGAGTTCATTATAGCTTTTAATTTCTACATCTCTCTGATCTAAGCGTAAGCTTTTGTATATACATAAGTATCAGCTTTTATCTGTATATATTATGTAAAGTTTTTACTATGATAAGATTATATTTATCAAGAGTTTTATTACATTTGGAAGTCTAAAAAATATATGTATATATACATATAATTTATATATATATATATATATATATATATATATATATATATATATATATATATGTGTGTGTGTGTGTGTGTATATATATATACGTGCCCATCCCTCGCAGGGGTTGGCAGAGACCACAGAGCTTTAGAATATACTACTGAGTATTTGTAAGGACTAGCCGCTTGACCAATCGCCACCGTCGTCACCGGACCTCTCTAAGCAATAATTTGAACGCAGAAATAATAAAGTCGGCGCAGCGCGGTCCGTATCCGCTTGCAATAAAAATGCTAAACGTCGCTGATAAGCGACAACGCTTAAGGGTCGAATGTGAAAACGCTAGGGAAGGAGAACAAGAATAGACATCGATATTTTTTATTTTTATTTTATTTCAGAACAGGCAAACTGGCAACTAGCATTAAGAAATGCAGCATATTAAAAAGGAAACCTGGCGGATTTACCTCTTTGTATTTTATGACTAATATAGGGTGTCCAATAAAAGACTTAGAATGCTCCATTGTTACATCTGGCCCATTCTTCTATACGGATGTGAGGCTTGGACGCTTAAAGAAGACCTCAGCGTATAGAAGCGTTCGAAATGTGAGCATATATAGACGGATACTCGCTATTAGCTGGCCTCAAAGGGTAGCCAATGACAAGGTTCTCCGGCAAGTCAAGCAAAAACGTGAACTTTTGCAGACCGTCAAAGGTAGAAAAGTTGCTTACCTGGGTCATATCATGAGACATGACAGGTATTGCTACAACTGATCGTGATGAAATCATGATCACGGAAAAATCGCGGTCAAAAGACAAGTTGGTAAAAAAGAAAATCTTGGCTACGTAATATCAGGGAGTGGACCGGGATAACGAGTGCTCCAGAACTGCTGCACCTCGCGAAGGAGGAGGAAAGTTGTACTGAATTGGCTACCAACCTTCGCAAGTCGGAGAGGCACTCTTAGAAGAAGTTAAAGAATTAAGTTTTCAAAGATGAATAATAAATAAAACTACAAACTATAAAAATAATTCAATAACTTTTACGAAAATGTGAAATGGAGGTTTTATTTTTTAAAAATTTCGTTTAAATGTTGACCCCCACGTCACGCACATTCGCAATTTATCCATAGTATTCCGTGCCACTCACTAAAATATTAAAGTCGGGGATCCGTTAACCTCACGTACGATATTTTCTTTTAGTTCTGAGTTAGTCTCTTAGACTTTACTGGGTCAGTAAAAGTCCACAGATCCCGTTATCTGGGTGACGAGGGGATATCGCCGAAACGGCTTCTTAATTTTTTAGGGAAAAAATCAGGAGGGAGCTTCATAGTCTCTCACTCAGTGTGAGGCATATTGATGTCTTGTTGAAACCACGTGCGTGAAATGAAGTTCTCTCCATATCTCACCATCGACCCATAACCTAATTCTGCCACCGGACACACAATACATGACGCGAACTCATAAAATTTTTCCATAGCAAAAATCGCTAAACGCGCCTAAAGAAGTTTTCACCTAAAAAAATCCCCATTTCAAAATCGATATTCGATAATTGAGACATGATCCCATCACTAAACGAAACGAGGACCGCTTCAGTTTTTACGTCCGGACGAACGGCTAGGTGTTTTGTCATACAAAATATAAATGCGGCTGACTTCCCTCCCTCATTGGCGAGTTTATCTAAGTAATTAATGACGTCTAATACCGGCCGCTTGGTTTTCAACGGGCCACACTAGAAACCAATTTATTTATCATAACAGCTGTCCCGCCACGGTAACTCATGTCGAAAGTGCAAATAAAATGTGCATATTAAACTTGACACGCAAGTTAAGTGGTGTGCCAATAAAGGGTATCGTTTAATTACTTTTGTAATCGTCATACGCATCAACAGCCTTCCAAAAGGCATCACCTAGCCCAATCTTCGACTTTTTTCAGCACAGGTTGTCTACCAGCCGCTTTTCGCTAATAGTTGCTTTACCTAACCGTTGGCTGTCCCACACCACATTCGCCTTGATGGAAAGCAAACAACGCCGCCCATAGATGCAACGCTATAAGCAGTGCAGAAGCGTTGCCAACCTTTAAGGAAAGTGTCATTATGGAAGTGGGAATAGGAGAGGGTAGATGTTGGGCCTCCGGAACTCGGTCGCTCACCGGACGAAGCGCGGTAGCTAAGCTACCACTCAGACGCCGGTTTTCTGCGGGAGTTTGGCACTTCCCCGGGCCAGCCGGCCCATTCATGCTACAAACAAATATTATGCCATTCTTGACAAAGTATTCATCTGCAGCGTGGCTCTACCATTATCAAATTATTATATAATAATATAAAATAATTGTACGCCCACGTTACCATGAGTCGTGGAGCTACGGATCATTCAAAAGATCCACGACTCATCGTAAAATTGGCCTGGCATTCATCGTGTTAACAACAAATCCATGCAACCATAAACGACAAGCAATCGATGCAAGCGCCCCGCAATTTTATAAAGGAACGGTTAGCGTCCAACCATACATTCCATCATCATCAAGACATTACAGCCGCGGGTGGGCCTTAGCCTGGTTTAGTAAATTTTTACAGTCGGATCTTAGTTTGGCTTTTTCTCTCCAGCCCCTCACACCGATTGCCTTTACGTACGTATTTCACTTTACTGTTACACTCCATCGTTTATTTATTCGCGACTAAAATGTAAAAAGGCAGCGTCTATCCCGAGATCGTGAGAAAGTAATGATAAACACATCAATCTGTCTACCGACTTGCTTTCTCGTGACGTTGAACTGTTTATTAGATGGGATATAAAGAATGGCTAACCATAGCGGAGAGCGGGTCCGTATTTTTCGAAATTACTTTTGATTGTGGCGTGTGGTAATAAGCGACTCAGGGTCGGTAGCCAGTTCGCTTTTAAATTAAGCGGACTTTTTGTTTCAAACGTAGCGAATTATAAGGTTTTACATTCCAAAAGCGGTCGATATCGATCCCTTGGGGTCGAAACTTACCAAATATTTTGTGTCAATAGAAAAAAATTAGAGGTATTATTTTAAAAAGTAATTTGGCTATTCATTTTGGAAAAAAGGGTCCGTTGCTAAAATAAAAAAAATCCCTGACGTGGACGATTTGTATTGTGACCGCGGTAAGCAAGCAAACCGATGCTATAGGATGTCTGGTGGCATGTATAACATACAGATATTTTTGTCCCCGGTTACCCCGCCAATTCCCCCCGCATTGGCGTTAATGTTCCTCCAGGAACGAATAGGTCCGTGCCCAGCAGTGGGATATATATGGGCTGCGAAAACAAGAGGATTAAAGGACAATTACAGATTCCGCCCCTGAGTTACGCCGTGTTTCAAATTGTCGATCGCGCGCAATATCGTAAACTATCATATTATCGTGCATTACGCGTAATTTGAATAGGCGCTTGCGCATTGTATTTCAAACGCTAAAATTGCCTCCAACCATTATTTTATATGAGGGCATTGTGATTTTATATTATTTTCAATGGCGAGACTAACAATCGGGAATGTTTGTCTCCCAACGTTTGCTTATGTGAATTAATGTATGCAACTCGTATGAGTTTTTATTTTCCCTCATCCTTGTGGAATTCATCGTATATTTATAGACCGCTGTGCTAAGATATTAAGAGCATGTGACTTCCGAAGTAAGAATCCTAGATACTTATAGCAATCATTACTTTAAAAGTAGGTTCATAAAAAACAATCTGATATACATATTCTACCTTCTTTTCTTTTTGTGGCAATTCGTTATAACTATTATGTCAGTTCCAAGTAAATTAAAATAATATCAAGTATCTTGAAATGTACTACTAGTCAGCTTGTCACGTTACGTCTTGATAAAATTGTGGCTATTCTATAATACAAAAACATTTTATTGACTTTTTCAGTCAGCTTAAATAGTCAACATATACGCATTTATTTCACACCATAATCGAAAATATATTGTTTAATTAGCCACCACAATGAAAAAATATAACTGATAATAATATAGGATTATGAAAACGAAATAAAATCGCCGCAGATGTAAGATGGCGAAAAATTCTTCTACCTCCTTGTTCTGGAAGAATAGACATTAACTCAATTCTTTGTTAATTGGAACTGTCAGTGAATTCTGCCTATATCTCTCTACCAGTGTCAAGACAGACATAGGAGGGACACAATCATATAAAGACTAAAAAAACAAAAAATGAATTAAAGGAAAAAGCCATGGTAACTTGCATAAAAGTACTACAAAACTAAAAAATGACTGACTGAGTGATGAATGAAACTAAAAAACTATACATAAATGGAAAGGAATAAAAGAATTAAATACTATTAGGTTAGTGCATATGAAATATCGGATTCTTAAGTGAATCCGCAGAAAACCGGCGTCTGAGTGATAGCTTAGCTACCGCGCTTCGTACGGTGAGCGGCCGAGTTCCGAAAGCCCAACACCCTTCCCCCCCCCCCTCACATTCCCACTCCCATATTGACACTTTCCCTAAACGTCGGTAACGCATCCGCACTGCCTATGGTACTGCGGAAGTCTATGGGCGGCGTTGATTGCTTTCCATCAGGTGACACGCCTGCTCGTTTGCCTTCGTATCCCATAAAAAACCTAAGGGAGTTTTTCCCACAAACTTTATGAAGGGCGAAATGATGACCGCAAGCAGAAACTGACCACCAACCAGTTAGGCCCTTGCTCTACACGAGCAATTTATGGCTAGCCATTTAACGCGACAATTTATTCGGGATGGCTATGTCGTCAACGGCAAAATCTTTATGGCCTAACAGGATACGCGGAGAGCACGTGAGGTGGACGGTTGAAAAAGACGTGGATGGAACCTTTCAAACGTGTTTTTAACCCCCCAGATACAATTATAAATATTTATAATGTGAAACAAGCTTTAGAATAAATTAATCGGAAACACTTGAGATGCAAATGACTACTCTTCAATGTATTATCATAAAAATATTCAATACGCAAAAAGACAGCACAATCTTTGTGCACGGTAGCACATGAAACAAATAGACTTGTTTCTCTTTTGCTCGAATGGTGTGGCGCAACTGAAAGCGTCTAAGCAGATTATAAATAATTTGAATTTTTAAAAAAAGAAATTTATCGGTGTAACTGTTAGAGATATGGAGACGCATAATTGCTGTTATATCAGGTACAAAAAAAATTAGTTATAGTAATCAAGATTTGAGCGTTAAAGCTATTTAAAGTTACACTAGACGAGCGGTTCTCAACATTTTTTATTCAACAACGCACTAACATACATTACATACTCACATGCAACATTTTTGATAGTTTAAATGAAGGTAAGTACAACATTTACTAAATTATACATAATTAATTTATTAAACGTATTTTATACGTAAGAATATATGTTATTGAATAAGAATATAAGATAAAAACAGATAAAGTAAAAAATAAATCAAAATATCGTATTTGTAAATGTCGCGACACATTTGACAGAGATTTTCGCAACACCGTGTTTGAGAACCACTTCATTAGACTTACGACAAAGTTTGACTTCATTAGACCTCACGATTAAGTTGTACGGGGCAACTATGTCCTCATAAAAAAAAAAAACAGAAAAAGTAATGAGCACAAATAAATTTTGTTCGAATAAATCTGGCGTTGTTATCGCTCGTCGCTCACACACGCGCCACGCTCTTCCATCGAAACATTATAATTTGAGCGGGCATCAGTAGCTCGGAATGAGCGAACACGATACTCAATCCACTTATTTATTATATTTTTATAATTCCTAATGACCGAGTACGCCTGCTGCGTGGTATGCTACCAAGCCATATATAGCTACATTTTGCATAAAGTTTGTAAAACGAAGTGCACGCATTAACACAATAAATTATGTATTGGGAAAATTTATACAACTTCAATTTCATATGAATTAGAAATTAATTTATTTTTAAATATATAAAAGAATGTTCTTTTTGTTATATAAAAAAACAGAAGCGTCATGGGACGCTTGACAGATGTGAAACATTGAGAGCTCGGCTATCTACCGTATGCTCACGCCCACGTATAAGTAACCCTGTATAGTGTCAAGTGGAGGGGAGCGTAGCCTGAATCGAGACGACGTCTCGGTCTACAATTTCACTCCCATATCCCGCGTTTCACATCAAAAATACAATACATGGGTTAAGCTAAAAGTTCTGGAACACCTATTTAATATAAAAACAAAAATCTATAAGCCATTTTTTACATTAAGAAACCAAACCTACGACCTCGAATGACATTCAAATAACGACTGATAGTTAGTCTGATAATACTGATAGCAAACTGGTAGTTAGACGACAGAGAATCTTTAAAAATATTTATAGACATTTGCGTATTAATCGCGTGAACCTGTTATGGTTTTCAAAAGCCATAAACATATTTTATCATTTACATGGTATCAATTCCCACGCGTAAATAATCTGCGGTTACCGGGGAGTTTTGGATAAACCTAGCCCGCGGCATCGATTAACTTCCTATTCTGCAATTGCTTTACATTTACCAAACTACGGTGCGTGATTTGTTGACCGTTTTGCAAACTCTGTGGAACAAGCCTTTGTACACTTCAAGTAACAAGCCTACACATACCTAAAAGGTCGGCAACGCTTCCGCGAGTCCTACGGTGTCGCGGTTTTCTACGGGCGGCGTTGACTGCTTTCCATCAAGCAGCTTGCTTCTTTGCCCTCCTATCCCATAAAAAGAAAAACAGGTCCCCTTCAACCTTTTCCATTTTGTGCCTTTCTGCAGCAGTAGACGCTTCCATATCACTCCTGCAACTTGTCTCATGTCATCATCCCACCTTTTCGGCGGTTTGTCCGTTTGTCATTACTTCTTATCATAGCCCCACCCATCTCCATTTGAGTCTTCTAATTATCAGTGTTACATCTACCACACACATATTTATACCGACGCGGGAATCGAAGAGCATACTAAAAGCAATGGGCTACCCACATTTCTCAAGGAATGACAAACTTAGAAGTAAGTGAATGCGGTAGTGGAGACCGCGTCTTGACATACAGCGGAGAACGCCCCCATATAGATAAAGCGATTAAGAATACACTAGATTCTCATACGTTTATCCGAAAATCTGTCTAGAAGAAGTAGCGTACCGTTGGGGAAAAGTATCTCCAGTCATGGACTATCGTATGCTGATAATATTGATGACTAGTAGAACTATAGTTATATTACTATCGACTATAATTATATTATAGTGTTTTTTTTAAATAGAACTAGTAAATATTCGAAGGAAATACATGGTCGTTTTTACATGAAGCCGATGATCGGACTAGAAGAAGCGTCTTCGGAAGGCCTATGTCCAGCAGCGGACTGCCACAGTGTGTTGCTGATAATATATATATATATATATATATATATATATATATATATATATATATATATAAGAGAGAAATGCGGATTTTATTTAAAAAAAAAATATTTCATCTCGCTGTTGACCACCACGTCGGGGACACTCTTGGAATCTAACCACAGTATTCTGTGCCATCCGCAAAAGTAGTGACGTTGGGATGCCGTTAACCTGGCGAAAGATATATATATATATATATATATATATATATATATATATATATATATATATATATATATATATATATATATATATATATATATATATATATATATATATATATATATATATATATATATATATATATATATATATATATATATATATATATATATATATATATATATATATTTAAATTAATGCGAATGTCGAAAACAAGTTTTCCCACCTAGCCACCACCTCGGCGGGCCACAAGCAACAATTTCACATCAATCACAGCGCGATTGCTCCGCATATGTATTATTTGTGGCTGAAATTTATGAGTTAGAATTACACGGTGCCCAGCCTGGTCTCACGTCCGTCGGCCCGTAATACATTATATTATAACACAATGTATGTTTCATTCTCCTTTCGCATCTATAACTATACCCCAGTCAAATTCCAAAGAGAATATTTAATGCGCTGCCCAGCCAGATAGAATTACATATGGAAGTTTTTTTTTTATTATAGCCTTTATACAATCTTCTTCTTCTAAAGGTGCCTCTCCGACAACAACAACTCCGACAACTTGTACCTGTCATTTGTCATGATGTGACCCAGGTAAGCAACTTTTCTACCTTTGACGGTCTGCCAAAATTCACGTTTTTGCTTGACTTGTCGGAGAATCTCGTCACTGGCCACCCTTTGAGTCCAGCTAATAGCGAGCATACGTCTATATGCCCACATTTCGAATGCTTCTATACGTTTTCTGAGGTCTATTATTATTCTTATTACGTGATATACGTAATATTTAGAATCATGTATTATATAATATAGAACCTCCGTACTAGTGACTCGATAGGCCACTGAAAATCAACGCCTGACGAGCTATCCACATAGATCGTCACGGCCTACACTGAATGAGAGCCTTTTAATGACGTCACACCAATACACAGATATATTATATTGTTTGGGTTGTTCTTTCTTCTTTTTAAATTGTTATGTAATTTCCTCATTAGTGTGTCATTAACAAACGATTCATTCATTCAAATTATATTATGCAAAGACCGCGGTATTTGACGTTAATAACAATAATAAATCTTTATTTGCATAATTTGAGGTACACAAGATGAAAAAAGACGTATAAAAGCTCCATCACATTGCCACTTATAGCGTACAAATTTCATTAATTATTACATACATAGAGATCTTAATACATAACTTAACTATTATATTGTCATTAAAATTATAAATAGGATTCGAAGATGTTAACGCTGGTAGCCTATTGGCTTTAACAGCTTTATCGTATTCAGGGCCCGCCATGATTCTACGTTAAACATGTAGGGGAGGATTGAACTTTAGTAACTATAGTCCCTATTAGTCCCATAGACCCTAAGGTCTAGGGGGTGAGAACCTACCGGGTACGTGAGAGAATCTAGTGTAAGCGGCCGGTGTAGAAGTGTTCTCTACTCTACGTGCTCGGCTAGAGCCGGGGTGCGTGTGAGTGTTGGTGTCGTGAGAGGATCCGAATGACGCTGTTTCGTCATCCGGATCGTGTAACACGTTACGCGGGCGTCGTCTTTTCGGGCGCGCGTTTAAATCGGGTGAATCGAGTTAAAATTATAATTGATTTATCTATTACATATATTCAATCCAATTTTTAAAGAAAAAAACTCCTTAGTATTAGAAATATATAGCCATCTATTAGCCATTATATAATAGTCTTTTTTTAAATAATCTTGTGTTCAATTATTTTAATTAATGAGATATATTATTGTAGATGCGTATACACATGAACAGGCAGAGCTTTTGATACATGGATGACAGTGGTTTCGCTTCTGCAGTGCCCATAGCGCTGCGGATGTCTATGGGCGCGTTTGAACTCAGAACTCTTGACTACAAGATTAGTTTATCTTATAATTGTTCACTTTCGCATAATATATATTCGCTAAAGATGGAAAAGCAATAAAACTCTTCGCTCAAATGGAAAATTATTTTACTATATCAGATGCAATAATTTTCGACTCATTCGACGGACAAATTATGACATGGCGACCCTTAGGGTTAATGGGACATCAAGTTCCAGAATCGTTGCAATCAAAAATCAGGTGATTTAATGAGTTCAATCAGGAATATTGCATTCAGGACATTAACAGGTACTCGGTATCCGCATTTGGCGTTGATATGCGTATCTGTCAGCTTGTCCGCCACGAACGCAATTAATATTTCCAACTGATTGGCTCTTGAGCTCTCCATGACTATTCCTTTATTTTTAAAAAACATAGTCTTCGCTTTTTGAATGACGTCACACGCTAAATTAAATGACTTCCCGTCAACTTACATCAGTGACATTGTGTTTTTATTCCATTTTCATAATTGTATGTCATTATCAGTTACATTATTTAATAGAAACTTTTTATCTTTGTTGACGCAGCGACCCAAAATGGATCTCGGCCTCCGAATAGATCTTACGTCACCGTAAGGTCTTGTCCTGCGCCACCTCCTGTCATTTGCTGATTTGGAGGTTGCGCAAGTTATCCACCACCATGTCTCTTCAGCGGTACCTGAGGCGCCACGCAGGACGCCGTCCAGTTGGGCAACCCACATACGATACCCACACATGCATTGTTTAATTGTGGTGGCATATTATACAATATATAAATTAAAGCGCTATTAAAGCGTATAAGTGGTGTGATATGATATGAATTCGCGTATCGTGACTTTTTAAGTTGACCGATGTTTTTTTTTATGGGATAACAAAGCAAACGACCAGGCGGGTCACCTGATAGAAATTAATGAACGCCGCAGAAGAATTGCCCGCATTTATAAAATATGTAGGTTCATTTTTTGAAGATACCAATGGTCAAGAAAAGTCACTGGAAGTAGCTGGTTCCACAGAGTAGTGTTTTTGTAGAAAAGTCACTATTGTATCAACACTTAAATGATGATTTTACTACAATATCAATATCAGCCCGCGACAGTCCGCTGCTGGACATAGGTCTCACTCCACACCAGCACTCGTCTAGTCCATTGTCGGTTTGTCGGTTCTCCGAAAAACGTGTCCAGCCCGTTGCCACTTCAATGTGATAACTTGAAGAGCTATGTCGGTGACTCTGGTTCTCTAGCGAATTTCTTCATTTCGAATTCTATCCACCAGAGAAACTCCGAGAATAACCCTCTCCATAGCCCTCTGAGCGGCTTTGAGCTTGTCAAGGAGACGGACCGTCAGTGTCCACGTTTCGGCACCGTAAGAAAGTACGGGCAGGATGCACTGGTTAAAGACTTTTGTCTTCAGACTTTGTAGTATGGGCGACAAGAAACCTTAACGAAGTTTCCTAAACGCTACTCAACCCAACTGAATCCTTCTCTCGGCTTCTTTCTCGATTTCAATTACAAGTCAAAGTGCGAATTTTTTAAATTTCAATTATATTTTACTTGACACTGGCATAATAGTTATAACTAGTTACCATCAAAGAATTACAATTAAATTAAAAACACTGCACCAAATCGAAATTTTATTTATTTACTCTTCTCATTATTATATGGACAGTCAAAAGTTTTACTTAGCTAAGATACGCGACAAGCAAAACAATAACAGAAAATTAATAATGTGTGTTTTTCCATTGAGTTTAGTGGATTTATTTGGAACTTAAACCAAAAACTTACCGAAAATCGGCCATCAACTCTCCACCCACCTACCACTATACACAACACCAAACACACACTATCACTTTTCTATCTTGTAACAGTTTACAAGATGGAAAAGTGATAGTGTGTGTTTGGCGTTGTGTATAGAGGTTGATGGGTGGAGAGTTGATGGCCGATTTTCGGTAAGTTTTTGGTTTAAGTTCCATATAAATCCATTAAACCCAACGAAAAGACACATTATTAATTTTCTGTTATTGTTTTGCTTGTCGCGGATCTTAGCTAAGTAAAACTTTTGACTGTCCATATAGTGGTGGATTTCCGCAAAGTAACGCCTGACTCCATTAATAATCTTCTCATTATTGTTAATATAGCAACGGAATGTAGCTCGCGAAATTTTCGTTTAATTATTTATCTTAATTATTGCCGATTGGCAAAAACTGCCGGCTATACGTCTCACTAGCGTTGCCTAGGCTTGTATATAGTTTACCATGAATTGTTTATACGTGGCCATAAACTGTTTATCCATTGCCATGACAATAAACTTTTAAACTGTGATTGTTTTGCAGTTTGCACCTCGATGTTTAGGGCGAGATCTTTGCAAGAGAGCATTTTAGAAATACTTTTGTTACGAACATTTTAGAGGCATCGATCGGCTCGACCCGGGAAGTATGGCACTTAGAAATACCGGTGTAGAGTTGGTGCATTATGGCGGTTGTTGGAATTAAAATGAATCTCGCCTCGACTGAATTTTGGCTTATACTCGTATACACTAAATCGAAAAGGCAAACAAACAATAAACAACGAACAAAGAATCTAAAAATAGATTTGCTTCAGCATAGTAACAATATATTTTTTAACAAACAAATGAAATTACAGTAAAACAATTCTTAAAATACAGCTCAATATTCAAAATACATACAATATTTATATGAATTTTACATAATTTATTTTACACAAATTACAATTATTATAATTGTTTTAAATAAGATTATTAATGGAGTCAGGCGTTACTTTGCGGAAATCCATCACTATATGGACAGTCAAAAGTTTTACTTAGCTAAGATCCGCGACAAGCAAAACAAAACAGAAAATTAATAATGTGTTTATCTGCTGGATTAAGTGGATTTATTTGGAACTTAAACCAAAAACTTACCGAAAATCGGCCATCAATTCTCCACCCACCAACCACTATACACAACACCAAACACACATTACCACTTTTCCATCTTGTAAATGACACGTCTTTCGCCCCAACACAAGGCATTTTCAGGTATAGTAGACTCTACGGAAGACAACCCAAAAATCTGTTGTCTTTCATAGAGTCTATAAAACAAGTTTACAAGATGGAAAAGAGGTAATGTGTTGTAAAAGGAGGTGTTGCGTATAGTGGTTGGTGGGTGGAGAATTGATGGCCGATTTTCGGTAAGTTTTTGGTTTAAGTTCCAAATAAATCCACTTAATCCAGCAGAAAAACACACATTATTAATTTTCTCTTATTGTTTTGCTTGTCGCGGATCTTAGCTTAGTAAAACATTTGACTGTCCATATGTTTTATATAAACCAACATTATTCTTGCACAATCTGCCAACAGATGGCGCTATAACACATAAAATTAAGTTTTATCTATTGCACAAAAAATTAAATAATGATATTAATTGAATACGCCGCCGTGCACTTATGCCGAGATATTTACCCTTCTTTTACTTCTTTCTTCCCCTCCCATTATTCATATCCTTGCCCTAAATTAAACAATGCATTTGTAGTGCCATCTATATTGTATGTATTGAAAATGTCTATTGGCAGTAGAAATTAATTATCAACAAGTAATCACTTGTTTGTAAAAAATGAAAATAAATCTATATTTGTATAAAAATGGAGTGCAATATTCTGTATTTTGTTCGCTCTAATACAGAGAAGGTTTATAAATAAAAAAATATTGGGAAAACATAAAAGAACAGCTTGAAAATATAAAATTATTTTTCTTGCTTTTACTTTTAATAGATGGCGTTCGTGACGGCTTTATCGTCTAACGGACGTGTTGTTATACAAAATTGTTGTTTCTTTTGTTTGATTTAGAAAGGTATTGCATACCATAGTATTGTAGACGCATTATTAATGGAGTCAGATACTTCGCGGAAACCCATCACTATATGGACAGTGAAAAGTTTCACTTAGCTAAGATCCGCGACAAGCAAAACAATAACAGAAAATTAACAATGTGTGTTTTTCCGTTGGGTTAAGTGTATTTATTTGGAACTTAAACCAAAAACTTACCGAAAATCGGCCATCAATTCTCCACCCACCAACCACTATACACAACACCAAACACACATTATCACTTTTCCATCTTGTAAACGACACGTGTTTCGCCCGGAAGACAACCGAAAAGTCTTTTCGGTTGTCTTCCGTAGAGTCTACTATACCTGAAGATGCCTCGTGTTGGGGCGAAACACGTGTCGTTTACAAGATGGAAAAGTCATAATGTGTGTTTGGTTTTGTGTATAGTGGTTGGTAGGTGGAGAATTGATGGCCGATTTTCGGTTAGTTTTTGGTTTAAGTTTCAAATAAATCCACTTAACGCAACGGAAAAACACACATTGTTAATTTTCTGTTAATGTTTAGCTTGTCACACAAAAACACACATTGTTAATTATCTGTTATGGTATTGCTGACAGTGGTTGGGAAGTGGAGAGTGCTTGACGGCCGTTTTTCGGTAAGATTTAGATTAAGTTCTCCGTAAATCAACTTCCTCTAGTAAAAAACACACAGTATTATTTTCTGCTTTTGTTTG
This sequence comes from Baronia brevicornis, assembly GCA_031353405.1. Classification (NCBI taxonomy): domain Eukaryota; kingdom Metazoa; phylum Arthropoda; class Insecta; order Lepidoptera; family Papilionidae; genus Baronia; species Baronia brevicornis. Next base: position 87,552 of record JASFAT010001149.1, read on the forward strand.
CTTATCGCGGATGTTAGCCAAGTAAAAATTCTGACTGTTCACGAATCTACGAGTTAATTACAAGCGAGAGGAAGATAAAAAAAACTGATTATCATAAAGAAGTAATATTTGATTTAATTTGAAATGTACAAAAAAGAAATGCGGTCCCAATATTGTTTCCAAAAACGTCACTGTTTGTATAATTGCCAGAGAAGAAGGAAAATGTACCTTTGTTAAAACTCCAAGATTCGCACCTTGACTTGTAATTACCTGTCGGACAGTTATTTTAAGCTTTGTCAGCCTCTTTAGAAAACACGTCAAGCTGAACTTCGTGATTGGAACCCTACGTTTTGTATTATTTACCATCGGCGCGTCGCGAGTCTGATTAGCTATCGGTGCTTGCAAATTGTTCTCTCTTCAACTTTATCTATCCTATATCTACTGCTGTGAGTTCAAAGGCTAATTATGAAGCTTGAGCTTTTGGTTACCACTGTATTTTTAGCATTGCACTGTATAAAAAAATAACTACGCATATCCAGTGTTATCGTATTAAGTTCATACGAAAATTTCATATATATATGTATTATCGGTATTTTTCCGAATTCTCCAATTAATTTTCCAATTCCAATTCTTTCATTCCATTATTTTTACTTCGACGATTATTTATTATCCTATATATACCTATTGTACAATTTGGTACAAAAACATTCCGGCATTAAGTACAATGCCGGAATACTTTCTTTGTCAGTCAATTCAGTGATACAAGTCATAGATGGAAGTTTTTAAAAAAAAAAATCATCAGAGCTCCAAATCGAGGACTGGCAGACGGTGGCGCAAGGTTGATCCAAGTGGCAACTCTTATTGGTGGAGGCCAAGAGTCATTTCATGCCATTGCACCAGCCTAAGTTAGTATCAAACAACATTTATTTTTTTTATATAACAAATCAAATCGACATATTCTGTACGACATAGGGCATAGGTTCGACATAGGGCTGTAGCATCACTTGCTGGCACTTATATTATTTTATGTGTATGTACTTATTTATGTGTATATATATATATATATATATATATATATATATATATATATATATATATATATATATATATATATATGTATTCCAAGTACGGGCCTGCCTAGTAAGACCTACTATGCTCCATCCAACTTCACTGTAAATTGTCACAAATAAAATAAAATAAATAAATAAATGTTTCCTTACGATAACATGGTTACTGAAAATGCGTTAGAGTGGCACCATGATTGAACGAGGGCCCACCAAATGGTTGTTTAACACAATTTGCGCGCGCACACACACACGCACGCAAGAAGCTCTTGTATGTTCACCGCGCCCTAAAACCGCGGCCCGAGTTCTTCAAAATTAACCAGGGGTTCCCGCAGTGTCGGATGAATTTGAGCAATTGTTGCAATGTGGACCTCCCCCCAGACCGCAGGGCGTACTCCACAGGCCCCCTAAATATGTTTGAAGAATATTATACGCGGATAGAATAATTTGCAACCACCCGCCGTCTCTTGATTGTGTATCATTCAGAATTTAATCTAGGGATAATAAAAAATATACACATATATAACAATTTAAACAGTGTGAAATTAAATTTAATTTGGGTGTCAATCAAAGTACCAATATGTGCAAACGTCGCCGGCGGCGGTTCGAATTAGAATAAATCTCTAAATGGTTCTTACTCAGCACCTGGCTTATGAATGGAGTAAGAGTTTTTTCAATTCCTACTTTTAGTTCACTCTCCCTATACATATTATATTTATTTATACATCTTGTTCAAATTTTCAATCGTTAGTAAAATATTTTTTATTCTGTCACTCAAGTTCAAATACATTTTTTTAAACTTGTAGTGGATGACACAACATTTTTTCAAACATTAATCCATTAATTAAATTTAATTAATTAGATTTTGGTTTTATACGTGAGAAAAAAAAATTAATATAAGATATTTAGCAAGATATAAAAGTATAAAATTCTACTTTTATGTCTTGCTAAATATCTTATATTAAAATTATTTTTCTCCCGTATTAAAACAAAATCGAATTAATTAAATTTAATTAATAGATTAATGTTTGAACAAATGTGTGTGTCATCCACTTTATTCCTTCTATTTACACCATTTTATTACTTTTTTGTTCTTTCGTCTCCGTGTGTTAAATTTGATTTTATGCAGATTGGTTAGCATTTAAGTTATTGTACAAAAAGGTGTGTCACGAGTAAATGTTTTTCTATTACTATTTCTAAATATAAGTGAATATGGGTGTGTGTGTGTCCATGTTTATGTGTATTTGTCCGCAATGCGCATTCAATTGTAAATAAACATTTACTTTAAAAACTAATAGGATAGACAGACAGTACGCTAAATCTCTAACATTCAAGATAATTCGGATAGTTCATCGCAAAGGTTGTAAGCTGGCGGCTATAATACATTAATTTATCAAAGTTGCCCCACAGTTTATGTCAAATTGGAAATCCCTAGGTAATTGCGCGCTTTACGTTCATTTCTATTAAAAAATAAAAGTAAATATCCATTAATTCGAAAAGCAACCATAAAAGATTAAAATATTTAAAAATATCGTCATTTTTCATATCAAGAGAAAAAGAACTTTTTTGATTCTTCACAAATGTGGTTGCCAACAATCGAAATAGGCAAGAAAAGCGAGGCAGTTTATAGCACTGGTTTTATCATTTTAATTTCTATCCATATTTCTAGTCATCCCATATGTAATAAATATAATATAAGCTAGTTAATTTAACCGTCGGTATGTCTGTCAACGCGCTCTGTACAATGTGTTTAATGCAAACAGTCTGACAGTTAATATGAAAAAAATTACATGTTGTGAGGCTCGACCTATCCTTTTATACAATAAATAAATTCTACGTGACACGCAAATTATATTGCAAGTTTAAAAAGATTAATAAAATGAAATGATGGGGAACAAGAATGTGGAGTTAGGGAGACTATATGATACTCTTTCCCTTTAGGGAAAATCTTTATTTATTTATTTATTTACACTTTATTGTACCCGATTGGAAAGAGATTTGAAAAAGCAGTAATATTTATATATTAACGTCTTAAGACACTATGACGGATATATACGTCATCAACATACATATATTACAAGATTTTTTTCACAGCTTTTATATGTCCCACTGCCGCGCAGGAGTCTCCCCAGTTTTGGAGGAAGGGACGTTAACAAACCGCTAACCACACTCGTCCAATGCGAATTGGCGGGGTAACCAGATACGCAATAAATAGATACCTATAGGGCATACACACATTAATTCAGATGCAAGGATCGAAACCGCAACCCTTGGCTCAGTAGGCGTGAGCCCCGCCACTGAGCCATTTGGTCGTCAGCTTTACCCAATGCCTAAGACGAATATGTTGCATATAAATTTAAATAGTATATAACTAAACTGATCATTTTTTGGACCCCCATACTTCCATAATAATATTATAATTGCTAAAGTCTATCTGTCCGTCTGTTACTACGGTTTCATTACTAAACCATTTTTGATGAAATTTAGCATGGAGATAGTTGAAGACCCGAGGTCATAGATGCGCTACTTTTTTTATCCCGAAACAATAGCTCTTACAGGACGCACGACAATTTAAGCCCAAAAAACTGAATTCCACTCGGGTGAAGCCGCAGGAAAAAGCTAGTGAGTCTGTATACGCCAGTTAGCAAGTGAACAATAAAAATAAATACAACTTTTTGTTGTTCCTCATTTTAAACAATTGCAACAATACAATCAGTCTTCACGTTAATTATAATTATTTTTATTTAATTATATTATAACAAATTATGAAAAACAAAGATTATATTTATTTAAGTAAAGTTTCTGTGACAGTATTCATTATTAAATGATAAATAAAAAAAATATGTTGCATAATTTTTTGGTACATCGCTCGTGACGTGCTTATTTTAAATTTGCGAACAGTATCGGAAAACAGGACTATTTGGAGTCCCAGATTTTTGTTTGCGGACAACAGTACAAGTGGCCGAAAAAGGGACAGTCCCGTTCAAAAAGGGGCCTTATGGTCGGTCACCTTAGGTATATTACCATATCTAATTCGAATATATTCGATAGCGTACAATAGTCATGTACAGATGTTCTTATTTATCTTGACCAAATCGCAGAAGTACTCAAGAAAGGCCAGGTCATAAGTAGTAGTAAAGTACAAAGTACAGTTCATATATAAATGGACCACTGTCGGGCAGAGGGCCGAAGAAGTTTCTGAAGAAGTAAACGTTATCACACAACGCTTGACGAAGACGGATAAGCGGAAGGTCCACTCTTGAAATAAATAATCTTAGGCCATATATGTATTTATCGTTATGAGGTAATTGCGACCGGCGACAATTTACTGCAAAAGCGGCAAATGCGCCACAAAGCTAATTACGAGTACATACTCGTATATCGCATATGAAACTTTATTTCCTCAGTGTCTTACGCAATAGAAGGGTCAACTTTCAGCAATACGATTTCAGCTATTTAGACACAATGGACATAATACATGCAAATTAATCAAATAACAGTCAGCTATTTTTATTGCGAAGTAACTCATAGATTAAACAAGCTTTATAGACGCGCGGCTGGTAGAGACTGGATGCTTGAAGTTAAAAATCGGGCCAGATGGCGCGTGTTGACGTAGGCGTATGTCCAGTATTGGACTACTGTGGACTAATATTGAGTATAAAAGACGCTTATAGTATAGTATAATAACTGATAATAGATATTTACATAAATGTTTTGTAGACATAATATCGCTATGAAAACAACGGCACACAATCGCATTTAAATAATCAAAAATTTATCAAAATGAACACGTTCCTCTATAGTCATGTACTTCTTTCTTCGTCATGAGCCTCACTCGTTAACAACACTTGTTAAAAAAACATAAATCAGTTCAGATATCTCCAAAATTAATCCGTACAAATGAGTAGAGTTTAAAAATCACTTTTTGAGTTTTGCGAATAATACCCGATTCCGATTCGACTACTTATTGTAAATTTCTATAGTGGGAAACCTTGAAGCACGCGACGCCATTTTATTTTTGTTTACAGTAAAGTTCTTAGTTTCGACCAGGGTTTAAACTTAAATCTATGAGCTAAATAGTTAATTACATACTCTGATTACTGCTGACATATGGGTTTGGAAAAGGGCAATTATTTGACTTTTCTGACTGACGGCTACGATCCCATCTGTCATTGGTATCATATAAAAAACAAATTACCAAGATATACAGACTAGACATAAACCCTTGGTCTTGAGAACACTACACTACTATACAATTTCGGAGATCTTTTATATGTATTAACTCAGATGACTATAAAATTTATTTTACATTTCAGTTCTCTTAGGTTAGACTAACTACCTACTATTGCGTGTCTCAAACCTCAGGGATGAGGGAACGAATCAGAAAATGAAAGTTTAAATGAAGGTATAAAATTTACCATTGGGCTATTGATGTGAAACATATTTACACAAGCACTATTAGTTTACTTGGAATAGTTAACAATTTAGAAGAGGAGATTAATATCTAGTATGTTGCTAGTCTTCTTTTTAATTCAAACATTGATGAAATAGAAACTAAACATTTTGTAAATAGCGGACCGCAGCCACAATGTTTATTTTTATAATAAATAAAACATTGCAAATTCAAAAACCAGTTTGTGTTTAGTGCCAGTGTCCAGTCTGCTCTGAATAATCTATAACGCGTCGATGTCTACCTGAGAGGCGGCGCGGCGCTCGCGTCCCTTTCGCTCAAGGCTAAAACCACATGTATGCCAATATGATCCATAACATACTTTACGTAAACGCATATTCCTATAAACGCATCCAAACTTTTTTTTTACTTACGCGTACCGGACAGTAGAATCTAGCGATGGGCCTTTAAAAATCAAGTCGATACTTTCGTCAATAAATTTCTCGAGTAAGATATTTCTGCAACTTGTCTTACAGCGTATTTGTCACTTCTTATTTCCAAAATGTAACGAATTTTAAATTTAAAATAATATATGTAAAATTTATATACTTAGACTATATAGTAAGCATATTATTTTATGTCAGTTCACAACACAAGTAATTCACTTATAAAGCCATAAATAGTAGCCGCGCTTAGACCAAAAATAAAATTGTATATATTTTATCAATCAAGACGTCAGTATTATTAAAGTAGGCATTTGAAAATAACAATATAAAAAATTGGTACCCCTAAAGTTGTGTGGTGTTACCGGAATTCCCACCGGAAAGAGGCCCAGCTGTGGACTGTTAGAACTATTACTTTTATGATGATGATATACCATTCCAATATTTTTTTTCAACCTATCGTATTATTTAGAAATCTTTTTATTACTTAATATACATTTCTGTAATAACCACTATTGCTTCTTTAGGTCAAAATACGATCAAGTTATACCTGCAGAGCTTAAAGAATCGAGTCCGATACGTCTCTACATAGCTCATCTCATCGCTAGTTGGTTTAATATGATAATATTTTTTTACTTCGCATTGCATAGCGTTTAAAACACACACACACATACACACAAATAACATCGAAAATACCTATAATAAAACATGGAAGGCCATTGGAGGCTCTTCGAGCTTTCGCAGTGCCAAAAAAAAACAAACAGTGAAGTTAGAACATAAACAAACCGCGTCCTGTCAATGTCAGGACCTCGTGGGCAGGCGTCGAAATAATTTGTGGTACAAGTTTAAAGTTAATAAAAACATAGTTAACTCACCGCGTTTAATTCCTATGGGCACTCTTTCATTACTATTGTCGGGCGAGCACTTTTTACCGCGAATAACACTCAGTTTAGTCCTGCGTCGGCAGTCGGGCTTGAATAACGGGTCGGACGTTTGCGCAGGTGACATGCGAAGGCAGCGCCGCGGCGCGGGACGGCGTTTCGGGTCAACTCGACGCCCCCCTCCCTTGCAACGTCCTTTGTAAACGCATGCATCGCTGGCCGTGTGTGTGTTCAAACTTTTGTATCCGACAGTGAAGAAGGCGACCCGATCTCCGGCGCTTAAATTACGCTTTCAATGCAACTTTGCTTTGAAATTTGAATTACCGGCCGCCGCTTTAATGTTTTTTTGAAAAAAAAAACTGGCAATTTTTAATATTATTTTAAGCTAATAATGCTTATGCTAGGAAACAGTTCAAATAAAATTATTCTATTCTTTTTTTAAATTAGCATTTAGTTGGTTATATTATTACCAAATGTTACCGTTTCCCGTATGAATGGTATATTTGTGTTAAAAAATACATATATTATACTGGTTTTTCTAACATTTAATAAATTAATAAATTTGGAACACTTACAAAACGCAAATGTAATTTTCTAAGAAATTGTTTCTGCAAACACAGCAATTCCACGGTCTAGAAAAATGAATAAATAAAATAAAATAGTTTGAAGAGAACTGTTTATATACAAGACAAGAACTATATAAGCAGTTCTCCTTTATTTATTATTAATATTCAATTAAATTAAAAATGGCGCATGGCCTCGGTGGCACAGTTGACAGCACGAAAGTCTCATAGTCTTAGACTGTTCAGTTCAATCCTCACCCGGTAAATAATTTTCCAATATTTTTTTTTATAAATTTAGTGATCATCCACAGGATTTCAAAAAATTTTTCAGAAATTACATAAAAAAATGTATACCCAATTAAAAACGGACGGATGACAATACTGAAAATGGACTTAAAGCAAAATTATTATATTTTGTGGTACAACACACTATCGTAATGAATGCCTAATTTAATTTTTTTTTATTAATTTTCATGTAATTGGTAATAGAAGTAAATGTTTTTAAAATATAATATATGTACTTCTCAGTCTGATCATCATTCACGCTCTCCCTTTATATATAGTAATGTAGAGCCACGATGCAGACGAATACTTTGTCAAGAATGGCATAATATTTGTCTGTAGCATAAATGGGCCGACTCGGGGAAGTACCACATTCCAGCAGACAACCGGCGTCTGAGTGGTAGCTCAGCTACCGCGCTTCATACAGTGAGCGGACGAGTTCCGGTGGCCCACAACCCTTCCCCCTCCCATAATGACACTTTCCTTAAAGGTCGGCAACACATCCGCACTGCCTATGGCACTGCGGATGTCTACGGGCGGCGTTGGTAGCTTTCACGCCTGCTCGTTTGCCTTCCTGTCCCATAAAAAAATATATATTTAAACATCTTGTTCAAATTTTCAATCGTTAATAAAATACTTTTTTATTCATCCACTCAAATTCCAATACATTTTTTAAACTTGTTGTGGATGACACTTGATGTATAAAATTATATTAATTTATATATTTATATAATAAAATAATATAATTATATAAACAAAATAGTGCTTTCTTCCTCGTCACTGCTTTGTTCCTCGTCACTGCTTACCAAGTCAAAATGGGTCTTCCACACCCCACGCGTTTTTGGGGGGTGTGGGAACGAGCCTCGGGGGTACACAACTTGTGCGGCGTCTCGAAAGGGCGGGAGCCCCCTGATCACTGGTGCCGCTGTCCCCAGCGGCCTTTTAAACGTCCTGTGTTTTGACGTCGCGTCGTCTCTCTGATGTAGGCAGAATCATCCTAATCGAGCCCATCGCTCATGTGCCCTCCCCTCCTTAGGGGCTGGGCAACGACTGGAGGAGCTCACATGGGAGCGGGCGTCCCTCGGGTGGACGCGCATGCAAGGACGCAAATTTATTTAAGTGACTATGTGTTCCATTGTCAGATCGGTCAAACATCTTCTGAGCCAGCCGGACTACAAAATCGTGGATGCTTTCCACCCTGAGGTCCCTCGCTATGATGTCATTTCGTACATAGCGAGTCGCCCCCACGATCGCTGCTTACCAATGTTTTGTGGTAGCTTTAAATATTGGGTTGTCATGTAAATTCGTTCATATTTTCGCGCGCAGATATAGGCGCCTATTGGGCAGAAAATATTTAGGAGGAGGGAGGGAGGGAGGGAGGCCTTTTAATGTAAAATTTATTTAATTTTACTACTTAATTCGTGAATAGTAAAATGGAAGAGCAAAATGATCATTGAAAAGGGAGAAATACAACCCAAGCAGCGAAAAAAGTATGCGTAGTCTACTGCAGTCACCGATCGCGTCATACAAAAGTGGTATGCCAGGTTAAGAAGCAGAGGATTCTGCCTTAAAGATAACGAGCGCTCCGAACGGTCTGTAAAAACTGACAAGGCCACGATATTGTTTTTCGTGGACCAAAGTTCACATTTTCACTGCGTAAGGTAGCGGACGTCGTGAATGTGTCGCATAGTACCGTTGGAAGACACCTCCTCGTTCCTTGCTGAAGGCTTTGTCAATCGTGCTGATGTGTGGGTTCCGCATGATTTGAATGAGCGCCAGCTGATGCAACGTATGCTTGTTTGTCACCTCAGTGAAAAGAAAACGAAAGAATCATTTCTTCAGAGCGTGATTACTGACAATGAAAATGGATAATATACAACAATGTTGTGCACCGTCTAAAACAGATAGTGCTCCTTAGACATCGTCAAAGATTAGTTTTCACCCAAAGAAAGCGATGTTGTGTATTTGGTGGGATGTAAAGGGCGTAGTCTACCATAAGCTGCTACCGAATAATCAGCCTATCAACTCGGTCAAATACTTCTACAGTCTTAAGACAACTCTTGTATAAAAACGGCCTGCATTGTTTAATAAACGACGAATATATTTTCACCATGACAATGTGAGACCACATCCGTAACCATCTGTAACAAGTTAGTAGGGTTTTAATGTGATATTTTACATCACTCTTCATATAGCTTGGTCATCGCACCATCAGACTACAATTTATTCCGCTCACTACAAAATTATCTTAACGGAAAAAACTTTGCATCTATGGACGTCATAAAAATTTATCTTGAGAGAGTTTTTCGAAACCAAAGACGAAGCCTTCTCGAGAGATGGCATTATGCAATCGTATAAACGTTGGGCCAGAGTGATACAAAATAATGGACACTATAGTTAATAATAAAAGCTTTTATTTTAGAATGTATTTTGCTTTGAATAAATGTTAAAAAACCGAACAACCTTATCTGACAACCCGATAAATCGCTACGAATTTTTGTCACCACCTCTTTGTGACTTGCATAAAGATTTGCTATTTCAAATATTAATTCAATAATTAAATTAATTTAATTTATTTTAGTTTTATATGGGAGAAAAGAATATTCTCTTATATAAGATATTTATATATACATATATAATCGTCGATATAAAATTGATACGAAATCTACAAGAAGACGTATCCACGTAGAAATAGAGGTAACACTCTCCTCCTTTTTGCAATAAACATAATAAAATCCCTTTGCAATGTAAAAGAAAATTGAAAATAAATTATTTTGCAACACCACCGCGTAGAATGTTCGATAATGCAAAATCATACATACGAGCCATTATCGCTAAGACACATGATATGACTTGCTAGGATCGAATTATAATTTCTGAAGAACTCCATAATATAAACAACGGCATGAAGAATGCAATGTTTCATATATTAAAGAAGACGAACGCATATATGAAACGCATTTAAAAAACCAAAATAAAAATTAATTCTTCTTTTATATACATCAAAAAACGGACGGTTTTGATTTTCCAACATTATTAATAATAATCTTTAGAACTAAATAAAGAGGATTTTAATAGCCATACTATGTTACTGGTACTTAATAAAGAGTCTGGGTATAAAAAAACTTAATTTCAAATTCGAAGCCTTTTTTTTTTTTTAAATAATTCCTTTTTTAGTTTGTGAATTTTACTTACTTTTCACGGATTTTTTGTTAGAAATTTATCAGGCAACTAAAACTAACTTCTTGTTATTTTATTAACACGTTTTATAAAAATGAATGCCACGCCAATTTTACTGGGATTATTCGTGGCTCCACGATGAATTTTCTTTTATGCGTTACATATAATAATGAAATATTATTATCTTTAATAGATAAGTAACAATGTCAACCATGATTGACATGTTAATTGTGACAATGGTCACCAATGACCGCCCTTCCAGTCTCACCATACACACAACATCACTTTATTGCTAGTTAAACCTGTTTTGCCACAGTCTGTGGAGCCTAGCTGACTTTGACCACGACCTATTTCTCACTTTCTTGTCATACATGATCTACTTTTCATCACCAATTATTAGTCTCTTTAAAAACGATTCGGTTTCGTTACGTCTCAATAATGAATTCCTAATGAACCGTCTACTGGTTCAAAAGGTTTCTTTCAGTGAGCTTGTGTGGCACCGAAATGTCGAGCTTTTTTGTATACCTAGCTATTTTTTCAAATGGATCGAAACTGTTCAATCGTGGTCAATTTTCAGTTTTTCAGCTACGTTATAATTACTGATATGCCGATTTTGCTCCACTTTTTCAAAAATGGCGTTCATTTTATCCGTAACACGATCAGAGCGAGGTTCATCTTTGAATTTAAAATTCTCGGATTGAAAGCACTTAAATCAATTTTGCGCTACTCTTACTAATACTACATTAGGTCCATAAACGTCACAAATTTTTTTTCGCGGCTTGCGTTGCATTTTTCCTTTTTTTGTAATTAAATTTTAAAATGTACTTTATACGAACAGACTTTATCCCCGACCTAATAAAACTAAAATTAATTAATTAAATTTAATTAATGAATTAATATTTAAATAAACTGTATTAACATAACGTAAAGGCAATCGGTGTGAGGGGCTGGAGGGGCTGGGGGGAAAAAGCTAAACGAAGGTCCGTCTGGAAAAATTTATTGAACCAGGCTAAGGCCCACCCGCGAGTGTAATGCCTTGATGATGTTGATTAAGATAAAGTGTGATCTACTACAAATTTAAAAAACAACTTCATGAAAGTAGCTATGATTAAACAAAAAATGATAGTATTGGTACTTTTTTCGATTCTTTGAAATTTTAACAATCAATTTTTGCAATGAATTATTAATTTTCTTTCAGAACATACGTCAAGGTCAAAAAAGCGTGTAAAATATAAATAATAAACCCTTCTTCCATTTTTGAATCATTAATTGAGGTTAAAAATAGAAAAACCAATAAATTTGACTAGAACTTTGATTTTGACTTCGAATAACTTTTGAACCATTTGGCTATCAGGGGGCCGGAATATATATATATATATATATATATATATATATATATATATATATATATATATATATATATATATATATATATATATATATATATATATATATATATATATATATATATATATATATATATATATATTCGTTAGTCACTATTAATCAAAAGCATTTTATATATCTATATGTAATATGTTGTGTGTGTATGTGTCGCTCCTAGCATAGCACCGCTTGGGATACGCTATCTTTACTCGCCAATGCTGTTGTAATTGTTTGCGACTTCAAAATTAATATGGTGGTCGATTGAAAGGACTAATCGCTTGGGATTTAAGGAACGGTTACTTCGACTTGATTGAAATAAGACGTGTATAAAATAATATTTTATTGTGGTATTTTTTAAAAAAATTGTGTGTAAACGTAAGTGGAAGTCAAAAAATGAACCCGATGATACATACATACCTATCGTGACGCCTATTTCACGTATGGGTAGGCAGACACTACAGATCTCCATCTGGTACGATCTCGGTACACCCTCCTTGCTTACTCTCACTCGTCTCTCCATGCAAACTCGCCGGTTAAGGGTACTCATGCTTCAATTTCTTCTATTAGGTTCGGAGGTATAGTTTAGACTTTTTCCCCGTTCTGCTTGCTGTTATTGAAGCAAATTCACACCGGTGCAAACAAACAAGCAAACGGGGACATCCACATCCTATCTGTTAGGATTGTGAGAACGAACCTAGAGGATTAGAACCCCACTATTCAGGCTTACGCTCGGAAGGCAACCCCCCTGGGGCCCCCTAGCTTTTGTGCCACTGTTCACAGTGGCTTTTATATTTGGCGACTTGTTGCTGGACACCGCCAGGGGTTCCAACACCACCAACTAAACCGTGTTTGGAGTTGTTTGGAGAGAACCGAGTAAAGTAGTGGGTTTAGTTGGTGGTGTTGAAATCCCTCTGTGTTGGGCAGAATAAATCGAGAAGCGCCGCCACAGGGTCGGCGCTGGTCTCGGTAGCTACGGTAACCTCGTTGAGGCAGGCGATGAACTGACTGCAAGTCATTCCTCCAGGTTTATGTGATATTGTAGCTTGTTAATACGCCGGTGCTCTTGGACGTAGTCTATCGGTTAATGCTCCCTCTCTGGCCGGCACCGGGGTTGATGACCCTCATGGGCTGTGGACTGGGAGCGTGCCTGAGCAACGCTCCGTGCAACATCGCTCATCCACTGGCGCTTGCACGCCGCCTAAGACTTCCTTTTCTTTTTTTTTTGGGAGACTTCTGCGAAGTGGTGCCCCCACCCCACCCTAGGAATAGGCTCATTGGCAAGCCTTTTAATAAGCGTTGTGGCTGCTAGGCAGTATTGGCCTCTGTGGGCAAGGGGGGCATTGTAGTTTGCCCCGCAAATTGAAGGATTGAGTTATGCGTTACCTTAATATGCGGGGCTCGCTGGGGCTGACCTCCATCCTCCCTTGCGGCCCGAATGCACTACACGAATTTTAATAATCCTAATTTTATTACAAAATGACGGCTACGTGGTTCGCCACCCATCACGTCCCCCACGAGGGTGAAAAACAACTAACGGAGGACCGTTTCGCTGCGATGAATGTGAGAGAGAGGATAGATGATAATAGATTAGTCTGGTCCTTTAGACTCATTTATCTGTTGGGAGCAATGAAGGTGTGCCGATGGAGATTTGTGATCTCGGCCTACCCCTACGGGAGACAGGCGTGACGATATGTGTGCATGTATGTCAATACAAATAAAATAGTAGATTTACTAACGAAAATTATTGGATATTATGGTGTAAAAAAGTTTCCTGCTTTTGTGTCTATTCACCCCATGATTTATATTGTCCCCGTTTAACAGAGGGTTTATTAATTCATTTTTTATGTAACAATAAAATAAACTAATGTCTAATTTTTTACAAAAGAAAACAATAAGTATTATAGTTTGCTTTTCTATAAAATACAAAATATTATTTATAAATTAGTGGAAAAGTTATCAATTATGAGTATAAGATAATTATTTTTATTGTTTTTCGGTTTTTGAACGGTGAATCTGGTGAGAGCTAGTTTAACTATTGGTAACACTGCTTTTGACTAATCACAGCACAAATCGGACACATTTGATGCGTGAGAGGGTTTTGTTTGAGATGCGTAAGTGGACTTTTCCCGCCAACTCACATCAGTGACGTTGCGTTTTTATTTAATTTTCATAATCTTATATTACTATCAGTTATATTGTTTAATTGTGGTGGTGTATCATACAATATAGTTCAATTAAGGTGTATACGTGAAGTAATATGAAATAAATGCGTGTATCGTGACTTTTTAAGTTGACTGAAAAAGTCCATAGAAGATTTTGGTAAAATGGCCACCATTTTATCAAGACAACGTGATAAGTCGACTGGTTTTATTTCAAGAGATTCGATGTTAACATATTTTACTTGATACTGGCGTAATAGTTGTAACTGGTTACCATCAAAGAAAAGACGATTCAACGAACACACGAAGATTTACGACATCAAAGAAATCAAAAAAAATCTCTCTTGATTTTGAAATACGTGTTTTGTTCAGGTAATTATTTTCTTTTAAAATTCAAAATGCTTCCACAAGTTTTAATTATAAAACCAAAATATGAACTCAGATTTACACGTATGTATTTTAATATTTTGTTTTGTGGAGTGCGCTTTTCATATCTATTTTTGGTTACATACACCTCTACTCTTTTTGTCTCAGTTTGAAGGAAATCTTGGGATTTTTATATAACAGGATGAAGGGAATTATCAGTATCATACATTATTGGCGGCTTCAATAGTTCAAGTGAATTGGTTGAAAACTGTCTTGAGTTGTTTCTGGCCGACTTGAAAACTGCAGTTTAGAAATAATAAACTTGAATTTTGCGATACCTTTAATCTGCAATGCCTTCACCATATAATTGGCCTTCCTGATTATCATACTTCTCTTACATTACTTTTCTGCTTGATCTGTCATAATCAGTAGCTGTCTCAATAGAGTATATATATCCATACGATCTTTGCTGTTTGTTTCTTTTTTAATTTAAATGAATTTTGCTTCTTTTAAAAAATGTTTTAAATAATAACT
This sequence comes from Baronia brevicornis, assembly GCA_031353405.1. Classification (NCBI taxonomy): domain Eukaryota; kingdom Metazoa; phylum Arthropoda; class Insecta; order Lepidoptera; family Papilionidae; genus Baronia; species Baronia brevicornis. The sequence goes on from JASFAT010001149.1 coordinate 102,779, forward strand.
TATAAATGTTTAATAAAACTAAAATTTTCCTTTCAGTTCATCCCTTTCTTGGTTTTTGTGCATCCTGATAAAAGACAAATACATTGTTTTTCAGCGCAGGGTGTGATAGTACCAGAAGAAAACATTAATATTGATGGAGTAGTAGTAAGTACTTTATTTACTTTAATAAGTTATGTTGTCATTTAAAAGGATACATTAATCACTATCTCCCTATAATTTTCAGTGGAAGGATATCAATTCAAAGTATATAATGGAAAGCAGGCTATGATGCATATTTGAAACTATCAAGCTTAATCTCAGTGTGAGTATCGAATTCAAGTTCTTTAGAAAACAATCACCCTGGTTCTGTTCAAAATTGGCAAATTCAAAACAATAATGAAATTAATTATGTTGTGACCAGATGTTGCCTTGGTCAAACCCCATGAATAATGTATTTCATTTCTTAAATACATTAGATATTATCACTAAAGTCTGGTGGCAAAAGGTTTTAAGTGGTGCGGATTCTTTTGTTGAAATTTTGTATTATTTCATAATAGAAAATCAAGATAAGTTACAGAACATTATGTTTGATATTCTTAGTAAATAACTAAGAATATAAAGCATTATTTTATGTAACTTTTCATGATTTTCTATGCTAATGTGTTACATATACACTCCTTTGCAAAAAAAGGGGTGATTTTGATTTTTATACATTATTAGTAATAATTTAGTTTTAAAGAGGTTTTAATAGCCAAATTATGTTACCGGCACATATTAAAGAATCTGAGTATGAAGAAAAGTTAAATCCAATTTTGGAAGCTTGTCTTTTTTTAAAAAAAATTCCCTTTTTTAGTTAGTAACTTTTTACTTACTTTTCGCGTGTTTGTTGTTAGAAGAATATCAGGCAATTAAAACTAACTTGTTATTTTTAGTAAAATAATTTTTGTTTGTCGCATCATCCTGTCTTATTGTGAATGAATACACCTATCTTTGTGTCTATTGTAATGGCAGAAAAAACAACAAGAGCTAGTAAAGTTATAGCGCTGCTGGAAAAGGGGTGTAGCCAGTGTTACGTCTCACAGCATTTAAACATGAGTCATTCAACAGTCCAAAGAAGCTGGACTCAATACCAAGAGACAGAATCAAAATCATGTCTTATTTAACAATTTGAATGTTTCCTTGACAGAACTCAGTCCAAACTGTGACATCACCCCTCCCCAAAACATGATCAAGTAAATTATAAAAAGTTTCATAATTATGCAACAATATTTTTGGTCCTAGTTATGCGTTTGTATTTCTTAATATTGGACTATTAATATATATATATATATATATATATATATATATATATATTTGTCCAATATTATTATAATAATAATATAAAATATAATTGCGTGTACATACAACAATATATTCTTTGATTTTTTAATATTTCTTAAATATTGGTAAGGTTTTAAGAGATTGAAATATTTATTCTTTATTGCAGGGCGAATTGCAACGTCTGAATCAATTAGTGGATAACGAAAGTGGTGCACATGCCCATTCCAGAGGACCTAATCCTATAGATTTCAATAGCACTTGGAATGTTAATTATTATGATTATAATCTGCAGGTTTTTTATATAGTTCTATATGTTGTTTCATGTTTTGCTATTAAACTATCTAAAAACCTTATGGTACCAAACAAAGGAAACACTATTGATATTATATTTTCAAATATGACGCATTCATATAACACATCAAAAGTATTTAATGTTTCAAATTTCTTAAAGAAAAAATGTATCTTACATTACTAAGTGCCCAAGGTACACCACAACTGAAAATTATTTTTAACCAATATTGTTATGAATACTTCTAATTGCAATATTAATAATAGTGAAGTATGTTTAGGGGTTTTTTTTCAAACTGAGTTTCAAAATGACTTTATACACAGAGTTTTTTATTACAGTTTGAAACTATGATGATGTAACAGTTTATCATCACCGCCTCCCTATTTATATTATTTTATTATATTATATTAGTATATTTCAATGAAAGAAAATGGTATATTGATAAACAAAGTAAACTGACATTTTCATAGTGAGATAGATTGTCATTAAAGTTAAAATGTTTAGCCAAAATAATTGTATTAAGATTTGATTGCCAATTGTGATATAAATTATTATAGGCTGTATTAATATCATTAAGATTCATTCATCAAATAAAGATCAATTAATAATTAATTTTTAAAATAGAATTGTAGTGTGATTAATATATTCTCAATGCAGTATATTAATTATTACTGAGAAATCAGAAATGCAGCGAGCATTTCTAATCTCTCAGTAATAATTAATGTTCCTAACTACATCATTTTTATTTAATAATTAATTTTGTATTGTTTATTTACTCATTGGAATTATCATATAAATCTTAATAGCGTATACTTCAAAGGTTTGTTTGTTGCTTCTTACACTTTGAAACTTTGACAATTTTAAACTGCACTCTTGTAATATCACCTTCTTACTAAGCCGTTACAGTATATTGGTATTTCTAATGAAAAATGAAATTAGGAATATCTATAAATAAAGATAACTGACATTTTCATGATTGTGATATGTAGTGTTAAAGTTAAAATATTTATAAGGTACCAAAATAATTGAATTAAGATGACTGCCAATTGTAATATAATTTTGTGTATCTATATGAATCATAAGATTTTAAAACGGCACATGTTCCTACACTTTAATCAATTTCCCAAAAAAAATATATATATAAACGAATCATTTTAGGGTCACTCACATACTTACAAACCTTGAATCATTGACTTATATTACACATTGCATACTAAATATTTAATAAAATTTATTATTACAGCTTATATCACTCGCACGACTATTATAATATTTTTATTATTACAAAAATTAGCTTGTAATAACTAGACACCCCTATATTTGGGAAAAAAAACATTTTTGCTATTTTAGATTACATTTCCACATATGGTGGATAATAATTCTCATAATAAACGAAGAATAATTTTTATTTAATTATTTTTACATTTAATGAAACACGAATAGTATTTCATCTCATCCGCATTCAGACGCATCCTCACTGGCAGCAAATGACCAATCAAACTTTTGTTATAAAAGGTTTCAATTTTGCCTTCTTGTGGAATGTACTCTACTGACTGCTTTATATCATTTAATTTTTTCAAAGGCTTTGAGTGGACAAAGCCATCCTTTTAACTTCGCTATTTTATTATTACACTTTTATATGAAACTTATCAAGCAAATATCAAGCCTTTTGTCGTTTAATTTTAATGTCAACCTCTAGCCTATATTGAGTCCTTGACTAATAAAGTAAACTAACATTTTAGTTCTTGCTATAGGTGACATTAAAGCGAAAATTGTGGTGTATAATTAACAAAGACTGACAAAAGTGATATTTTTGAATATAAGAAAAGGTTTTAATACACTATTTATATATATTCTTACAGCTGATTTTAGTTTATTACTTAGCTACTAATTATTTTTTATTAGATATAAAACTATAATAGACAAATAACATTTTCATCGTTGATAAGCCAAAATAATTGTATATAATAAGTCAAAATAATTATAACGAAGATTGCCAATTGTGATATTTTTACATATAATAAAACGGTTTTAATACAGTATTAAGATACATTCTTACAACGGATTTCAGTTTATCAGTCAGTTAATAGTTATTTCTCAATGCTTCTCTGAATTGTCACATAAATCTAATGAAGTATATTTTAAACATTTGTTTTAAAATCTTCAGTTCCAAAATGACATGAGTAAAGTTGCTTCATTCATATTAAAACTGCAAGCACCGCACTAATTCGTTGCGGTATATAGTATCCTTTAATCAAAAAATAATAATAGGAATCCGTCCATATAGTATCCTTTAATCAAAAAATAATAATAGGAATATTTATAAGTAAACTAACATTTTAATAGTTGTGATTAGTCAAAATATTAGTATATAATTAGCCAAAATAAGTGTAACGAAGACTGTCAATTGTGATTGTAATAATTATAATAGTTTAATTTATATAGTTTTAAGATTCATGCTTAACCACTTAAGCATCTTTTCTTTTCTGTGATGGCAATCACTTACAACTATTATGCCAATTTCATGTAAAATACAATAATATCCAATCTCTTGAAATGTTTCAAGTCAGCTTATCACGTTACGTCTTGATAAAATAGTGGCCATTTTACCAAAACCTTCTATGGACTTTCTCAGTCAACTTAAAAAGTTACGATACTAACGCAATTATTTCATATCACTTCACTTATACACCTTAATCTAACTATATTGTATAATACGCCACCACAATTAAACAATATAACTGATAATAATATAAGATTATGAAAATGAAATAAAAACACAACGTCACTGATGTAAGTTGGCGGAAAAAGTCCACTTAAGCATCTCGAACGAGACCCTCTCACGCATCAAATGTTTTCCGATTTGCGCTATCCCGAGTATCTCTCGCCGCTTATAAATATTATGTTTATACTGGGTGTTACAAAACTACCCGTAAAGCCGAAAGGAGGTTTAAATGAGGCCTTATAACGAGTCCATTCACAATATTTAAGAACCGTAGTAACGCTGTATTACATACCCCAAAAAAAATATTATTATGTTTACTGATGTGCAAACCTTAATTCAGTAAAATTAAAGAGTAAACTACGCAGGATGAAATGTAATTAATTTCTATATAACTTATATAACAGAACGACGAAATATTAAAATACCAAACCTAACGAAACAACCACATGTTGCCGATACAGTTCGCGAGCACGTTTTAAATTGCTATCTTCGTGGCCTACGCATAACATCATATGGTAATATTCCGAGTTAAAAAGCATGGTTATTTTGGAAAAAATGTTAGAAAAAAAAACTCGAAACAGTTGTATAGATTAGAATATTTGATATTGACCACATATTTTGTTTTCCAATTTGACGTTTTTTAAAGCCAGTACTTGAGTATAATGACATCCTTGTATTGAGGTAGCAAACATTTATAAGTGAAAAATAGAAAAACTATGAAAGGAGACAATTGTTAGGTAAAATATGTACGCAGGCTTTTCTGTTATATAATCTAGTTTCCTGACACGACAGCTTACTAGAGTTGACAAAATTTTTGGCATTGATAGTTAATTATATTTTTTACGGGGTATTTTGTAACATACTGTATTTTTATCTGGAGCGATACCTTCACACCCTTAATTTGAGAGGCTTTGATAGAGTAGATCAACACCTCTCAAATTCGAAGAAAATTCGGTATTATTGCCCTGACTGCAACGTAGGTTTATGTTTCAAAACCTTGTTTAACGAAAAACTTTACGTTTTTCAATTTTTTATGTTTTTTTTTTAATTTTATATTATGATTTCTACTTTATCATTATTATAAATAAAAATAAAAAAAAACACCTGCTTTTTTTTACCTTATTTTACAGAAAAACCCTCGCATTAAGTGGTTAATAATTTTTTTAAGTATTTTATTTTATATTATTTCTTTTGGACGCCTCACCAAATTATTGTATAAATCTTAATGACGTATATTTTAAAGGTTTTATTTGAAACTTAAACAATTCTGAAGTGCACCCACAAGGGTTTATACATAAAGGGTGCATACAAATGCACCCTTTATGTATAAAATGCACCCTGTTCCCCATAGGTTGAATAAAAGCCAGAAAAATTGTACTTCATGAATCAAAATATTTGTAATGGAAACTGATAATTAATAAAAAAAGGCTTCATTTAAACGATTTTTTTTACAGTCCATATATGACCTACTTTTGAGAACGGAGGCATCCTGATATATAAATAAACCAGCGGAAGTGAGAATGAAAAGTTGCGTCAAAATTAAGAAAGTAATGTTTATATCGTATGTGAGTTTAGAAAACACATTAACGTCAATCAATCAATCGGGGACGTCCACACCCCGCGCAGAGGTGTGGGATCGAGCCTCGGGGATGAACCCCACTGCTCGTGCAGCAACTCAATGGGGCAACCGCCCCCCGGTCTTAGGTGCCGCTATTCCTAGCGGCTTTTGGGCGTCCTTTAACGACTTCGCGTCGTCCTGATATGGCTGAACCTATTCCTACGTTGGGTCCGTCGCTGGCCCTCTTCCCTCGCGGGAGCCAGGAGGCGACAGGAGGATTTCGCGTGGGAGTGGACGTCCCTCAGGTGGGCGAGCGTGAAGGCGAGCAAAATTATTAAGGTGTGGGTGTGGTCCATTGTCGGCTCGGTCGAACATCTTCTGAGCCAACCGGACCACAAACTCATAGATGCTCTCCACCCTGAGGTCCCTCGCTATAACGTCGTTATACACATAGCGAGCCGCCACCACGATGGCGCGCAGAGACAGATTCTGCTGGGTCTGAACGCGTTTGCGCTGGGTTGCTGATATCAAAGACCACCAGGCCGGCGCAGCATATGTCAGTCGGGAGCGAACGTAGGCCCTATAGACCAACAGCTTCGTACGCACGGGTATGCGGGTTGATATTAATATAGGTCGAAGGACCGTACGCGCGGCTTTCGCGCTATTCACCACGTATGTTACCTGTGTGGTAAGCCGCAGCGTGCGGTCGATGCGGACTTTAATTTTAACGTGAAATAGATTATAGCATCAACAAATTGAAAATGGCGCCATCTATTGGTAGCTTACGTAATCTAAATAAAGTAAAATGTTGAAGTGTCAGTCAATAAAATAACCTTACTCCACCATCTGTTAGAAAGTTATGTAACAAACAAATAATTATAAGTCTTTCTAAGTTCGGCGACCAATTGGCGCAGTGGCGGGGACCCACGCTCACACAGCGAGAGACTTCTGCTCAAAGCAAGTCAAAGAAGGAGTTTGGGAGGGAATCTATATGGTTATTGGTTGAAAAGCAAACCGCGAAGAGGACCTACCATCACGTGTAGAGAGTGGGGTGTTGGACGCCACAGAATCCGTAAAGCTACTGGCGGAACCTTTTTACCCTTCAGATCAGCAGGTATATAAAAACTCTTAACACCAACAGATCAGGGAAAGGGCGAATAGTATAAATGTAAATTGCGACGAAACCGACGACCCTCCATTCACAATGGCTCAACTGCTATTCGCTCATTCAACCCAAAAAAAGCCCCAGTTGCCGACGGATTCTTGGCGGACACACGTTCCCATGTTATAAAAAACGACCCCTATCTATTCCTGGCACTACTAAACAAATAAGCTAATAGCTTTTCACTATTTCCCGAAGCTCTGGAATGAGGCGAAGGTAGTAGTGCTTAGAAAGCCGAGCAAAACAAACTACTGAACCTAAATCATACAGACCTACATGTCTGTTACTAGTGCTGGAAAAGGTGTATGAGAAGATGTTAGTCGCCCAAATCAAAAACCACCTCTTGCCAAGGATACTACTCATCACTACGGCTTCATGCCCCAAAGTAGCACCGAGGACTTCCTCTATGTCGTCTGTGTACTGCAGTCTAGCCGCGCTAATTGGTGCGTCACGACCTGCTGGCACGACGTAGCTTCCGTCGACCGACTCGATATGAACAACAAACACCGCCTGTTTACGTAATTGCCATATAGTTGTTTGCTTGCTTCCCTAATAAATAACAAATAGTTTAGTTTTAATATACCTAATTTGTTGAAAAATGACGGCGTCGTGGTTCGCCACCCGTCACATCCTGATTCCCACGAGGGCGAAAAGAGACTAATGAAGAACCATTTCACTGCGATGAATGTGAGAGGAAGAATGGATGAGTGTGGAGGAAGCGGAGAGGGTGTGCCAGGATCGTAACGGATGGGAGCTCTGTGGTCTCTGCCAACCCCATATATATGTATATATATATACAGCGCGCACGCGGCGCCGGGTATACCGGAGCGACAAATCCTAAAATGTATACTAAGCTCATCCCAATACGCGTGTCATTCGTAGATATAACGGCTATGCCCCCCACTTGTGAAGAAAGCCGATGCCCAGCAGAGAACTGACAACACTATGTCAACGATGACTGGTAAATTGTCGACACGATAACCCAAACAGCGCAGACAAAGCCCGCGGTAACGCAATGATTGCGCATCCTATAATATATACTATTATGTACGTTATATACTATTATGTAGGTTAGGCAAAGACCACAGATCTCCATCCGCTACGATCCCGACACACATCACTTACTTCCTTCACACTCATTCTCATACATCCTTCCTCTCACATATATCATAGCGAAACGGCACTCCATTCGTCGCTTCTCGCCCTCGTGGGAATCAGGACGTGAGGGGTGGGGAACCATGTCGCCGTCAGTTTTTAACGAATTAGATATATTAAAATTCGTCGTACTGAATCCCACGACCCGCAAGTAGGATTAAGTCAGCCCCAGCAGAGGCCCGTATGCTGAGGTAAGGCACAATGGTACCTAGGGGAGCCCGTTCCCGTTCCCTAGTCACGCATCCTTGCACGGCAAACTAGATTGGCGGAGATGAAGAGAAAGGATAGAGAAGAAAGGAAAAAGCAGGGGAAAGGAAAGATGGATTTAGACAGGATGACAAGGATATGATACTACCGCAACGGAAGACGAGGAGCGATACGGTAGTATTCTATACAAAATATATATTATTTTGCACTGCCCACATACATAGGTATGAATGTACATATATGCCACCGTTTGGCAAAGCACCCAATTCTAGGATAAATATATTTTTATCTCGTCTGTATTTCATACAAATAATATAATTTTTAAATTTAAATATCGTAAGTACCTTCCATTTTGAGTTTATAATATCAACTTAGTTTTACGTGTCGCTCGTAATTATACCATTATATATATTTTAATATTCTAAATATTATATACCCAGATAACGAATCACTGTAAACAGTTTGTGTGGGAATTATCTACAGATTATATAATTGTCAAATTGTACTAATTGTGGAGGCTGAGTGACGAGTGCGGAGCACAACTGCCTCACGAGCATACTCATGTTGTCGTCAGTATCGATAACAAAAAATTATATTGTTTCTATTACGCTTAACCTTGTAAAAGGTAGTAATCTTAGGTGAGAAGTGATGCAACAGGAGTCTGGATTAATACTCTTTTTGTTGACACAAGTGAAGCTATTATGTACAGAACTGATGAATGGCGAGAGTAGAGTGCGGGATGCGGGAGATGCGGTTGCTCCTGCACGTGCGCAAAGCGCAAATATCAAAGCGCGAACCGAGAATTTGTTCCCAAAGTACTTATTCTGTAGTAAGTAGCTACAACCTAATCTCACAAGGTGGGAAAGATATTAAGGATTTCATATCGATAATATGTGTTAAATATACAAAATACATCAGATATGGAATATTTTTTAATACTAACGGGTTCGGCACACGTTATCCTGCTCTGTAAATATGAAGAAAAATTTAAAACACGATTGCAGTGAACTTACTGGGTTCAATTGTCAATGTAAACCACCCACTCAAATAGGTACAAAGTTTATCAAAATCAATCCAGATGTTTAGAAGAAAATGATTAACAAATGCAAACAGAGGATATATATTTAAAAAGTAGGCTCGGATAGAAGTTGTCCTACCGTAGTAGTCCAAAAGTATCTTATCTTTCATTCTAGAATCATCCATAGACACTCACAAAGTTTCATTGAAATTGGTTAATCGATTTTACTTCGCACATTATCTTACTGTTGTGTGAGAAAGTACAGTGTAGTGTGGAAAACACAACGTTGCCTTTTTATTTTTGTATAAAGTATATAGACCAAATAATTCTAAAAGCAAGCGAAGTATTTTTAAAACTTTCACTTTGGATCATGAAATACGCAGTAGGAGTAAGCGATACGTGCAGTAACATTAGATTGTCATTTATAATAGTTCCCGCTGGCCATTTGACAAATTTACCGAAGTGTGTGTTCACCCGCGACACTTGTACGTATGCGGCGACGGTCCTCGCGAGGATGCGACGTACTATTCAGTCGCACGCTCACAGCGACGTGTGATTGTCAGCTCTTGCTTCAGTATCTAGTACGTTATCAGAAGGTACGTAATATATGTGCGATTTATATTATAACATTCAAGTAAAATAAACATACAAATATTAAAAATATTAAATGTTTTCAACATTTTTTCTTTAGAAAGACGTTCCGAGAAAATATTCAAACAAATTTACAAAGTTTTTATTGTTTTTCTAAACATTGAATCCTATCAAAAAATTTAATATTAAGCCACATATTTAATTATTAAAACTTATTAAAGAACAAGACAAGAATGAATGCCTCAGATTCATATTCCTTTAGTCTCGTGGATCCTTTCAAGTGACACTGCAAACACACGATGTACTTCGTGTGTGCACAACATACACCGAGACTGGGGAAATGATCGTCCGTACACATTTATTGTAATTCGAGTATCGAATGGGATCCATCGGGAACATTCATAATTTTCACTTTACCTAAATTAAAACTCAATACAACGATATCTATTGAATAGTGTTATGATTGTTTAAACCTTAAGACATATTTAAATAATTTTTGGCAGTTATAATCTTTATTTTTATAACTCTTTCTATTGAATTTGTTCCATATATTTGTGTAACAAATAACTAAGATGCAAAACACGTGCATACCGTTGTTCTATCGAAGTAAACGACTCCCCTTGTATCGATGATTGTATTCAGTACAGGTACCTGGGCTGGGGGGTGACAGTCCAGCGCTGGAGGTCGGCCCTCAACAATTTGGGTTATCGTCATAATGTCTAAGCTCGGTGTTGGAATAGGGACCCCAGATTGCTTTCTGTACTCAGGTGCACGCTGCCGCTGCTCTTTTTCTGCTATTTGCACCCATAGCCGCCTCGTGTGGCACCCATGGTGGAAAGAAGTGAGGGGATAACATGACCGCCCTAATAAAGAAACATCAATAACTGTTCGCAATGTAATCGCGATCACTGAAACGTTAACTTCTGAAATCTTCATGAGTTGCAAAACGCCGTACGGACGGCGAGAGCTGGTTAAAAATGTATTCGCTCGCGTGCCGCGTACGGCGGTCTGCATAACGCCCGCCTTATGATCGACGTACTCGTACCTCAATAGCTGTTGGAGGTGATACTCAAATGCTTGTTACCATATTGATTGATTATACATAGAACATGATGTACGTGACGACCAATTGTAGTTCACGGAGTCAATGGTCGCGGGTTCGATCCCCGCATCGGAATAAATATATGTATAGCCTACAGATATATATTCCGAGTCTCGTAACCCCGCCAATCCGTATCGGACAAGTGTGCTGTGTTAACGTCCTTTCCTCCAGAAATGATGAGGCCCGTGCTTAGCAGTGGGACACATAGGTTGTCAAAAAAAAATACATATAACGTTTAACGCATACAAATTTTGAAATTTTGTCTTTACTGTACCACCGCGTTTGTAGGTACAGAGCGTATTTCCGGGGCAACCAGACTAGAAATAAGTATTTGTAAGCCATATCCATGTATATTTTCCTGATGAGAAAAGCACGCCCCATTGATCCGAAGTCTATTGACTTTTACAACTCCAACGGCTGTCGCGTGTCTGACAAACGATCGATAGTGGTATAGCCAGGCTGCAGACGAATACTTTGTCAAGAATGGCATAATATTTGTCTGTAGCATGAATGGGCCGGCTCGCCCGGGGAAGTACCACACTCTTCCAGAAACTCGGCGTAGTGTAGTGGTAGCTTAGCTACCGCACTTCGTACGGTGAGCGGCTGAGTTCCGGAGGACCAGCACCCTCCCCCTCCCCCCTCTCACTCCCACTCCCATAATGACACTTTCCTTAAAGGTCGCCTACGATATTTATGGGTGGCGTTAATGGCTTTCCATCAGGTGACACGCCTGCTCGTTTGCCTTCCTATCACATAAAAAAAACTCGAATGACTGCAGAGTTGACTTTTGTTGTCTGGCGGATCACTACATTCCAAATATGATACCAGTATGTTTGTTTTGTATAGAATTTCACAAAACTTCAATTGTTCGCTTTCCGGATCGAGTTTCTGGAAGAAGCATCATCATGTGTTCAAATGTTTTTGTTTGTTTCAGAGATGGTTTACAAGATCGCTAACGCTAAATACGCACCGCTGCTGGTGTTCCAGTTGATTCTAATGGTGCTGTACTTCTGTTTCGTCCGGTACGGGGGAGACAAGGATCACGATATAAGGGGTGAATATACTAAAAATATTTTTTCATACCTATTCTTGAAAAGTGTTGATGTGTGTTTAACGTTTGTGGTACATCTCTGGACGGCATCTCATCATTGGACGGCCTGAGACTGGCCTAGGGGACTGGTTGTATTGTTCTAATGTCTTGTCAGCTGTTTTCTCAGAGCAATTTAGAATTGTATGTTGAGTTATCACTATATATTATATGTATGTCGATTCTTAAACGTTGTTATATTTATTGTTTTCTGTCAACGGAGGAAGGTTAAATTGCTGATTCTCCATCCGATTAAAAATATGAATGTATTTTTATACAATGGATGTATGATCCCAGGCAGGTAGATCAGGGTCCCACCATTTCCTCTGGGTGGTTTCCCCAAGGCGACAGCGGGGAATACGAGTAGTGTCTTCATAAGACATTAACCGCTCGGCGACACCCGATCAGCTCGCCAGACGTGAGGATGATGGGAACTCGAAGAGAATGGCAGACGATAGACACAAAAGGACAATTAAGGCGATGATGATATGTTGTCTGCGAAGAGTGAAACTATATTTTTTTAACTGAAATTCATAAACAATGTGTGTGTGTATGTTTGTTATTGTGTAAGTATCGCGAAAATAGAGAGGAGGAGGATATGTTAAATTTAAGATAATAATTCGCCGCGAGTCTTTGAGAAATGCGCGAAATGAAGGACTACTTAGCACGATGATACAGAACAATCAACGGTCGTACTTAATTTAGAGGAATTACTTTTTAATTCGGTATCATGTGACACTATTTAAATACGCGTGATGTAACAACATCTGTAATATAATACGACACTGTTATCTAATACAGATTAATCACACACACACACACACACGACTCGTTTTTTCTCGGTGTTTAAGCCAATAGCGAATCCATTTATCTGAGCGAACTGATATAACTGATGAATAACACCATTCCTATTTATAAATTTATTTACGACCGATTGGCTCAGTGGCGGGGCCCTCCGCCCGCGGAGTCAATGGTCGCGGGTTCGATTCCCGCATCGGAATAAATATTTATATGTATTTATAAATTTTTATTCCGAGTCTGGTAACCTGCGACTGGACCTGGACGGCGACGTGGTTCGCCACCCGTCACGTCCTGATTCTCACGAGGGCGAAAAGCGACCAATGGCGAGTCTTTCGCTGCGATGAATGGCAGCGGATGGAGCTCTGTGGTCTCTGCCAACCCCTGCGATAGATAGGATAGGCGTGAATATATAAAAAAAAATATTTAAAAAATAATCTTTGATACCTTTCAAAATTGATAAATGAGATCTAACTCGCCGCATATTTTTAAATTGTTCATCATCATCATCATCAGCCGCGGGTGGGCCTGTCCTGCCTGCCTGCCTGGTCCAGTAATTTTTCCAGTCGGATCTTCGTTTTGCTTTTTTCCTCCAGCCCCTCACTCCGATTGTCCTTAAGTCATCGTCGATTCCATCTAGCCATCTGAGCTTAGGCCTTCCTCGGCTTCTACGACCATCTGGTTTGCTAGAGTACCCAAACGTTAAGTAGACGTTTGGGTACTCTAGCCTCGTCCATTCGTACCACGTGCCCAGCCCAACGAAGGAACCATTTCTAAATTGTTGTTATTTGTAAATTGTTCCTCGGTGTCACACATCGTCATATATGTACGGATGGGAATATCACACACAGCGTATCCGTACGAACCACATAGCGCCACATTGATCAGCCCGTCCCGAGTAATTCGTCTGAATTGACCGTGAGAACAACATTGGGACTGAAGCCCCCGTGTGGGGTCAACCTGCGATCTCTAAATTAATACTGTGGATCAAATGTATCAGTAGACGTATTGTATTGCGTAGTGAGTGTTCGCAAACAGCGGGCCGCGTCCAACAATGGAACGCAACTGGCAAACAAAGCAAGTGCCCGAGCAATAATCCGATCTACAATGATTAATGGAGTCAGGCATTACTTTGCGGAAATCCATCACTATGTGGACTGTCAAAAGTTTTACTTAGCTAAGATCCGCGACAAGCAAACAATAACAAAAAATTAATAATGTGTGTTTTCCTGCTGGATGAAGTGGATGTATTTGGAACTTAAACCAAAAACTTACCGAAAAACGGCCAGCAACTCTTCACCCACCAACCACTATACACAACACCAAACACACACTACCACTTTTCCACCTTGTAAACGACACGTGTTTCGCCCAAACACGAGCCATCTTCATGTATAGTACACTCTACGGAAGACAACCGAAAAGTGATTCTTTTCGGTCCGTCGCCTATACCTCAAAGCCTGAAGGCAAAAGTCTTCGGCCGGTGCATCTCATCTACATTCTTATGGTGTATATTCCAAACACGAGCCATCTTCATGTATAGTACACTCTACGGAAGACAACCGAAAAGTGATTCTTTTTGGTCCGTCGCCTATACCTCAAAGCCTGAAGGCAAAAGTCTTCGGCCGGTGCATCTCATCTACATTCTTATGGTGTATATTCAACCGGAACGCCACAAACGGAACGCCGCTAAAAATTCTATGAAGTTCCTCTGAGACTGCGGTAGGATTGACCCTGGCGGATATGATGCGAAGTTAAGGAATCCGTCACCGACTTGGTTCTTCAATTTAACAAAGTGCAGTGACAATGGACTGTTCTCTCGGATAGCTGGAGCCGGCAATCGCTGGAGCAGATGAGTGCTGGAATGAAGACTGCAAATTCATTGCAGGCAGGTTGGGAGTGCCCGCAGGCAAGTGAAGCGACAGTGCGCACACGGCAGGTGGCAGAAACACATAAAGTAGAAACAAGTGCATGAAGACAAAGATTGGGCTCGTGGCACACCTTAGAGAAGACCGATATCCAGTAATGGACTGCCACAGGCTGTTAATAATGATGATGATGTTGCCGTAGCAGAGTGCTCTTTTTCGCAGTGAAAAGTTGATTTTAAAGAGAAGTGGAGAGAGCAGGAACCTTCAGCTGTCATCTTCACCGAAAGAATATGTTCGAGAATAACATGGGCCTTTAAAAAAAATATATTATATTTTTTATAAAAAATTAGATCAATATATATTATACATGTACCTATGTATTGTACATACATTGATCTAATCAATAAGAACATACGACTCGCTCTATTATCACATTACGACCGAGTATTCATACCCACCCATGTTCAAATGTCGTGCTTAACAAATTTGTTTAAAACATCCACATATATTTATACAACATATATACATACATTCTATTGCAGTGGCGCTATGTCACGCGTTTCTCATTTTCTCGTTCCCGAATGTATATCATTTTTTTCTTATATTTTCTCTATTTCGCTTAACTTAGGTTTTCTTAGTGGGCCGTCAGAGCGATCCTGCCGCTCTTCGAAGCCTGGATGGGAAGGCAGGATGGCAGGCTCACCTACAAACTCACACAGATAATCACCGGCCACGGTTGTTTCGGTGATTATCTATGAAAGATAATCACCGGAGCGGCGGGTCCTGATCGGCCCGATCGGATAGAGTCTCTCCCTGCCAGCAGTTGTGTCGGCGATGCTGAGCGGGGATACGGCGTGGAGGGTCGTATCTACCTTCTACGAGATCGTCATGTCCCAGAAGGAGGCTACCGAGCGGATCTCGCCCGTAGACGACGCCAGCGCGGTCCCCGCACGCCTCGTCACGGCCCTTCAGTAATTAGTGTTCCCCACCGTAAGCGAGGCCTTTGAGGTCGTGGGCACTCGGGGGTGGAGGCCCTCAGTGCTCATTAAGCGGCCTCGAGAAGTACGGTGGATCCCTATGACAGGAATAACCGGTGAACCGAGAGGGTGTCGGGGGTAGCGAACTCACGGAACCCTCGAGACGGGCTTAGTGAGCCAGACGCCGGAGGAGCCCTTGGCTGAAGCAGTTCATTAAGAGATCCCGGGACTCTTCCTTGGTGCCGATGGTAGCCGTCGTAGAGTTTTAGTCGGAAGACGCGCACACGCGGAATCGGACATAACTCATCGTCCCCCCTAGGGCGGCAGAGAATCGGTAACGGATTTCACCACGTAAAAAAAAAGTTTTCTTAGTGGACACTGGAGCTTGTCATGACTTGTCGATTGTAGCGGGCCCAAAGGCAAATGGGGAGCGTATGAAATATCTCTATTTTAATGAAAAAACATTTTATCTAGCCGCCTAAAATGTTTATCTTATTAAAGAGGGCGGTAGTCCATAAAAGTTCGGGAACCTATGTATTAGATAGAAAGATATATTCTTTATTGTAGGTATACCAAAATAAAGTTATACAGTTATTGATTGTAATATTTATTTATTTTATTTATTATTGTAATATTATCATTTTCTTTTACAAATAATATTTTTCCATCATCAACTCTTGAGATTGTCCTCATTGGGGGTGCTGATATCCACACTGGGCGCTAGGGTCGAGTATCGCAGATTTATTGTTATTCATCACGTGACTTTACTAGTAACGCCGTGTGCCAGCTGGCGTTTGGCTCCCGGGCCGCGACCTGGACGTGGCCACCCTCAGGAACAAAACAAGTTGCCCCACTACGTACCGGACAACAACGCTATATTTTTTTATTATTATCGTCACCACCGTGAGGCGGTCCACTGCTGGGTACAGGGCGGGCTGATTTCCACTCGAATTGAGTTCCTTCAGACGGAAGGATTTATTAGACGGCGCAGCACTGTAGCCAATGAGTCGACTGCGCTGAATAGAACTGCACTACAGATACGCGCGTCCCTTTCAGGTTTCGAAGGCACCCATGTGATGATTTTCATCGGGTTCGGATACCTGATGACGTTCTTGAAGAAATACTGCTACAGCGCGTTGGGCTTCAACTGGTTGCTCGCGGCGCTGGTAGTGCAGTGGGCTCTGTTCTGCCAGTCGTGTTTCCACATGGAGAACAACACGATATACGTCACCAAGAAGACCATACTCGGTAAAGTAATGTTTAATTTTAGACATCTTGAATTCAAAACGGAAAACAAGCCCGTGTTCTCCGTTTTGAATTCAAGATGCCTTCATTTTTTTACAGCCCATATATGTCCCAATGCTGAGCACGGCCCTCTTCATTTCTGGAGGAACGGACGTTAACCCACCACGCTTGTCCAATGCGGATTGGCGGGGTTACCAGATTCGGAATAAATATTTATAATCAATACATATATTTATTCCGATACGGGAATCGATTCTGCGACCATTAGCCACTTAGCCAATTGGTCGTCTGTTTTCATTATCAATATTGAATTCCTTCATTCGTCGTTTTTTTTATGGCATAGGAAAACAAACGAGCATGCATGTCACCTGATGGAAAGCAATCAACGCCGCCCATAAACCTCCGCAGCGTCATAGGTAGTGCGAAAGCGTTGCCGACCTTTAAGGAAAATGTCATTATGGGAGTGTGAGGGGAGGGTGTTGGGCCTCCGGAACTCAGCCGCTCACTGTACGAAGTATAACTTTTTATTACAACTTACAAAAGAATGCATACTTTATACTCTATTGATCTCCGCAATTTCATCTTAGATGTCTTTAAGATGATATGAAATCTAGCAGAGATAGATCTGGAACGTCATCTTTTCATAAAATATATTTCGACTTCGATACAAAAATCCGATAAATTAAAAATATACAGTAAATAGTATAAACTTATTACGTTGTACACGCCATATTGTTGTTTAAATCATTTTTGTGTGCAAACAATCGTCATGATGGGTGTGTTCACAAGTCTGAAACTATCTGCCAGTTAAATGACGTCATCGAAAGTAAGCAGAGTTCGAGCTAGGGGTCACGGATTATCAGACCACCCCTGCGACAGCCAACAACAGTTACCTCTTTACCGTGAAATAGAACAGGGGGGACAATTTGGGGGGTCGGTATGTCCACAGAGGCGGACATAATGTCGGCGAGCGTTTTGATCACATTCGGCGCGCTGCTGGGCGTCGCGTCGGGGCCGCAGCTTCTTGTGGTGGCAGTCGTCGAGACCGCGGTGGGCTGCCTCAACATGTGGCTCGTATCAGACGTCCTTAAGGTGACTCTCACCTTATTGTACTGTACCATACCGTACTGTATTTTAACGGAATGTACTCTAATGAGAATGAATATTGTGCGAAGTTTAACTTAGAGAAATTTTAAAACACATCTTATATATATATATATATATATATATATATATATATATATATATATATATATATATATATATATATATATATATATGACATTTACGCTCCTTAGGAAAAAATTTCTTCTCCATCGGATTCACAGATAGATAATTCATATACACAATTAAACTTTAAATGTAGGTTCAAACCGTTTTCCTGCTTACTCCCGCACAGGCGGCTGACGTTGGCGGGTCCATGGCTATACACGCGTTCGGCGCGTACTTCGGCCTCGCGGCCGCGTGGGCCCTCGTCCCCCGCGCTCCCGCGACCGCCCCGGCGTCCGGTCTCAACTGCCCGAGCTACACCTCGGACATCACAGCCATGATAGGTCACTACCTAAGGCTTATTATTCGAATATTCGCATCACTTTTTTTTGTTCGAATAAACAAATATTTCAGTATTCGAATAAAACGAATATTAAACAAAAACTAAATGCAAGTGTGAAAGCACTGAATTCATTAAAGAGTTGCATTCTACTGCTAACAGACGGCGTTGCTTGTAGTTTAAAACGCGCTATTGTTTGTCTTCGCAAAAATCGTATGCACTTTCATCAAATTTTTTTCACGCACTTTTCTTTCCCAGCAGCCGTAAGTGCAAGTACTATACTTTGTAATCACTTGTTATGGATTGTTTTCTAGTGTTTAAATCAATTAAATTTTGTTTTTAGCGAGTACATTACTCAAGTGATAGAATATTACTTATTATAACATACGAGTATACCTAATATGGTAATGATTAAGATTTTTTTAATGGGATAGGTAGGCAAACGAGCAGACGTGTCACCTGATGGAAAGCAACCAACGCCGCTCATAGACATCCGCAGCGCCATAGGCAGTGCGGAAGCGTTGCCGACCTTGCGTTTCCTTAAAACTGTCATTATGAGAATGGGAGGGGGGAGGATGTTGGGCCTCCGGAATTCGTCCGCTCCCCGTACGAAGCGCGGTAGCTAAGCTACCACTCAGGCGCCAGTTTTCTGCGGTAGTGTGGTACTACCCCGGGCGAGCCGGACCATTCATGCTACAGACAAATATTATGCCATTCTTGACAAAGTATTCGTCTGCAGCGTGGCTCTACCACTATTAAATAAATTTACCGGTAATTTATTTCATTTTATTGTCTATGTATAGCGATGGTATATCATCGTATATTGGTGGCATTTGGGCAGGTTCCATTTTCCTTTGGATCTACTGGCCGGCGTTCAACTCCGGGCTGACAGTGTCGGACGCGGAGTACCAGCGGGCCGTGGTCAACACGTACCTCTCACTGGCCGCCGCCACCGTGAGTAGCGGCACGCTACGCTGACCACGTAGCGGGTCCTCTTGTATTCTAAATTATTATATAATATGTATTCTAAAGTATTATATAATATGTATTCTAAAGTATATTATACAATATGTATTCTAAATTATTTAGGATTTTTTTTCCTGGAGCTTGGTTCTCTAGGCAAAAAAAATCCAAAATTTTAGAATCTATACATATAAAATCAATCATATATCAATTGGTGTTCGTTAGTCTCGCTAAAACTCGTGATCAGCTAGACTGATTTGGCTAATTTTGGTTTCGAATTATTTTTGGGAGTCCAGGGAAGGTTCAAAAGGTGAGTAAATATGATAAAAATATTAGGAATATAGTAAAAGAAACAATTTCGTTTACCTTTAGAAACTATTCCTTCCCTTTAGAAATATTTTATGTTCGTCCCGTCGATCAGAAATGAATTAAATTCAAAAGTCGTTCAGAAATCAAATTAAATTCAAAAGTGAAGTTTTTTTTTTTCATTTCTTTGGTTATGTTTTGACCACATTTTTTATTAAAGTTAAAACATTCTGCAATTATCGTTCAGTTTTTTTATTTTTTGATTCTGAGGCGGTATGAAGTTTGCCGGGTGAGCTAGTACTTAATTTTTATGAAATGTATTCATATTATTTGTATATAATCTTCATACATTTAAAATTAATATATTATATATTATAATCTTCATACATTCTCGTTTTAATTTTATCAGGTCACAACTTTTGTGATTTCTTCTGCCGTAAGCAAGGATGGTGGAAAATTGGACATGGTGCACATCCAAAATTCAACTCTTGCTGGCGGGGTGGCCGTGGGGTCTGTATGCAACATGCACGTCGGCCCCGGCGGCGCCATTGCCGTGGGTGTGGGCGCTGGAGCCCTGAGTGTTTTGGGTTATAGATATTTAACTGTAAGTAATTTGCTAACGCTAAATTTTCTCTCTTGATCAACAAAAGACGATTGCAGGCGTAACGGTTGAGCGTCACAGTGATGGCACAGCGGCTCGGTGCGCCGTCACCCTCCGTCACCCTCCGTCACCCATCGTCATCCGTCGTCACCCATCGTCACCCTCTCATGTTTAGCGAGTGCACGCGCATATTTGTTGTGTTCACTAAATGTTTGTTCATAATTCATAACAATTATACTAGTCTCAAATGATCACCGTCAACCCCCGTCATCCGCTGCCGAAGGTCAGTTGAAGGACGACATGTAATTCTAATTTATTATATCTATGGCGTTATACACTATAATGAGTAATTGTCAGTCAGTCGGAGCGCCAATGGAAACTTATTTGACCATAAGTTTCCACTGCGCTCCGTGATAAGTGAGGTTGGTGGGAGGAGGTGAGTGTTATCGATACAACTGTATAATAATAGACGCCTACTGACTTCAATAGAGCTTCACATAAATCAACTAAAACTGCGACTTACATAAATAATTATGTAAAGCTATGATTTTTTCAGGATCACAACCCTAAAACATTGGGGTTGTGATCATGTATATTTTTATAGTGGTAGAGCCACGCTGCAGACGAATGCTTTGTCAAGAATGGCATAATATTTATCTGTAGTATGAATCGGCCGGCTCGCCTGGGGAAGTACCACACTCCCGCAGAAAACCGACCTCTGAGTGGTAACTTAGCTACCGCGCTTCGTACGATGAGCGGCCGACTTCCAGGGGCCCAACACCCTCCCCCCTCCCTCTACCCCTCCCATTCCCATTCCCATAATGACACTTTCCTTAAAGGTCGGCAACGCTTCCGCACTGCCTATGGCGCTGCGAAAGTCTATAGACGGCGTTGATTGCTTTCTATCAGATGACACGCCTGCTCGTTTGCTTTCCTATCCCATAAAAACATTAGTGATTCCTCTGTGAAAATTGTAAGACACCTTTATTATGTTTCTAATTCTAAGCCAAAGCTAAACAAAATATCCATCACGGACACATGCGGTGTGAACAACCTCCACGGCATGCCGGGAGTGTACTCAGGCCTGCTGTCCGTGTTGCTCGCTGCACTGGCTACGAGCGAAGGCTACGGCGCTGAATTGGAAAACATCTTCGTGGAAATGAAACGGGTACCTTTTTTATTCGAAGTTTATAAAAAATAACGTTAAATAAAACAAATAAAATTGATTATTATAATTGTGATAAAAAATAGACGCGTTATTCCATTAACCCTTAATTTGGCAGAAAAAAAATCTTTTCTTTTTAAATTTTGTGAATAATATGTGTTTTAGGATATTAAAGAACCTTGTAAAAATAAAAAACATCATATTCTTCCCCTTTTTGAGAAAATAAGCAATATTGTAAAATTAAACTTTATTTCGTGCGAAACTTGAGGAAACAATTTCTGGAGCTTTTCCTCGTTACAAAACATAGTCGTATATTGCATTTTATGCAATATACGACCGTTTTTTGGAAGTACCTGCAACGACCCTCATCCATAGTTGAGGGAAAATGACCGCCATTGTCGTATTTAATGTAAGATTAGTTTGCTTTTAGAAAAATCGAAGAATTTCCAAGTTAATATTTTTTTTCTACTAAAAATATTTGAGTTGCCAAGTAATTTAAATTTAATTGCCATAAATAAATTACAAATTTGAATGACTTGGATTTTTTTAAAGTTTGTGTTCGGTGTAGCAGACAATATCAAATTAAGGGTTAAAACGTGTTGCTTAGGACGGCACGGGGCGGTCAGCGGGGCACCAGGCGTTGTACCAGCTCGCGGCGCTGGCCGTCACGCTGGCGGTGGCGATCCTCTCCGGCGCTCTCACTGGTGAGTCACACGGAAATTAAACTGTTTGTACGTGTGCGACAGCGGTGACAGACGCGACAGTGGCGACAGGCGCGACAGTGGCGACAGGCGCGACAGGGGTGACAGACGCTGCCACCTCGAGAACATTATAAAACGCAATAAAAGGGGTGCGAGGGGTAACCTGAGGGGCGTAGAGTTTACGTTAATCATTTTGTTGCTTTGGCAATTTTTTTTTTCACAGCTTACATATGTATGTACGCCTCACATTACTGGAGGATTGGCGTGATGTTGTGGATGATTGGCGATCTACTACAATGCCCTTCTCACGAAAGTTCTTTCCACGCACCACCATTATGTGGAAGTAGCTACCTTCGACGGTCTTTCCGAACCGATACGACATTGGCACCTTAAAAAAATAAGCCTACTCATACCTAAAAGGCCTGTAACGCTTCCGCGACTCCTGCGGTGTCGCGGTTGTCTATGGGCGGCGTTGATTGCTTTCCATCAGGTGACACACTTGCTCATTTGCCTTTCTATCCCATAAAAAAATTGTATATACTCGGAATACATATGTGAAGGCCATGCGTGTCCCCATATTTAACCTGATGTGAATTTCGAACCTGCGACCACTGACTCCGTATATGAAAGCTTCGCCGCTGAATTCGTCAATGAATTGTTATAATTGAAAATATTAATATAAATAAAACAATAAATTATATGCAATTTTTTTCAGGCTTCCTAGCGAGGGCTCCAATGTTTTCACCACTGCGAGAAACCGAAAAATACGACGATGAAATTAATTGGGAGTTACCCCACTAATTTTTTTTAATTTAATTTAACGAAATACAGTTAGACTTGCATTCGAAATATGTTTAAATACTGGATTTAAAATAAACATGTATTTTAAACACCTATGAAATGTTTATAATTTTTTAATTGTGTCATCTACCTCGAATTTTTGCTTTATTACTGACTTAAAGAAAATAAAATCACGCGTTTCTCTCTCAAGTGTTAAGTAAACCTTCACAAAATATACTTCATGAGATTTGTTTTAAAATAGTGGTTGTTTTAAAACGCCGCAGGCGAATATTTTGTCAAGCATGGCACGATATTTGTCTGTAGCATTAATGGGCCGGCTCGCCCGGGGAAGTACCACACTCTGAGTCTGAGTGGTAGCTTATCTACCGCGCTTTGTACGGTGAGCGGCCGAGTTCCAAAGGCCCAACAACCTTCCCCCTCCCACTGCCACCCCTCCCCTCCCATTCCCATAATGATACTTTCTTTATAGGTCGGCAACGCTTCCGCACTGCCTATGGTGCTGCGGAAGTCTATGGGCGGCGTTGATTGCGTTTTATCAGGTGACACGCCTGCTCGTATGGCTTCCTATCCAAAAATTCTATTTCTATTCTATTCTTCCTATCTAAAAAATAATGGTCGACACTTAAAAAAAATCAAAATTCTTTTAGTTACTTCTTCCAACAACGCCGACACCGAGAGCTACTAACAAGTCACATTGAAACTATTTTAAAGACAAATAAATAACACATAATCTGTGGTCGTCAAACGCTTCAAAAATGTACATAAATAATATGTCACTAGTTCTAATTTACCTAACCTTAATATACTCGTAGATAAAATTTGATTATTTCCAACGAAATGCTCGACGAATCATGATAATATTTGCCGACGTGAACGCTCTCGATCGGGACGCGCTGGACTTCAGGCGGAGGGCGCTGCGGGACGCGGTCGTGTGCATCGGTTGGCTGAAACTGGCGAGTGGCTTTGGTTCACGTGCGAGTAGTAGTATCACGTTGCTAACTAACACTAGGATGATTAATCGAGAGGTCGTCGCCGACATAACCCTCCTCCCTCCCTAGGGCGGCAGGCTATCCGTAACGGATTTCCCCACATAAAAAAAAGGATGATTACTGGAGTCAGGCGTTACTTTGCGGAAATCCATTACTATGTTTACTCAGCTAAGATCCGCGACAAGCTTGGATTAGCTTCTAATTGAGCATAATACCTTTTACGATCTCTAACTAATCAATGAAGTTTAATCGGCTCATATGTATTATTACATTCCACTATACTCTCTTTCAATAAAATAAAAAATCCCCAATAAGCCCTAAGCCCGACGATTTCGGCAACACCCGTCAATTTTGGACACTTGCAGCTGCGTTCTCTTGCTTGCTTGCAGCTGTTATTGATGACTTTTGACAACGATGATGGTATTGACTCATAATTATTATTTACCTTTAATAATAATGTATTATGAATGAATAATACATTATTATCATGAACCTTTAATAATCAACACGGCAAGGTTAGTGTTAGTTAGTGTGGACAGTTAAAACTTTTACTTAGCTAAGATTCGCGAGAAGCAAACAAGAATAGAAAATTAATAATGTGTGTTTTCCTGCTGTATGAAGTTGATTTACAGCGAACCTAAACTAAATCTTACCGAAAAACGGCCGTCAGCAACTCTCCACCCACCAACCACTATACACAACACCAAACACACACTACCACTTTTCCACCTTGCAAATGACACGTGTTTCGCCTCAACACGAGGCATCTTCAGGTATAGTAGAGTATCTTCCGTAGAGTCTACTATACCTGTAGATGCCTCTTGTTGAGGCGACTTCTAATAATTACACCAACGATATATATGAAAGTTGATCCTAGTTTTAAAATGGACATAAACAAGATGACAACGAGAAAAAGGAAGAGTAAATAATAAGTTCAACCGCTAATGTATATCATCGTTTCTCTCTTCAGATATCTACGTTCTACTATATTATTTTGCTTTTCCTGGTCCACATGTCAAGTGAGAGCAAGTCGACTGTAACTTTGAAGGCCATGTTAATTGCTCCTATAGTGCCCCAAGTTGTTCAAGCCGTTCTTCTGTTCTTGGCAGCAGTGGAGGTAGGTGAAATAATATTACGACCAAAAAAACTACATAAAATCATTACAAATTGTAGAATATATTTATATATTTTATTCCGATGTATAACTTATATTACTGTAAAGTTTAATCCAAATCTGTCCAGTAGTTTTTTCGTGAAAGAGTAACAATCATACATACTCACAAACTATCGCATTTATAATATTAGTAGGATTAGTAGGATAGGATATGATTAGTAGGATAGGATTAGTAGGATAGGATTAGTAGGATAGGATTAGTAGGATAGGATTAGTAGGATAGGATTAGTAGGATAAATTGCTGTTTGTTAGTCTCGCTAAAACTCAAGAACGACTGGACCGATTTGGCTAATTTTAATTTTGAATTCTTTTTGGAAGTCCAGGGAAGGTTTAAAAGGTATATATGATAAAAAATATTAGGATTATATTCTGAGGATGCTGAGACGGTACGAAGTTTACGGGATCAGCTAGTGTTTTATGAAATACTTGGCCTACTTTGCTCGTACTTGGTATTTGTGATCTTACTAACACGTCGATGCTCGCAGCGCAGGGTCAGCCTGCTGGACGCGGCGATGTGGTTGTGCGTTGCCACCGCTGCCTACAACGCGGTGCTAGGCGCCCTCGGCCTCGTCAGCTTCGTGCGCACGAGCCAATTCACGCTGCACTTCATTCTCGTCCTGATGTTCGCCGGACTCGCTGTGTCCATAATTTGTATGAGTTTTAAATTTTAATTTTTTTTCATATATCTCCATCGAGCTCCATCCGCTACTATTCATCGCAGCGAAACGGCTCTCCAATGGTCGCTTCTCGCTCTCGTGAGAATCAGGACGTGACGGGCGGCGAACCACGTCACCGTCATATTCAACAAATTAGGTATATTAAATTCGTCGTAGTGAATCCCACGAGTCGCAAGGGAGGATGGAGGTCAGCCCCAGCAGAGCCCTGCATGCTGAGGTAAGGCACCATAGTACTCGGGGGAGCCCATTCCCGGCACGGTCGGCACACTTGCGACTAAGCTCACCCTTAGCCACGCATCTTTTGGCACGGCAGACCGTGGATTGGCGGAGAGCAAAGGAAAGGATAAAGAAGAAAGGTAAGGGCAGGAACGGAAATGCGGATTGCGGGGGGTTACAGGACTCTGCATAAATATTTATATATCCATACATATATTTATTCCGATGCGGGGATCGAACCCGCGACCACTGACTCTGTGGGCGGAGGGCCCCACCACTGAGCCAATCGGTCGTCTAAATTTTTAACATTAAATTAATACTGACAGCGTTTAGCGTTCAAACGGCACTAAATGAGAGGAAACCAATGCATCAGGTGAATTTGGAGATGTGTTGGCTGTTCAAGCCGAGGGTGGTGGGTTTTGTTACCCCCCACCCCCACCCCGGGACATATGTTTCACACGGTCAGTAGGTATTTCTTTGGCGGAAAATGAATACTGCTGACGGCTGGCAACCATCGGAGAACTCACGTCCATTGGAGAACTGATAGTCGTCGCAATAGACGTTGACAACGTGGAGCAAAGAGCCCGTCCTCCAAACGAATTGACAGTCTGTGTAGAACACAAGGTGCTGGCAGAAACTGCATACAGCAGCCAAAAATTGAACAATATGATGCGGTCGGAGGAATTCTTCTCCGGCTGTGTACCGCTGCAGAGCGCGGATGACTCAGTAAAGCTAACACGCCAGAAATAGTATTAGTATCTGTTGCATTATCCAAATAAACAAGGTTCTGACGATAGACTGTATCCGTTTCGAATAAGAGCCTGCTCATATAGTAAAGTAACTCGCAGTAGACGCGGCTGTATGTCTAGCTGTGGACTGCTGAAAGAACGTAACAAGTAATCAATTTCAAGTAATTGTTCAAATAAAATACGTGCAGATTAGTCGCAGGCCCGCGCAACAAACAGGTGTCGAATATGCTTGCCTCTGTAGTTGCTGACCTGGCTCCACTACAGAAAGTAACAGGCCCCAAACTATATACAAACGTATATTTTCAGCTGTGATCTGCCACGACGTTCTCATAATTCAGACGTACAAGCAAACCCTCGTCGCTGGTGCTACTGCTGCGTGACCGAATACGGGAACTGATGAGAGTGATAGTGTGTCGCGTGGTGTGTTGATGTTATAATAAATGTTGCAAAATAGCTAAATGTTTGCATTTTTTTTCCACAAACCGTATTTGTCCCAGTCTTTGTCCCGAACACGCAACCATTGACTACATAAGCGGAAAAGGTCTTTATCATTTTCTTACGTATATTCTTTGTTTATCATCAACAGCCTGCGGCAGTCCATTGCTGGACATAGGCCTCGCCATGAAGCGCCACCTAGCTCTATCTTCGGCTACACGCATCCAGTTTCTCTAGCCGGGGGGCGTCCCACACTACGTTTACCGAGACGCGGTCTCTCTCCAGTACCCGTTTGCTCCAAAGGTTGTCGGATCTCCGACAGACGTGACCAGCCCATTACCACTTTAGTTTGCGAATTCGAAAAGCTATGTCGGTGACTTTAGTACTCTGGCGGATTTGTTCATTCCGAATCATATCTACCAGAGAAACTCCGAGCATAGCTCTCTGAGCGACTCTGAGCTTGTGAAGCAGACAGACTGTCAGTGTCCACGCGCCGTTTCGGCGCCGTAGAAAAGTACAGCTAGGACACACTGGAGAATATTCTTTATTACGAGGAAATATACAATTTATAGAACTATGTAGAACTTGTCGACAAACAAGGAAAAAGCTCATCTTGTAGTAGGTTGGTGATAACTATAAGCCGCCCAAGGATGTTAGCAACTTTAGGAGTGTCGCAGACTGAATGGAGGGGGGTGCACGGTGGAGCGGTGGGGACAGAGACCTAGAGGCTCAAACCTTCCCACTCCCCCTCTACTGTGCTCCCCATGACATTACTTGCTTCTTCTCCTATTGAATCACATCTTCATTAAAAGGCAGGCAACGCATCTGCAGTGTGCACTGTGGATGGCCGTGTGCGGCGTTGATTGCTCTCCATCAGGTGATCCGCCTCCGCCTGTTAGCTTGTCTTCCTACCGTAATAAGAAAAAAAAGATCACTAATGTCGATTCTATTGTAATGCCTTGTTACAACAAACCAAACGGAATATTGTAAGCATCCCTTTATAGAGGAGAACGATTTTGAGTAAATGTATTAAGATTTCTTTGAAGAAATTTTCATCTATTGCAAAATGTGGAACACGTAGAAAATAATAAGAAGATAACACTTTTTATTAAGTTTATTAATTAATTTAATCGTGTAAAATGGAAGTTTAGGAAAGTATATAACATAATCATTTATGTGCAAGGATTTTATCAAAACTATTTGTGGACAAAAAAGTGAGTAGATATATTTAAAATAAAGTTTCCTTTTGTGACGATATTTTCGCCTATTACAGTTTTATTTTGCAAGCTAACATATATATATATATATATATATATATATATATATATATATATATATATATATATATATATATATATATATATATATATATATATATATATAAATATATAATATATATATAAATATATATATGTATATGGAATAGGAGGGCAAACGAACAAGCGTGTCGCCCGATGGAAAGCAATCAACGCCGCCCATGGACAACCGCGACACCGCAGGAGTCGCGTAAGCGTTGCCGGCCTTTTAGGTATGTATAGGCTTGTTTTTTGAAGGTCCCAATGTCGTAACGGTTCGGAAAGACCGCCGAGGGTAGCTTATATATATATATATATATATATATATATATATATATATATATATATATATATATATATATATATATATATATATATAACTAACTTTTTATACGGTCATATTTTTTTTACTTACTTAAGATAGTACAATTCTTTATTGTCCTTAATAATATAAAAAAGAAAGATTGAATTAAAGTTTGTAAGCATGTTTTAAAATTGTTTTTCTTTATTTACTTAAAATATAAATTGTACAATATAACATGAACCGCGTAATTTATTTCCGTTAAAGAACAACCAAACATCGGGGCGCAACCACGAGCGGGTGGCTCAACAGGGGAAGTGCCTCAGGCTCCCGCAACACCGGTGTAGAGCGGTAGCATGTTAGCGCGAAATTCATCAGCGTATCCTGGTTCACTGTTAGATAAAAACTACCCCTACATTTTATTAGAAGTAATTCTGGCCACAGTGCTAGTGAACAACCGCAGCTTGCAGTACTGTGTCGCTCTTAATTCGTAATTTAATAATTTCGAGGGTGAGTGTGTCATAGGACGGTAAAAAATAGAGCCGTCTATGGGGATATGACACACCAAAACACATGTCAACTTTGGCAGAAACAATCGAATAAAAAACTATAAATTCAAATGTTAGTTTCGTAGGTTTGGCACTTCCCCGGACAAATGTCAACGGTGTAAATGGAAACGATTAAAGTTTCATCGAAACTATATTTCCATCCTGTAGCTGTTTACACACACTACGACGTAGGCCCAGAAGGCAGTGTAGCAGAGGGCCAGCGTAGGCGCCACCACCGCCACGCCCTCGCCGGAGCCCTCGAAGCAGCGCGCGTCGACGAACACGCAGTACACGCACACGGCTACCGTCACCAGCCAGTCGAGCACCACATGTACCACCACGCTCCACAGGTACACCCGCACGAGCACCTCGACCCTCCTCAATAACCCGACGAGAAGGATGGAACTCGTGAACACGAATGGACTTATGATTACACATACGAGACAGACGTACGCCAGCAAGTCCAGCTTGTGGGCATAGGCTCGCCGCCACGCGGTGTGGTTGGTGGCGATAACACAAAGCGCCCCCAGCCCGAGCGAACCGTACGCGACCCCCAACACCGCTATGGTCATGGCGCCCCACTCTAACGGAATACACACAGCAAAATTGTCAATTGATATTATATCGTCCCAATCTTCCATTTGCAATATGCTATAGCGCGAATATACTTTTTAATTAATATATTACTTGCAAGGGAGACTGACGGAAAATATAACTCTCATAATTATTATATTTGTATGAAACCATACCACTGACGTTCATTCTGACATGTGTATCCGTAGATTATACCGAAAAACATTTTTTCTTGCTTTTCCCGTCAACTTACATCAGTGATGTTGTATTTTTCTTTCATTTTCATAATCTTATATTATTATCAGTTATATTGTTTAATTGCGGTTATGTTACACAATAAATTTCGATTAAGGTAAGTAATAATAAATAATAAGTGAAGTGATATGAAATAAATGCATGTAGCGTGACTTGTAAGTTTACTGAAACAATCCATAGAAGATTTTGGTAAAATAGCCACAATTTTATCAAGGCCTAACGTGATAAATTGAATAGTTTTATTTCAAGAGATTTGATGTTAACATGTTTTAATTGACACTGGCATTATAGTTATAACTGGTTAAGTTTTTTCTATTTGAACTGGTTAGCTTTTTTTCTATTTGGGCTTTAAAGATATACAAAATATATATGTTAATACTAATTTAATTGAAATTTTTATTAATAGTATAAATAGACATTTCTAACATTTATGTATACTTTTTGTCAAAGACATTTGCATCTTTTCTATAAATACAAGAGTAACATGATAGAAAATAATTGATAAAAAAACATTCTATTATATATAAAGTGAGAGTCATGAAATCCTTTATGGAATGCTTTTTTAGTTAAATTATTCATCTGTATCATTCAATACTTAATTAAAAATAACACCACAATAACCTCCCAACCGTTTATCGATAAAGTTTACAAAAATATATGTTTAGTTTTCTTCTGTACAAAAACATCGATGTCCCTTTATTCTCTCACTGTTAGATTATAAATACATACATACGTATGTACATGTAACGTTTTTACTGAACTCATAATAATATCAATACGTGTAATTCTAAAGCACAATGCTAATATGTAATGTACACATATCAATTAAAGTTTACAACAAATATATTTTTTGGTTATTTTGTTTTCTTCTGTACAAAAACATCGATGTCCCTTTATTCTCTCACTGTTAGATTATAAATACATACATACGTATGTACATGTAACGTTTTTCCTAAACTCATAATAATATCAATACGTGTAATTCTAACGCACAATGCTAATATGCAATGTACACATATCAATTAAAGTTTACAACAAATATATTTTTTGGTTATTTTATTTTCTTCTGTACAAAAACATCGATGTCAATACGTGTAATTCTAAAGCATACTGGTAATATGTAATGTACACATATCAGTTAAAATTTTAAGGTGTACAAGTATTGTTTACAAAACGTTATCTATATTTGCCGTATATTAAACGAAAAATCTAACATGGTGCATAAATCACTAAACAGCAATTTTGTATCCTACTCCATCGGTATTCGTAGACTTATTTACAATAGATAGACTAGACTAGAACTCAATTGCATTCAGACACGTAAGGATAAAATATTATAATTTTACGGAACATTTACAGGCAAAAACATCTGGGGGTCACCCAGTTTAGGCTCAAAGCGGATATTGACTTTGGTGTCTCCGTCGCCAACTTCGAGAAAACTGTTCCAATCCAACATCCAGTAGAACCCGTTCTTCCGCGGCGGCGGCAGCACCGAGTCGCCGGGCTCTTGGGGAGCCGCACCTCCAAACGAGGCCTCGAGGTCGGATAAAGAAGCGCCCGCATCGCTGTTTGCAGAAGCATCAGTATCTTTGAATTCATTTGTTATACTTATAGACTCTTCAGTAGTGGTGGTATTATTATTTGTATCACTTTCCGTTGTATTCGCTTGCCTTTTATTTTGCTCCGTATTAAATATCACTTTCTCGTCATCTATGGGGCTGGGGCCTTTATTTAATGGTATCACTTTAATGGAATCATAATCTATTGGTTCATAACCTTGTTGCACACTAGCAGCTTTGGTTTGTCTTGATTTTGGTAAGTCAAGCGGAAAAACAGTGTCTTTCACTTCGGACGGTGACGTATCTAATTCAAATGGAAACTTCGGAGGCAATGGTTCATAAAAGAAATTATTTTGCATAAATTCTTGTTTGTTAGATGAAGATGGCTTACTATCCGATGGTGTTATTAAGTCATAAGCCAGTAATATATTTTCAGGTAGTTGTACGGATCCATCTACAACTTTCGCAGGAGGCAAAGGCTTAAAGCCCTGAAGAGGTAATAAGTAATTATCTTGTCCTGGAACGCTTTTTATGCCGAGTGAATTTAAGAACTCGTGAAGTTCTGCTGGTAGGTCCTTTTTAAATAAACCATCCACTTCATTATTATTAGCCAAAATCTTGTTAGAACTATCCTCTAATTTCATGTTTGATATCGGTTTCTTTATAACTTTAGGTTCTGATACTACTTCAACTCTAGGTGGTCGCGTGTATAATTCTTGCAAAGAAGAACCATCTCTAGGTGTATATGGTAGTACAACAGTGATTTTAGATTGACCTTGGGTTGTACTTTCAATAAGATTGGTGGTAGGTAAAATTGATAAGGTACTGACATCTATTTGTGACGAAACTGTGTTTTCTTTTATATCAGACGATTCTGTTACATATTTTATTTCGTTTTCATCACTTTCTAATTTCTTATTTTCTAAAATTTTTAAGTTTTGTTTAGACGCGGAATCTCCCTTGGCATCTTCTGCTCGTATATCATTCAATAGTTGAATTATCTCATCTCTGGATAACCTAGGTAATAGAGTGTTTGATTTTAGTATGCTCTGCACTTGTTGTACAGTTTTCTCTACGTCGACTGCACCTCCCGATAGCGTGACCAGCAGCGCAGCGAACCAGAACACCGGCTTCATCATCTGCAAACACATCAATAAAGTTCGTTAGTTTTCATAACAAGTTTAATAATGTACATTCGCGAATTCAGAGTTCCCAAGAGTACTGAACAGAATAAATAAAATACTATCCTCTATCACATGTTTCATGCGGCTCTTCTGGTGTTACTATCGATTGGTATAACCGTACTATCATCGAGGTGTGCCAAACACATATAATTATCTTATATAATAATTAATAATCAAGAAAATAATACTGCCTAAGATGATTAATGGAGTCAGGCGTTACTATGCGGAAATCTTTTACTTAGCTAGGACAGTTAAAACTTTTACTTAGCTAAGATTCGCGACAAGCAAACAACAATAGAAAATTAATAATGTGTGTTTTCCTGCTGGATGTAGTGGATTTACGGAGAACTTAAACTTAATCTTAAAAAAACGGCCGTCAGCAACTCTCCACCTCCCAACCATCAACAATACCAAACACACACTACCACTTTTCCACCTTGCACACGACACGTGTTTCGCCTTAACACAAGGCATCATTAGGTATAGTCGACTCTACGGAAGACAACCGTTAAGTCACTTAACGGTTATCTTCTGTAGAATCTCCTCCGTAGATTTAACTGTCCACAATACTGCCTAACTTTTATAGCATAAAATTGCAAACTATTGTCTTTGGAAAGATTTCAAAATATTCAATAACATTCGCAATAATTATAGAACCGGCTGCTTATTGAATTCGTTGCTTGGCATTCTCATATTATTTTCTTTTCTACTGTTACATCGACAATAACCCACGGCTAAGCGATAATTGCTCCCCGAGGGTCGTCGTGTCGCCAGTGGCCATTGAAGCGCGTCGCAGTGACGCAACCAGGTGTTTCTCACGAGCTGGCGACCTCCGGCGTCACCGTTGAAACCTGCGAATCTGATGACACGGATCGGCAGACGACACTTTTGGCACCGACTCTGTGCATTGTTGTGCGGCGGTACAACGCGGCATGTGTCCATGTTTGCAAATTTTATAACGAAGGCCGACGACGAATATTTCGATGACCTATTTGGCACGGTAGCGAAACTACCGCTTTCGGAGACAATGATCGCGGGTTCCAATTCTCTATCGGGACAAATATGTGTATGCCTTACAGTTATTTATTGCAAGTCTGAGTGCTGGGTGCGTGGTGGAGTACCTAATATCCGATCCTTTAGAAATATAGAAGTTCATGTTCAGTATTAAAATATATACGGAAAGTGAAAAAAACTTTAATACCCTGTTTTGAATTGAACAAAACAACAACTCAAAACAATATCTTACTTAATAAATATTTTCTCTGTTAATTTAAAATTGGGGTTTTATTTTTATTTGGGAAACATACAATTTTATATTACATTATATTATTTCTAATTAAAATAACTGAAATCAGTAAAGTTTCCACTAATTACTAATGCATACAATAGCACTATAAGAATGTGAATGTAAACATATTATTTGTAAAAAAAAATATATAAACAAGGATTTTTGGAAAAGAGAAAAAAAAGAATTAATTAAGTTTGATAAATTCGTCGGGAGGAAGGGAGACAAAAAGAGAAAAATCTAATTTTAATTATAATCATGCATACCTTCAAGCATTTGCTTAACGTCCCGTTTTGTTAACAAGTTTTAGATTTTCGTTCACAAATTAATAATTCTTGCGTGAAAAAAATAATTTTCAGTAATTACAAAATAATATTATATTGTCAGATAGATTCTGTTGCTTATTGACTGATACTTTCCCTCCGACTGGCTGTGTTACGTTTTCTTACGACTCTTGTAGGATAAATGGAACTATTCCATGGTTCTCGCCAGCACGCAGTAGAAAATATTGTCCAAGAAAAAATTATGAACAAGTGCATTTGCATAATAATTAACACTTTCTATTGGTCGCGTGGGCGCGTGTCTTCTCTCCCTGTCAAATAACATATATTTCTTCCAAAGACGTAACAATGAACGTGTTAACCCCTTGCCATGCCATTTAGCTCGTCGAAGCTCAGGCCTAAGTGTTACGCGTCAACGCGTGGTAACGAAATCACACGGCTTTCACTTAAACCTTTTTCATTTAGCATTTTTTAAGGGTTTCTTATTAAATTTCAATATATAAACTACTTTGTACCAACAATTATGAGACTCGTGACTAACTCTGGTGGCGTACTGATAGAAACTAACATTCAATCACGACCCAGGCTCGTGATGTTTATGTTTGATCCGACTATCTACCTGTACACGACCTCGGCTTGTGATGTTTACGTTTGGACCGACTATCTATTCAGGAGCCTGGCTCGTCAAATTCATGTTTGGGCCAACATTTTCATCACGAGTCGGACTCGTTAAAGCACGGTAAGGGGTTAAGCTTGTTGGCTTAAGTCGTGAATTAACGTGTGTCGACATTTGACGACATACGCCACCGACAGCGGCCAACGACAAACAACCGCCGCCGCCACTCGACGATAAAAGTGAAAGGCGTTCGCGTGACAGTATTCCACGTTCCACGTCCCTCGTTACCGATGCATCTCTGACATCTACAACATATAATGTATGTACATTGCTGGTTTTCAATGCCATTACTTAACAATTGTCATGCAACAAACGACAGTGAATAATATTACAGAATTTATTATCATTGTGTTTTATAATACAAGTTTCTCTAATAACTATTTATGTACGGCCATGCATTACGTGTATAAAAGTGCTGTAAGGCATTAACCTAATATTTTCTGTCAACTAATAAAATATTAATAATTGCATCATAATTACTTCTTTGCTTACACGTCAATTTTTAAAATAATTGCAAAACAATCTCGCTGATAACTACGATTGTAGTACATCATTTAAATCGCAGTACCTACTGTTTAACCTGAAAAGATAATTACGCAGCGTGATTACTAAATAACAACATTTAAAAATGGGATAGACATCGTTCATACCTATAGATAATAGGCACACATACACTTATACACTTCACTCAATGAATTATTATATGATTGTAGTCAACTTTGAGTAATGACTACAACTGAACACATTTTAATCCCCTCCGCGGTGGAATGAAACAACAGGGCGGCATACATAATTATATATGTTTTATATATATATATATATATATATATATATATATATATATATATATATATATATATATATATATATATATCGTCAAATTACGATACGGAACAAATGTGTTACGCAAGCCTTGACTTTTGTAGGCAACACTTCACACGAGTCCAAGGGTCGATTGGGGTACACGGCATCTACTTACGATTACAAATCAATTTGCGATCCTTACACACGATAATTCGTGAGTTCTTTAAGCATTATTTAATATAATTTAATTTAACGATAGTTAAAAAAACATTCGCTCAAGCTTCCTTAGCTCGCTTAATTTCTCCCACCCTTTTTTAAGGAAAATTTGCAAAATCACAATGCGCAATATTAAAAGTACATCATTATTTAAGAATGTTTGTTAATGAATGTTAGTTATCCTTTAAAAACATTTTAATCATCAATTAATTAATTCTAATCTGTTCTAATTAAATCTAAATCAAGATCTATTTTGGATCACTGCGTGAACATAATTAGTTACTTAATCATTAATTGCGAACATAGTTAGTGAATCATAAAGTCATTATCTGTCACATAATTATAATTAGGGGGTGCGCTAACCATTCGTGTTGAATTCCACATACCTTGTGCAACAGCTCCCCTTTCCCCTCTCCCCCCCACGGCATTTCGCCTTCGATTTATACATACTAAAATCTGTCCGATTCTATCGATGCATTATTGTAAAAAAAGTTAATTATTAAATTTGTATATATCTTAAATTATGTTTTATAAACGCTTATTCTAAAATACAGTCACTTATTATGTCTGACCTAGAGTTCGGAGAAGTCCGCGCGAAACATTGACGTTCGCCATATTTCGTAACACAACCATTTAAAGCACAATTGCAGTTGTTAACAAGAATTTTAGTAAAGAAACTCATACATTTTTTAATAAATAAACTCTTGCATTTTTTATTAAGTAAACTCATGCATTTTTTAGTAAATAAACTCATACATTTTTTAGTAAATAAACTCATAAATTTTTTCAAGAATCAGAACGCTCATATTTCTTCCTTTATTTCCTTCTCATCTCTCATTACAAGTTTCTACCCTATGTATTGCATGAGTGTTGGCGCTGATGGTTCTATGTAAAAAATCACATGCGATCGCCAACGCTAACTGCACGAACTGTCACGATGCGCGAGCGCACACGACCATACACACAAACATGAGTATAATTTGGAGCGCGATGTAATAATAATAATATGTAATAATAATACACGTGACCTACCGTGAACACAATCACAGGGCAACGATATAACAAACACTGTTCCCTTCCGTACGACGACGGCCTCGCGACTGCACCGACCGCACTGTACCACCCACCACCCACCGCCGACCGTCGACCGCCGACCAGCGCTCGCGACACCTCCACCACACCTGTCACTCACTCGCGCACTCAGTTGATTGCAAAGGCGAAACAAAATTCATTTGCTAATTCATAATTCGAAATCAAATCCTGCGCCGCAAGTTTAGCGACGAGCGACGTTCGTTCACTCGATTTAATTTTGATTACGTCATTGTATTTATAGTCCAATAGCTTAGTAAATAACTAATTTTGTATTTATAGTCCAATAGCTAAGTAAATAACTAATGTGTTTGATTTTATTATCTGTATATAAATATAGGATCTACCGTATCACTCCTCGTCACCGTTGCGGTAGTATCATATCTCTATCATCCTGTCTAAATGCATATTTTCTTTCCCCTGCCTTTCCCTTTCTTCTCTATCCTTATCCCTTCCTCTCCGCCAATCCTCGGTCTGCCATGCCAAAGAATATATGACTAGAGGCGATCTTAATCGCAACCGTGCCGACCGTACTACTATAGTGCCTTACCTCAGCATGTGGGGCTCTGTTGAGGCTGACCTCCATCCTCTCTTGCGGCTCGTGGAATTCACTATGATGAATCTTAATATACCTAATTCGTTAAAAAATGATGGTGACATAGTTCGCCACCCGTCACGTCCTGATTCCCACGAGGGCGAGAAGCGACGAACGGAGAGCCGTTTCGCTACAATGAATGTGAGAGGAAGGATGGATGACAAAATGAGTGTGAAGGAAACAAGGAAGGTGTGTAGGTAATGTAGCGAGATCTATGGTCTCTGCCTAACCCTACAGGGAGACTGGCGAGACTATATGTGTGTATGTAAAATTTAAAATGTATAGGGCAAAGGGTAAACATACAAAGAGAAAATATTTTTTTAAGCAGGATCCTATCAAGCAACTCACCAATGTTTCATCACAATCAGATGAACAGTTTAGGAACGTCTAGAAGACAGACATACAAAGAAACATGAATGTTTATTTGTATGTCTGTCTTCTAGACGTTACTGTTACTGTCTTCTAGACTTACTGTTACTACTAATACCTGTTAAAAATATGCACGAATGTGTGTGTGGATGAATAAAATTTATGTAATATATGATGCGCGAGCGCACATAACCGAAACGTGGACGTTGACAGTCCGTCTGCTTCACAAGCTCAAAGTCGCTCAGAGAGCTATGGAGAGAGATTCGTAATTAACAAATTTGCGAGAGAACTAAAGTCACCGACATAGCCCTTCGAATTAGCAAACTAAAGTGGCAATAGGCTGGTCACTTTTGTCGGAGATCCGACAATCGTTGGAGCAAACGAGTGCTGAAGTGGAGATCGCGGCTCGGCAAATGTAGTGTGGGACGCCCTCCGGCTAGATGGTGCGACGATCTACGCCGAGCAGCTGGCAGAAAATGGATGCGTGAAGTCGAAGATCGGGCTAGGTGACGCTTCATGGGGAAGGCCTATGTCCAGCAGTGGACTGCCGCAGGCTGTTGATGAATAACTTAAAAATTAAAAGAATTCCGGTCGGAATTGAACCAGCCCCGCCGTGGGCTGCTGACCACTGTCACCGAGTGGAGCGTGTGGAGTGCGGGGGGAGTGGGTTTGGTGCCGAGCGGTGAAAGTAAATCCGATGACGACCTCACTACGCGGAAGTGTTACGCAACATGTCGCGCAACCACTTCCGAATAAACACACACACATACACATACATACACACAGCGATAAATTGCAGGTGGAGCCACATCTGTGCGATAATAACTTCCACAATATACGTATCGACGCAAAAATTGAAAACGCTGTAAACGACACATGCCAAAAAATTATACAGCATATTCGGGATCGGAAAAAACACTGCATCGACTGGTCTCGAGTCTCACAGCTGCACGACCAATAGAAAATTTTGTACATCGTTGAAACTGACAAAGCTTTTTTTGCTCCGGCGGTATATTTTAATTTTGCGATTTACTACGTTTTCGCTTTTGGTGTCGCATAAAAATATCACTTACCTTTGTTTAAGTTATTAAGTTTTAAATGATTCGGATTCAAGTCTTGTTATACGTTCAATAAACATGACTTTCACGGGGGGTGCGGGGCGGGGGGGGGAGGTTGGTAGAAGCTAGTCATGTCTCTACTGGTGTATATATTTGTTACAAACCATTTTTATTAAACACCACACTTTTTTAAAACTGGCAGAGTGTTAACTTGTTATAGAAAAGTTAAGCAAACGATAAGCCATCCAAAGGTCTCTCTTCAACCTCGGGTGCACGGGATTTCGTCCAAGTGCCGAGGATGCTACAACACATCCTACAGGCTCATTTGCATTGGAGGACAAGGAATGAAAGTCTTTTTGTACTTATTACATACAAATCTCTTTAATAGAATAAAATATGAGGAACAAAACTAACAAACAAATCGCATGCATTATTATAACACTTTATTCACGTTCACAACATTTGTATTTCAGTGTTTTTGTCACAAAAATGCGTTTTATCTGCGTGACATTAAAAATCACAAAAATTTTACGTCAGGATACAGATAGATCTATATTGTAATCACTCACTCGTAGTGTCGCGCAGAGGTATGGAATAGACTGGCGCGAAATCTGTCATCATAAGATTTGGGGGCTCACTCTCATTTCTGTAAATCACTATACCACTGCCTATCAAAGGTGTTCGATCCATATGGATACTTCTACCTCTACACAACCAGCCTATGACAGTGGAGCAAATGCAAACGAAGACGCCGAACGGAAGACCGAACCACCACCAGTTGGTGGTCGAGTGAACGGCGGCGCGGGTAGGCCGCCATTCGCCGCACGACCTGCTGGAGCCGAGCGAGGTCGCGCAAACCCGCACCAGGTACTTGGAGGCCACTTCCGATCTGACGAGGGCCTCGGTTTCGTTGCCTGGCACGCACCACGCTTGGGGCAACAGAGTGTTCAGATCAAAATGGTCTATGTTAGGCAACACTTCCACGGTGTAAGTGAAGATCGGTCCGTTGGTTTCCGCGGGAGGAGCCCAAGAGACGGCCACGTGGCCCGCGCCCTCCGCCCCCACGCTCACCACGACCGGTATGTCTGCCGTGGGCTTCCGAAGTGTTCTAACTACACCGCTGGTTGCTCTGCTACACAAAACTTCAGTGCAAGCCCTCAGTCTGAACCTATAATCTCTGTAAGGTGCTAAGCGTCCCACTTGGAAGTCTCTGCGGGGAGCGCTGATGTTCAGAGATAGGGTCCGGACACACTGTCCCACGCTTGTGTTCCCCACCGCGTATGCGCCTCGCTCGGAGTCACACTCGCGGTCCGTGGCGCGACATATCTCAAAGTAGTCCTGCAGCATGGCGCCGGCGGTCGCGGACGCCAGCACACCGCACATAGACTCGCAGTCAGCGCTCGCGCCGTAGCCCGGCGGTGGTCGCAGCACCACCGCGTGCCGCGAGTAGTCCAGCTCGTCCAACTCTTCCGTTTGTTCCGCACAGTGATCCCTCATTGTCACATCCTTGGAATTTATTTCGATCAGAGACACATCTAATTCGTAACGCACTATATGTATACCGAAGTCTTTGTGGTCTACCCAGCGAATCACTACGACTTCTGGCGACGAAGCGACTAGTTCCAATATAAACGGCGGCGCTGGTTTTCCGACGTGAGTCATAAAGGTCAGTATAGAGCTTCGAGCAAGTTTTCTGTGTACTGGATCGTACGTCTCCATACAGACGGCGTAAGTGGAAGCTGGTTGAAGAGCGGAAAGATGAACAATGCCCATCTTCCTGGATTTCTCAGCAACGTCTACAGTGAGCCATTTAGCTTTACTGCACGTCTCCGGTATGAAGGGTTCGTTCGTACCTTGATTTAGTTTAACGTAAAGAACCGAGTAATGCACATCGACATCCGTCAGGGGCGAAAACAATACCAACGCACTCGTCTCGTTCAAGGCTTTCAGTTGGAGTCCCAGAGATATTTCCTTACACCCCCTACTATAGCCGTTCATTCCTTGTGGAACATCTAACTCGTCTGGTTGTGTCGGTACGATCGTCTGTAATTTCTCAATTTCACTCATACACAGCATAGGATTTCCATGAAAATTGATCGTCCCTCGATCAATTTTCAGGTTTTTTGTTACATTTGGT
Organism: Baronia brevicornis; assembly: GCA_031353405.1. Classification (NCBI taxonomy): domain Eukaryota; kingdom Metazoa; phylum Arthropoda; class Insecta; order Lepidoptera; family Papilionidae; genus Baronia; species Baronia brevicornis. Next base: position 144,411 of record JASFAT010001149.1, read on the forward strand.
GAAAATAATGTTTGAAGATTCTGCATATCGTACACAAGGATACTATACTTCTCCTTTTTCAAGTTTCTTCCTCCTATACGTTGGAGAGAAGACAAAAAAGCCAATGACGTGAGGGTTGAAGATCCAAATATCATAATGTAATCAGATACTTCTTGCAGTCCCTTCAAATATGTCGTCAGTTCGTGCACGGCGGCGGTGTTGTACGTCACGTGGATGGTGAGGGAGCCGTTGATGTATACGCACCGCCCCGCCGCTTGTATGCTCTCCAGGTTGCGAATGTATTGGCTGTCGCACGTCTGGAATTGCACAAAAAATACCTGACAAATCACAGAGAACTGAAAATCACAGAGAGCTGTTCACTTTATCGATCATAACTGGGAGAACAGACATTAACCAGAACAGAGTATTGAAAGCCATTGGATACTTTGAAATATTATTTAATGGACCAGCTTGGTCGGGACTTCGCAGACACAGCGTTTTGCACGGTAAGCGCGGCGCGGTAGCCAGATGACCAGCTTGTATGCCCTCCCTTTGGTTACCACTTCCACCCACAGCATTCACGTCTTACGTAAAGGTAGGAAACTCTTGTCTCCGTGATGCAGATGTCCTTGCGCGGCGATTATAACTGACCTTATGGAATATTCGACCTGATTCGAAATATGATCGAATAATTCTTGTTTGAAAGTAATAGTTAAAGTTGAAAACCTAACTATGCCACCCAACACTCTTAACAGGAGACTCGGTTGCTGGTATGTATGTATATCTATCTATATTTATAAAAATCAATCGCTGTTCGTTAGTCTCGCTAAAACTCGAGAACGGCTGGATCGATTTGGCTAATTTTGGTTTTGAATTATTTTTAAAAGTCCAGTTAAGGTTTAAAAGGTGAGTAAATATGATAAAAATATTAGGAATATAGTAAAAGCAACAATTTCGTTTTCACTTAGAAACTATCCCTACCTGTCAAATTTTTGATGTTCGTCAGGTCGTTCAGAAATTAATTAAATTTAAGTCGTTCAGAAATCAAATTAAATTCAAAGTGAAGTTTTTTTTTCATTTTTTATAAATTACGATTTCTGTTTGTTCCTGTTAAGTTTTGACCACATTTTTTACTAATATTGAAACATTCTGCAATTATCGTTCAGCTTTTTTATTTATTGATTCTGAGGCGGTACGAAGTTTTCCGGGTCAGCTAGTCTGTTTGATTAAAATCAAATGGCTAGCTCAACTGTCCCCGATCCGCTTACCACGTGGTATGAGAAGCACAGGAACGCTCACACCAGCTGATACCGCACGTATATCTGAGTGTTCGTACCTCCGTGCAGCGTCTGCACCGGCGACAGGAGATGCCGACCGCCGATCGCCTCCGCACGTGGTAGGGCGGGCAGTCGAACACGCAAGTGCTGTCCCACTCCCACCCGCCCAGCTTGTCGCACTCCTCATGGGACAAGCAGTAGAGGTTCACTGGCAAAACAATCCTGTAAAAAGCCCATACAAACTAATCCATAAACTCGTTTAAAATTTAGTTATTTTGATCTCATCTATACCTCAATATAAAAATATATATTTTACTAGCTGACCCGGCAAACTTCGTACCGCCTCAGAATCAATAAATAAAAAAGCTAAACGATAATTGCAGAATGTTTCAACATTAGTAAAAAATGTGGTCAAAACGTAACAGGAACAAAAAGAAATCGTAATTACTAAAAAAAAAGAAAAAAAAACATCATTTTTGAATTTAATTTAATATCTAAACGACTTTTAAATTTAATTGGTTTCTGAACGACCGGACGAACATTAAATATTTGACAGGTAAGGACAGTTTCTAAAGGAAACGAAATTGTTGCTTTTACTATATTCCTAATATTTTTATCATATTTACTCACCTTTTAAACCTTCCCTGGACTTCCAAAAATAATTCAAAACCAAAATTAGCCAAATCGGTCTAGCCGGTCTCGAGTTTTAGCGAGACTAACGAACTGCAATTGATTTTTATATATGTAGATTTTGCTCAGACGCGATCCGACCTTTAACTAACACATACGCTCAGCGTTTGAATGCCTCTATATCGTATTTATGTAGACACCGCGACTAAATCGCACAGTGATGGACGGCCATCTAGCCGTCTAAGTGATGTGGGGAGGAGAATGGGATGACGCATAGGCCAATAGTGGATGAGAGAAAATTAAATAACTTCTAACTAATTAACTGTGCGGCTGGGAGAAAATTAAATAACTCCTCAGAAAATTCGCCATAATAAATTCGGTACAGATAATAAAATATTGCGGTCGCCGACGATTCGGGATTCGCTTAAATTATTCTGAAAAATATATATATATAACTTACGTATCGTTAGGACACTTGGCGACACACTGGCCCTTGTGCGTGTAATTTTTGCACAGCGAGCAATCGGTGGACTTTGTCTTCCGACAACCGAGACATTGGCTGCTGCAGACAGACGCCTCTGGCCCTTCGAGAAAACGTTGACACTTTCTGAAATCAAAAAGTTTATGTTGAAACAAGAAAACTTACATCGATAGAATTCCTCAATCCCCATCATCGATAGAAAGCCTACACATTACTCAGAATGGCAACGTGTTGCAGATACCTATGGCAGGCGTTGACTGCTTTTCAGTGGGCGACACGCTTGCTTGTTTATATGTCAAACTAATGTATGTATATATAAAATGATTATAGGTTGCTCATAATTCATTTTGTGTAAATTAAAATTAAATATAAAATAATTTAAAATAAGTACTTAAAATATAATATAACCTGGATGCTAACCATAAAGCGGGAGAACAAGCTACTGGTCACCAATAGAAAAATTATGTAAAAGTTTCTCGGTCTAAAATAGAGACCGGATGGAAGCTGGAGAGTCCTACAGAATGTCGGAATCGAAGAGCTCGTGACCGATGCATAATCCGAGAAACACAGACTCCGTTGACTCTGTCTGGGGAGGATGATAGAGGACCGTGTGGCCAAAACGTGGCAAAACTGTCCGGAGGACGTCCAGTGGGTCGCCTTAGGTAACGATGGAGTGACACAGTGATCGCTGACCTAAGCGAGCTTTGGACAGGCGACTGGCGAGAGGAGACCCAATATCGCGCTCAGTATTGGGTTGTCGTAGCGGAAGTCAAGACACACTATAGGTCCTTGTGCCAGCGAAGAAAGTAAGAATAACGGCGTTGCGGATGTAGAAATATCCGCAACGTCGTTATACTTACGGGCGGGTGGCGGTGATCACTTACAACTGGGTTATGCGTACTCTCGCTCCTCTGCTCTGCTACAAAGCAGTAATAATTCACCTCAGATTCCAGCAGTAGTTTGTGGTGGGGTCGCTGGTGCAGGTGCAGCGTGAGGCGCAGTGCCCCCCGTCGGCGAGCACGTGGCGCGCGCGGGGCGCGACGGCCGCCCAGTCGACGGTCCGTACGAAACACACCTGCGGCACCTCCCACACCACCACCCCTCCTCTGTCTATCTTGAGCAAGTTGTACAATCCAATCTGAAATCAAAAATATGCGTATATATCCTATACTACTATAATATTATAAATGCGAAAGTTCGTGAGTATGGACGTATGTTTGTTACTCTTTCACGAAAAAACTACTGGACTGGATCACTGCCGCCAGTAGACATCCGCAATGCATCCGATGATCCAGACGCGTCTTAGATACGTTGCTTTTGTGAACACATACGCTCCATAGAATAGGATATACATATATGTATATGAAAATTATATATGAACTAGCTTTTACCCGCGGCTTCGCTCACGTGGAATTTGGTCTGCCACATTAAGTTTCGTAACAGATCATTTTAAATAAATATATTTTTTTACTTAATAATAAAATTATATTATGACCAAAATTACATAAAATCATTACAAATTGTAGCCTATATATTATTCCGATATATAACCTATATTACTGTAAAGTTTCATCCAAATCCGTCAAGTCGTTTTTTTCGTGAAAGAGTAACAAACATACATCCATACTCACAAACATTCGCATTTATAATATTAGTAGGAAAAGTAGGAAGTACGATAGGATAATAAAATAAATTATGTTGCTGTCAAAAAGTGAAGTTGAAGTTATCATTCAATGAAATAATCTTTGTTTCAACAATTTCTGGCCGCCATCGATAGATGGCAAATAGCGTTGAAGGCAATTAAATTAAGAATATTGAAGTAGTAATATATCTGTGTATTTGTCAGTTTATGTCTGTTTGTCTATGATACGAAAAATTAAATGACTGAGCCGGCGAAGCTCGGGCACTTTCGCCAGTTGTTTCAGGAACGAGGGCGTATTTCGTCACCATTATTTGGATAGATGCGCCTCTATCCAAATAATGGTGTAAATCTGGATATAACAAACATAAGTAAACTTATATCATCATCATCATGAACAGCCTGCGGCAGACCACTGCTGGACGTAGGCCTCACCCATGGAGCGCCACCTAGCCCGATCTTCGGCTACACGCATCCAGTTTCTGCCAGCTGCCCTGCGCAGATCGTCGCACCATCTAGCCGGGGGGCGTCCCACAACCATGACCGCTACCTTGGCCAGGAATAATTGGGCAACCGGGAACTGGAGGCCGTGGTTTATTGGTGTGCTCCATGGGTTGTTTGCCCGTAGTCGCCACACTGGGCAGGTGGGTTGGCGACCGCGGAGCCAGACATGTCGCACCGGTAACGCCGCTGCCCGTTACCGGCCTGAGTTACTTTTGCCTGGAATTTTATGCGATGGTTATACCGCCATCGATCGGTCATCATTGACTCGTTGGTTTGTGGCATGATGCACCGCGTGCAGGTGAGATTGACATTTGGAACAGAAGGTTTGAGTATGCTCCCTTGCGTCCAAGTAAACTTATATATTGTTAATATTACCACCAATGTGGAACATTACCACCGCCGAAGTAAATATTTGAACGTACGCATCAAAAAGCAATCTAAGTCTCAATAGAATGTAACGAGTCAATTGGTTACAGCACCTCTCTTAGATTCGGCATGTCGTATACAATCAAAGCGTAGTTGTACAACAGGTTATTCCCGCGTATCCTCGCCAAGTTCGGAAACAGGTCGCCAAGGGACTCCAGGCCGCGCACTCTGTACACCACCATGTAGCCTGTAATCTGAAATTACAATTTTAACATCAGTTAACAAACTGAATGTATAAAAAAAATGTAAATAAAGATAACCTATAGAGTAAGTAAGTAAGTCAAGCAAAAACGTGAACTCTTGCAGAACGATGATGGATATGTGGACAGTCAAAAGTTTTACTTAGCTAAGATCCGCGACAAGCAAACACTAACTGAAAATTAATAATGTGTGTTTTCGTGCTGGATGAAGTGGATTTGTTTGGAACTTAAACCAAAAACTTACGGTAAAACAGCCGTCAGACACTCTCCACCCACCAACCACTTTACACAACCCCAAACACACTACCACTTTTCTACCTTGTAGCCGACACGTGTTTCGCCCCAACACGAGGCGTCTTCAGGTATAGTAGACTCTACGGAAGACAACCGAAGTCACTTTTTAATTTTCTGTTATTGTTTGCTTGTCGTGGATCTTAGCTAAGTAAAAGTTTTGACCGTCCACATTTTGCAGAATGTCAAATATAGAAAAGTTGCTTACATAGACCATATCATGAGACATGACACACAAGTTGCTGCAACTGATGATGATGGGAAAAGTCGCGGGCAAAAGACAAGTTGGTTGCAAAAGAAAGTCTTGGCTACGTAATATCAGGGAATGGACCGGAATAGCGAGTGCTCCAGTACTGCTGCACCTGCCGAAGGAGGGGGAGAGTTGTGCTGAATTGGCTGCCAATCTTCACAAGTCAGAGAGACACTCTTAGAAGAAGATAGAGTAAGTAAATTTCAATAACATATAAAACTTAGATTACTGTTAGAAGAAATATCATTACGGTAAACACCTCTTTAAGCTTCGGGAAGGTGATGCCAGTGAAATTCTGTGTCTTTTCAAATAGCAACAATTGAAGATTTCCAATAACCACAGTGCAGTTGTTCAACTGCTGCAGTAGCGCCTCGGTCGTCTCGCAGTGTACACTCTTGCATATTCCGTGGTACTCGAATGGCTGAACCTCCACCACTCGGGCACTGGAGTAACACCAGAAATGCAAGACGACGAACCTGGAAGATGTATTTCACTTGATGTATAAAATAATATCAATGACATTCTGGATAGTCCTTTGTCCAGTAGCAGACTGCTGAAAGCCGGTAGCGATGTTCATGGTGTCAGTCTTATTGCTATCATCGCCTGGTCTCTCCTCACTGGGCCCGCCCGTATGTGCTCGAAAGCAATCAACGCCGCCCATAGACATCCGCAACGCACTAGGCAGTGCGGAAGCAGTGGAATTGTTTAGCAGTAATTTCATTTTTTTGAAAAAAAAAAATATTGTTGCTCTTAATCAATCAACAGCCTGCGGCAGTCCACTGCTGGACGTAGGCCTCCCTCATGAAGCGCCACTTAGCCCGATCTTCGGCTTCACGCATTCAGTTTCTGCCACCCACCCTACGCAGATCGTCACACCATCTAGCCTGGTGACGTCTCACACTACGTTTACTGGGACGCGGTCTCCGCTCCAGCACTCGTTTGCTCCAACGATTGTCGGATCTCCGACAAACATGACCAGCCCATTGCCACTTTAATGTTATTGTTGCTATGATGAAGCAATATTCTTTTTTTTTTTAATTATTTTTGTGTATAAAAGTCGAAATTCACTCGGGGCAAGATTAATTTTAATTCAAACCGTCGTCGCCGAAATATACAATGGTTCACGTCAATAGTACTATAGTAGTACAAACGCACCTATGAGCCACAAGGGCCACATACACGGAGGATCCCCTAACCGAATACAATGCACTATAAGATATATGCGTATTGTTATACACAGTCCATGTATGTCCCAATAGTTGGCACGGTCCTAATACGCTTGACCAAAACGGATGGGTGGGATACTTAGACTTGGAATACATACCTATGGGCCATGTGTATATATATGTATAAACAAACCCATTGACCCCGTAAGGGGTAGGTTCACCACTGAACCAATCAGGCCTCGTACAGTCCGTTAAATTAAGACAAACTAACAAACATTACTAAAATGTAACTCATTTGGTCGTAAAATAAACCTCGTCAAGCAGTCGTTATCGCCGAAAGTTTGTATACCTACATATAAGCAATAACTAATCGTATATGAGGGATATACCAGCGATTCCCAACCTGTTGTACATGTACCCCTGGGGGTCCGCGGAGTTCCATTGGGCGTACGTGAAAATTATATTGGTATTTGCGGAAATACTGACAAGTTAAAACAATGAACTTATATAAATATTGTTATAAATTATTATGTCTAGAATATGTAGTTTAATAATTTTAAACTACATATTCTAGACATAATAATTTATAACCATAACCTTATAGTAAATGATAAGAAATAATAACATTTTGTTAATATATATATATATATATATATATATATATATATATATATATATATATATATATATATATATATATATATATATATATATATATATATATATATATATATATATATATAGTTATAATTTGTTACAATAAAGTAACTCTATAGATCACAAATTTGTAGAGACAGTACTAGATACATTTCAAAGTTAAGATTGTCAATAAATAGATCTTAAGAGAAACGAGACACATTTTTAGGAGTAGGTATATAAGGTAGGTAATAAATGAAAAGTTTTCTTAACGGGGTACGGGAACGAAAACAGGTTGGGAAGCACTGATCTATACTACAGCAACATAGTCGTTTAACGAACGAGCTTTTTAATTGAAGCGCGCGTCGATTCGCGCGTCTATATCTACAAGTCCGGCCGACTGATATTTATTGCGAGTGTGGCTACCGCGTCGATTCGTATTTGAAATGCGGGGTTGGGGGGGGTCAGGGGCAACTCTTCCGGAAAGGCCGCCAGTGATTCAATCAAATTTCGTGTAATGATACTGAGCTGATTTTATGCCAAAGTACAACTCTTACCAGCTCAGCACCCGCCACGCCGCCATCGCACGCCACCGCCGTCGCCGAGACTCTTGTCTTCGCTGTGCGCGTTCTACTTCCGACCCACCGACCACCACAATGTATTTGGGCAACGATATGGCCACCCAACAACAGGAAAATACGTCGCCACACCAGTTAAATATGTATATTTATCATTATTTTTTTTCAAAACACTTCCAACACTACTGACTCACACATACACATACATGCAATTAAAATAAATATTTTCAGTGTGTCATTAACACTGTATAATGATTACGGCTTAACTTACATACACATGTGTACATATAGTGTTAGTGTGTGTGTGTGTGCCCATATGGGCGCGCATTCTCTTTATAAGATGAACAGATCGCATTCCTCGCTTGCAATGATTCAGCTGCGATGATATCTGGAACGACAACTGTGCTTCAAACGACTTACTCGTGTTCACCCTCGTCCACGCCCGCCTCAAAGTCGGGCTTAGTTCAGAGAATAACAAAATAAATTATACACATACAGACACACGTATTCAAAAATGAAGACCCACACACCTATATAACACGCGCACAAGCGCCGCAACCACTCTCGTTTTGTAATATTTTTTTCTTTATAGTTTCTGGTTTATATTATTTTGCACACACCACACGCACACGACAAATTACTCAAAATTAGTTCAGCCGTTTAGGAGTTCAATAACAAACGGTGTTAAAAAAAAACAAAAAAAAAAAAAAATATATATATATATATATATATATATATATATATATATATATATATATATATTCTGTTTCCCAACCCTCTTATGCCAACTGCATGTTTTATAACTTTATATTGAACAAAATAATTCATGAATGTTAGTTTTCAATAACCGATTCACATAGAAATATATTTACAATTAAAACGAAATATTTTCAAAATTATTTTCAAATAATTTCAAAAGATAGTTTGAAATTATTTAAATCCTATATAATTTTTATCCTATTTCTACGACTTGTGTCAACAAATTAAATTTTAATTTAGTTGTAAATTTTGGCATCAATTCTATTGAATGTATAACACATTTAAATCATTAACCTAACCAGAATTTGTTAAATAAGAACGCCATTAATGACTGTTTAAATAACTTCCAACGCGAACACAATTTTTGCCAAACTTACAATAAAGGCGCACATAGATAACGGCAACCCAAACAAACTCCGTTTCCTGTGAGCGACCAACTACAAGGATATTTTATGTAAATTGATTAATTAATTATATCGATAGGTCCACGGCGCGCCACAGCCGCCCGACGCAGGCTACGTCTGACTGTAACGCGCTCGGTGCAAATTATTTAATTACTTACCTATTTTTATTTCAATGGACTCTTAATTCGGGTTCGTAACCTCGGAAAAGATCACACTTATACGGGGTGTCTAAATCAAAAAAGCAAACATTCTTCCCAATACAAAGATACAACTCGTCTTGTTTGATTTTACTGTGTGCGATGCTTTTTGACGAGCTGATTGGCTCAGATCCCCTCTGAGCCAATCAGCCACCGCTTTCGTAGTCAGTGGTCGCAGGTTCGATTTCCGCATCGGAATAGATATATGTATTTGTCCGATATAGCTCTTCGAGTCAGCCAGTCGAAGTGACAATGCTTCCCTTCCCCCCACCATCCCCCGTCAGTCAGGAGAAGATAATAGCTGAACTTTAGCAAATTAATAAATAATTATAGACCAAAAAATACTTCGAATTTTCTTATGATGATGCAATATTTTGATCTCAATATAAGCCTTCTATCGGATAATGGTTCATGATGCAATGCATTCGAGTTTTCTTGCAGAATATCTCCCGAATACTAATATTCTCGTAAAGTGTCTCAATTGTAATAGAACTGCCTGTATAGTTGGGGGGAGGGTGACCCGCGGGTCAAGTGGCTATAACGAGCAATATTGCATTTTGTACCGATCGCAAGCGCCTTGTATATACGTTGTAGGGCCAGCAACGAAAGTAAATCAACGTTCATGACATAGATATAGACTCCTTTGCAAAAAAACAGGCGATTTTGATTTTTCTAAATTGTTCGTAATAATTTAGTTCTAAAGAGGTTTAAATAGCCAAACTATATTACTGGCACTTAATAAACAGTGTGGGTATGAAAAAGTTCCCAAATACGGAGATTTTGTTTTAAAAAAAGTAATCCCTTTTTTAGTTTGTGACGTTTTACTATTTTTCGTCAGTTTCTTGTTAAAAGGATATTATTAGGCAGCTAAAACTAACATCTTGGTATTTTTAGTAGAATAATTTATGTTTGAAGCATCATCCTGCTTTATTGTGACTTAAAACCTTTATGTCTATTGTAATGGCAGAAAAAACAATAAGATCTAGTAAAATTATAGCGCTACTGGAAGAGGGTTGTAGCCAATGTTACATCTCACCGGGAGGTTCCGTTCAGAGAAGGCACGGTTCTGGGAGAAAACGTTGCATACAACCAAGAGACGACCGCTTTTTAGTGACTCAGACGCTGAGGAACCGCAAATGCAGTTACGTGCGCCTCAAAAGAAACCTTGAAGAGGTACGAGGAGCAAAAGTTAGCCTATGGACTGTGAGGATGCTTTTATCGGCTGATATACGCAGTGGACGAGCAGCATGGGCCCCCAGGTTACTTCGTGTGCACCGCATTGTTCGATTGAGGTTCCCTAGAAATTGCCTTTCTTGGCCACTAGATAACTGGAGTAGCGTACTCTTCTCCGATGAGGCTCGAATTTGTCTGCATGGTGAGGACCGACGTCGACGATTGTTAAGAAGACCAGGCAAAAGCTATGCTGACGTATGTTTTGAAAAAAATCACCCTTTACGGTGGAGGATTTTTTTATGGGATAGGAAAGCAAACGAGAAGGCGTGTCACCTGATGGACAGCAATCAACGCCGCCCATCCGCAGTGCCATAGGTAGTGCAGAACGTTACCGGCCTCTTTTCATTATGAGAGGGGTGGAGCGAGGGGGGGTTGGGCGATGTAGATGCTTATATGCAAGAGGTCGATATTCATCGTTTGGACTGGCCAGCGCGAAGGCCCAAACTTAATCGCATGGAGCCCGTCTGGAACATCCTAAAAAGGCGAGTACGATCTGTCCAACCACCTCCACAAAATATCAGGGAGATAAACGTGTAATCTCGGCTTACACATTCCACAGGACACCATCAAGGCCTGGTGAAAAGCATGCCTGCATTCATCACAGCCCATATATGTATATACGTCGCACTGCTGAACACGGGCCTCCCCATTTCTGGAGGAACGGACACTAATACCCACCACCGAGTCTAGTAACCCCGCCAATGCGGATTTTGGGGTTACTAGACTTGGAATAAATAAATATCTGTAGGCCATATTATTATTCCATACATATTTATTCCGATGCGGGGATCGAACCAGCGATCATTGACTCCGTGGGCGAGGAGCCCCGCCACTGAGCTCGGGGCTGACCTCCATCCTCCCTTGCAACTCGTGGGATTCACTAAGACGAATTTAATATACCTAATTTGTCGAAAATAACGGCGACGTGGTTCGCCACCATTATAAAATAAAAATAAAATATGTTCATATTATCTGATTACATAAATATTGGTTTACCACACTTGTTATTTGATATACAATCAAAAGAAATAATAAACAAAACAACGTAGTTTCCTTTCAATATCACAAATTTATTTAAACAAATAACTGGCTCCATAACGGCCAATCTTGATGTTGCTATTTGAAAAAATAACCTGGCATTTTTGGCGCTGTCCTTGGCTTTTTATAAAAAGAAACTATCAATATAAAAGTCAGTTTATCAGTTCTTTTTCGAGACTCCTCTCGCCAACTTACATCAGTGACGTGCTTTTATTTCATTTCCATAACCTTATATTATTATCATATTTATTATTATTATATTGTTTAATTATGGTAGTGTATTATACAATATAGTTGGATTAAGGCGTATAATTGAAGTGATATGAAATAAATGCGTGTATCGTGACTTTTTAAGTTGACTGAAAAAGTCATAGAAGGTTTTGGTAGAATAGCCACCATTTTATCAAGACGTAACGTGATAAATTGACTAGTATATTTAAAGAGATTTGATGTTATCTTTATCAGAGAAGAGTACGCCACTGCAGTGTTCAAGATAGACAATTTTTAGCGAACCTAAGTCGAATAATCAGGTGCTCACGAAGTAACTTGATGGCCCGTGCTGGTCGTCGACTGCGTATATCAGCCGCTAAAAGCCTCCTCACAGTTCATAGCCTAACTTATGCTCCTCGTAACTCTTCAAGATTTATTTTGAGGTCCACGTAACTGCATTTACGGTTCTTCAGCGCCTAAATCTAAGTGATTCAGGCGCTGAAAGGTATCTGTTCTAAGTATATATGTGGTAATTAAACTAGTAGTATTCGTCAGATATGGACGCCAAGAATACTTTTTGATATGTTAGTCTATTAATATATTTCTGTTGTCTGACATCGCTTAATTCACAGCTGAAGTGAATATTTTACGGTGAAATTTAAGAACAATAGAATTTTATAGTCAACAATAAATATCGAATACCGATATCGATAAATTTCAATATCGATTCGTAGACATTCCTTATTGGCGTTACAGTTTTTTTTGGTACATCTAATTTTCTTCGTCATATTTTTTTATAATAATACAGAATGCCTTAATAAATTCTGACTATAGAACCGCGAAATGTACCTATAATTAACGGTAAGCATTTTAGTATTTTCTTAAATGTAAATGTTGCTTCGCCGTATCGTCCTAAACACAATAGCGGACCTTTGTATTGTATTAGTTTCTGACAAATGAAGTTCCTTTTCAATATGTCGGTTGTCACTAAACAGATATAGATGGTAATTCGCCAGTAATATTTTGATTTAGATTCATTTGCGAACACTACACTTTTACGAACAGCACTAAATGGAAAAGCTTTAATTTGCTGTAATGCTGTTTTGTAATTATTATAAATATATCTGTCTATATGATAAATGTAGGAAAGGATATTTCATTGGGATATTTTTATAAATAACCCGATAATTTATCCAAGCATAGGTAACGAATAGATTTGGGGAAGCTCCTGGAATACTTCCCAACCCTTACTGTATCCTTCGAGAGTTTTAACACTTACAATAGTCGGTTCTGGCTCAAGATAGTCATAGAACTTGAATTTTTTTTATACAAAGTGTAGCCCAAGCTATCCTATTGAGATGATTCATTCAGGCTGCTCAGCATTTTTTGCAATCCACAAAATGGTTGTGCCACACAGACAGACTATTACAGAATATCTAACAGTCACTGTGAGATGTCTTTTTTAACAATCAATCTTACACTTGCTCTTAGAGAGGATATCTATAGTCAGTGTGAGATGTTCTCACCTTTCTTTTCAGTCCTTTTCAGTTTAGTATTTTGAACATGTTTTGTAGTACATTGAATAATTTGAATAAAAAATAAAAAAATAAACTTACAATTACTACAACTTTGTATGGGCTAAAAAGTAATATGGTACCTATATTTTTTTTTCAAATATGTAACATATCCCAATCAAAAGATAGTAATCTATTGTATGAATTGGGTTACTTTTTAGGGAGAAAAGTTATTTTTTATTTTTCAATAACATATTTTATAGAGAAGATCCATGTATATGTTTTAAGGACATGTTCAAAAACCCTTTTACAAATACCCTACTATATATTTATACAATAAATAAATAAAAATAGTAAGTTTATTTACTTTTATATATATGTTACATATATATAACACAGTACATCCATTCTTACACTATGCAAAATAGGTGTATGATGATGTTGAGTTGCTGAAACCAGCTCGTAACACAATCTACCATCTACATACAGTACATTGTACATACAATGTAACCCACAGTACATTGTATATTGGCTTATCACTGTTAATATCTAAATTTATATATACCACTATCTCACAGCTAAATGAATATTACGTATTTACATGATTATATGGTACTTAGATCACCATCATAATTTTTAAGTTGTGATTTGTGTATGCCTTGTGAACATTCAAGTGTCAATGTAACACAACCTTAGGTAGATAGTTAATGTGGAAAACAATTTGCAGAGGCTGTCATTGGAGGTCATTCACTTGAAAGAAATGCAAAGTAAACTTAAATATGAGAATCTACAACTGAAGGTAAGTAGAGTATAACTTATTTTTTGTGAGTTTTTTTCTCATGGCCTTGGTACATGCAGAAAAACATGTCTGAGATTCAAATATTGAAAATTTGATCCAAATTTATATAACTTCATATACAGTAAAAAAAAGAATTGTTATTAACAATAAACATAATTAATATGTGTGTAGAGGTAATCATAAAATGTGTAATGCTGCAGTAATGTGCAAAGCGAATTGTAAAACAGAAGACAAGTTTGCTAAATATTTTGATTAATAATATAGTTTGTAAGTTTAATCAGATGTAATCGCTAATGCAGAGGTGCTACCAATGTATAAAAATATATTGCATTTGCATTGCATTAAAAATTAATAATGCATTCAGCGCTATATGTGTATGATTATTGCAATCAAATAACAATTTAAATTGAAATAAAACAGCCGCATTGCTCTTGGCTTAGTTGTCAAATCTCATGATACCAAAATTTTAAGTGTTTTTTTTATAAATTTTTCTAATGAAGACAGTTCTAATCATAAAATAGAGTTATTGACTGTGCGCATTTATTATATTCATGAGTTTTATGCTTTTGCTTTCGTTTCAAATGTGATTTATTTTTTTTGCTTACGCATTGCTGTATTGTAACACAGTATTGTAACAAATGTATTCAAAAATGAAAGTAAATGAAAACCTCGATGTACATCAAGATGTGTTTACCCTCCATTTATCATTCTTAATGTTTCATCACACTTATAGCCAGTACTAGGATTTCTTGTATCTTGGGTAATGTAAAAAATAATAATGAATAAATACTCTTAGGCCATACAAGTATTTATCCTGATGTGTGAATTGAACACACAACCATGAGGCCTATTCATAAAGTGCGAACATTTTCGCCACTGTAACGCTTAATTTCTTTGTTCCTGTATTAGGCATTAGATGTAGATATCCACGGGCGGTAGTACTTACTTATCAGTCGTTAACTTCATTGATTGTGAACCTTTTTAATGTATAATAAAGCTAAAAGGGCTGGAAGCGAATGATTTTTATAACGCCAAGCCATCTGCTATATATTTTTTTTATTATTATACTATTTAACTTTTATAGAAGCCACTTAACTTGGGTTGATTCCTTAGTTCCTTTAACATCTGCATCAGCCATGTTTGACATGAATGAATACAAATATATTGTGAAAACTTGTTTATTTGGTGGTATATTAATTATTTTTATTATCTTATATAAATATATATTTTTGTCACAGCCCATATTTGTCCCACTGCTGAGCTTGAGCCTCCCTGATTCTGGAGAAATGGACATTAACCCACCATGCTTGTTCAATGCGGATTGGCAGTGTCACCAGACTCAGTATAAATATCTGTAGGCCATACATATTTTTATACGGATGCGGGGATCGAACCTAGGATTATTGACTCTTCTACGTTTTTCGCGAGATATTTCCACTATGTGACATATAAATAATATACTCTATATATTAAATTCCTCTTGCGATGTTCAATAACTGAATGGTTGTCTGATTCCATATGAAACTCTTTTACTGAACTCACATACATGGAACATGAAAAATAAATAAAAACTTGTGCGTAAAGGAAGCGTAACCCAGCACACCACTGCCTGTATCACCACTACTACACAGATGGCCCAATAATGTGTATTGTCCTCAATAATGCACCTAATGTTTGTTAATTGGCATGTGTATTATACAACTGCTTCATACATAGAAAGTTCTGTATTTGTGTTGTCCTGTATTGGATGTGATAATTGTATTTACATGAAACAATATATTCATGATATTACTTCAAATACCATAAAAAAAGAACTGTTAGAAAAACTCATTTTGGTAAATCATAAAGGTTTCTAGAATGAAAAAAATATTCTTTTCTTTTTTCCAGGGGAGTTGAGACATCTGCATTGATATGGAAGCCTAAGAGATGCTGTGCATGCTCATTCATTCCTATGAATGGCCATGCACATATGTCCGATATGTTACACTTCCAAAGCACCTCATTCAAACAAGGCAAGTTAAAATGTCGATTCTACTTACTAGTGACTCTCGGGATGGTTTTGTTGCTGTTATTATTGCAATTGGAATGTGTTTGTAATCACTTTTCTAGTATTTCTTAATATTGTGTCATGTGTTTCATAAAGTATCATCATCAGGCTGTCACAGTACATTCCTAGACATCAACATTCCCTAAATCTTATATCTAAACTCGTCTTTGGCTCTAGGCCTGTTTCTGCCAGCCACTGCAAAGATCATTACTGTTCCGATCAAGTAGGGAGATGAGAAATTCGAGCAGAAATTGAATGCATGCTATTGAACAACGACTAGGTAGCAGTTTAGCTGATAGCAGGCTGATGGTGATTGTTAAGGCAACATCTCGTACTGTTCCAATTAAACAACTTTTAATTTATCTCATGTTATATTGTAGCATATTTATTTCATTAAATCTTTAAATTATTTATATTCTCAACTTTCTACTTTGATGTATTTGTAAATATACTCTGTATTATGTATTTAACAACTGCAGCCTTTGGGCTGAAACCAATGATACCATTGGCCTTCGGAGGCCTCTTAAACCCGATCAAAAAACATGCGAACAACAGAATAGTCCAAAGAGAATACAAAAATACCTGCAATCAGTCAGGGCCTCGCAAGAAAACTCTTTCATCTTGAGAAAGCGCAACTACGCATGTTGACCAGTGTAATAACTGGACATGGTTGATTTAACAAACATCTATTTGTGTTAAGTGTTACAGATAGCCCAGTATGCAGGGTCTGCATGGAGGATGAGGAAACGGCT
The DNA here is from genome assembly GCA_031353405.1 of Baronia brevicornis. Taxonomy (NCBI): domain Eukaryota; kingdom Metazoa; phylum Arthropoda; class Insecta; order Lepidoptera; family Papilionidae; genus Baronia; species Baronia brevicornis. The sequence goes on from JASFAT010001149.1 coordinate 161,421, forward strand.
GCTCACATCGTGCTTCGGTGCACGGGAATAGTCTGCTACCGGGCCAAATACCTGGGTGCACCCGGGTCCCTCATGGATGCTGTAGGCAAACCGAAGAGACTGCTGCAGTTCTTCGAGAAGCTGGGGTGGATAGAATGAGAACCATCTATTTTGACAACACGCAAAATAGGCGCATGATGACGTTAGTTGTAGAAACCAGCCGTTACACCATCTACCAATATATTTTTCAGGAGAGCGTCCTCAAAGAGAAAATTGTATTATAATTCACTTCTCTCTTGCTTATATCATATGTAACACTATCTATATGTGCATCTAAATACATATATGTTTTGCGATACTAATTTGCTGTGAGACATTGAGACAAAATAATTTACTACAATTGTAATCAAAGTAAATGACCTAAATAGATTTTGACTTCCTAGTCCGCGGGCCAGTCTGACTTTTGCAACAAAAGCATATTCACATATCAAATATTGTATTAAATTCATTCAAATATATTTTTAAGTCAATCACATATCCAGCATACCTCTCCGTTGTTGATTTCTAACATTTGGTTATCCGAGCCGCAGCAAACAAAGGAGTTTACGGCGGAGTAACATTCTGGAAGTCAAGCTTCAAAATTACCAGACTCAATTATTCAAACTAAAGGAAAAAGCATCTACAACCAGGGAAAGGACTAATACTGTGAGTTCGTTCCATTTTGAGAAAAAAAAATCAGTGTGATCAGTAAGTTAAACAATGCACATTTTCACCTCCGTAAATGGAGATCAAATATTATAGACATTCTAAAATAGATACATAATGAAACATATTGGCCTGACTCGACTATTGTACTGGGTTGGATTAAAATGTCTAAATCCAAATTAAAGCATTATGTCTTGAACAGAGTTAATGAAATGACAGACAACACTGATTCAACTGCCTGGTATCACATACCGACAGATAAGAACCCAGCTGATATAAGAACATGTGGTTTATCTGCTCACCAGCTGATGGATAGTTCTGTGTGGTGGTCACATCCTAAATTCTTACATCAGGCAGAATTACATAAACTCATACAGCCTCAGAACTTTGCTGAGAATTTACCTGAAACACAAATACATTGTTTTTTGTCTCAAAATGAAAATAACCGAGCGGACTTACTTTCTCGATTTTCTAGTTATCCCAAATTACAAAGAATTGTTGCATATATTCGTAGGTTCATACATAACTGTTGTAATCCACAAAACAAATTAACTGGACACTTAAATATTTCAGTACTCACCAATTCAACACACAATTTGTGTAGACACATACAAAGGGAAATGTTCAGTAAACCAAACCACTTCCTTTGCAACAAACAATCTTTACATTCGAAAGACCAACTTCTCAGCTTGAACCCATTCATTGACAACAATGGTGTAAAGAGAGTCGGAGGAAGGTTATCGAACTCCAATTATAACTACAATACTAAACATCCCATTATATTAGGTGTACAAATAAGTTTCCGCAGTTTTTTATAAAAAATTAGGAATTTATTGTAAAGGAAAAGTACATTACGTTTTATTCAAAGTATTTTCCATCATTTGCCACTACTTTTCCCCATCTTTCTGGCAACATTCGGATACCCCGTCGAAAAAACTCTTCATCTTTTGACGCTATCCACAAATCTACCCAATTTTTGGTGTCTTCATATGATGTGAAGCGCTGCTCAGACAGACCATGTGCCATCGACCGGAACAGGTGATAATCAGAAGGGGCTAAGTCTGGTGAATACGGCGGGTGGGGTAAAACTTCCCAGTTGAGTGTTTCCAAGTATGTTTTTACCGGCGCCGCAACATGTGGACGAGCATTATCGTGTAAAAGAATAATTTTGTCGTGTCTGGAGTAGTAATGGGCGCGTTTTCCTTAAGTGCCCGACTCAATCTCATCAATTGTGTTCGGTAGAGAGCTCCAGTAATGGTTTCGCTTGGTTTCAGCAATTCATAATACACGACACCAAGCTGATCCCACCAAATACACAGCATGAGTTTTTCCATGAATATTCGGCTTAGCTGTCGATGTTGATGGTTCGCCGGGCTTAACCCATGACTTTCTCTTCTTTGGATTATCGTAGTGAATCCATTTTTCGTCACCAGTGACTATACGATGCAAAAAACTCTTTTTTTTATTCCTGGCAAGCAGCATTTCACTCATGCATAATCGGCGTTCAACGTCTCTCGGCTTTAGTTCATATGGAACCCAATTTCCTTGTTTTTGAATCATTCCTAACGATTTTAAACGATGTGAAATTGCTTGTTGAGTCACTTGTAGAGTAAGTGCAAGTTCTTTTTGCGTTTGGGACGAATCTTCCTCCAATAGTACTTCTAATTCCATGTCTTCGTACACTTTCGGCCTTCCACTGCGTTCTTTGTCTTTAACGTCAAACTCACCGTTCTTAAACTTTTGAAACCATTCCTGACAACTTCTCTCACTTAAAGCAGCTTCACCATATGCTTCTAGAAGCAATCGATGCGCCTCAGCTGCAGATTTTTTCACATTAAAGAAGTAAATCAAAAGTTCCCGCAAATGATGCTTATTCGGAATAAAACTTGACATTTTTGCACGAAAAAAATTACGTGATGCTGATACGGAATCACTAGTACTTTAAGGTTATGGTGTTGCCAGATGACTAAACTTGGGATATTACGTTTTACATCTGACAATTTCTCCATAACCTTCTGGTGGGGCCATCTTTTGAAAAACCGCGGAAACTTATTTGTACACCTAATATTACCTGCAAAACATCATGTTACACAACTGATAGGTAGATATTACCATAAAATTCTAATGCACGCCGGACCACAAATACTACTGTATACATTACGGCACACATTATGGATCATCAGATGCCTGTTGTCGTTATTCAGGCAAAACAATCCAGCCCATCATGGGAAATCTTCCCAAAGAAAGGCTGCAAGCTGAATTTCCATTTCACAATACAGCTGTTGATTACGCTGGACCAATAATGATAGCGAACAGGAAAGGTGGAGGTTGTAAACTGGTGAAGGCTTACATCTGTGTTTTTGTTTGTCTCGCTGTGTGCGCAGTGCACATTGAGCTTGTCACCAAGCTAAGTACAGATAGTGTTTTAGCTGCATTAAACAGGTTCATTGCCTGCAGAGGTAGGCCAGTAAACATTTTTTCCGCAGTCCGCATTTTAATGGTTTAGTAGAAGGATCTGTAAAATCAATAAAATATCATTTCAAGAGAGTGGACTTGGTCTTGCAAATTTAATGTATGAAGAAATGTTGACGGTTCTAACACAGATAATGGCGATTCTTAATAGCAGGCCACTCACTCCCATGTCTTCCGATCCATCTGATTTAGTCGCACTCACCCCTGCTCACTTACTCATTGGACGAACTTTAACGGTCATGTCTACTCCCCAGGTAGATACTGATGCTGAAGAGACTCACTGTATTGGTACAATGAAACAATATGATAACATTCATTGTATTAAATCACATTTTTGGAACCGCTTTTACAAAGAATACATTACAGAGGTCCAGACAAGGCATAAATGGCGGAAACGAGATCATGGTGGTCTCCACCAGCATCAGATGGTACTCATCAAAGACGATCGCCTGTCCTCAAACAAATGACTAATGGGAAGAGTGATACATATTTATCCAGGCACCAATGGCATCACACGGGTCGTGGATATCAACACCAGCCTATAGCCTTCAACCGTCTCGTCCCACTTCCAGTGTTGGAACAGGATGTTCCAAGGCCGACAGGATGTTAACGCTAGTGACGTTGAGCTGACGTCACGCTTACCGCGAGTTTGCGCCGGCGCCGCGGTCTGACTTTTGCAACAGAAGCATATTCACATATCAAATATTGTATCATTGTGCAGTATTAAATTAATTCAATTATATTTGTAAATCAATCAAATATCCAGCATGCTACTCCGCTGTTGATTTCTAACAGAAATACTAAGGTATAATTACATGTCTCAAATAATGTAAGGCAAAAAGTTGTTAAATATATAACTTCCTAAAGTTCCATAACTCCATTAAGTGCTCATGATTTACCATAACTGGGTATTACTTTTAATTAATATTGTTATAAACTGTTAATTGAAATATTAATATTATTAAAAGCTTTCTAACTAAAAACTAACTGTTGGCGCAGCGACCCAAAATAGATCTTGGCCTCCGAACAGATCTTACGCCACTTTGCCCTGTCCTGCGCCACCTCCTGTCAGTTACAGACTTGAAGGTTGCGCTAGTTATCTTCAATCATGTCTCTCCAGCGGTACCTGGAGCGCCCCATAGGACGTCGTCCAGTTGTGCGACCCTAGCTTTCTAGTATTTAGAAAATAAGTAAATAAAAACTTTTAAGTTTGTTAACAAGAATAGTCCTCGGCATTTTCATATAAATCTTCATACTTTATATTCCAAAAGTTTGGTTTAATAGAGGTGTTTCTTTACACTTTGACCATTTTAGACTGCACCATTGTAACAGCATCACCTTCTAAGACATTATGGTATATTTGTATTTTTAAGTCATAAAAAATGGCAATATATATAAATAAAGTAAACAGAAATTTTCGTGATAAATGGCATGAAAGCCAATAATAGTTGTATATAATAAGCTAAAGAAATTGTAAAAATCTAGTTATACAACTTAATAATTATCTACATTTTATTTTAAATTTATACACATACACTGATTGTAAATATTTTTAAAATATATATTATCCAGCACGACAAGCCGATAAAACCCTTTCATTAATATTTGTGTTTGTTAACAACAAATTTTATTAATAAAAAAATTACAAAAATGAGTCTCATTAAAATAAAATATTTCTGTTATAAAACTGGTTTTTTATGTTCTATATTAATTATATCATTCCTTTGAGCAGCCGGCTGAGGATAAATTTCCTATGTGTGCTCAGTGCTCAGTGCTCTTTAAAGTTCTCAACTAAGTGACATAAAAAGGTGTAATACTTTTTTGTGTTGCATGGCATTGTTACTTTCATCCTCAGAAGATGAGCCCAAACTCGGTTGGGACCGCTACAGGATGAGTCTGTCTGTTACAAGCGACTTGGTACATGAGAATGTGTCATGTAGACCTCAAAATGCTACTGTATTTTGGTCTCAATCCAATAAATGAATTTGTCGCCACTGATCATCAATTGTTGCTGTAAATTCTTGTGTGTGCTTCTTTAACACTTATTCACGAAAAATTTTTCATCAGTGTCAATTTTTCCGCTAGCCTATTTATTATTTCTTCAATCAGATTAACTAGAAATGTTATTGAACGATGCTGCATTATTTCTACATCTTCCCGTGGTAATACATATTCCCTCATTTCAAGCGTTTGCTTTTCAAATAAGATTTAGATAAGATTTTTAGTCCAAGAAATCAGGAATATTTTAAGTAAAAACATTAATTTTATTTGTAGACAACGTAACTTTGCTAATCAGCATATCTATTAGTGTGGTCATCTTTTCACAAAATTTGGTATGATCTTGTTTAAAACAAACGAACGTGGACATCCACAGCTCACGCAACGCGTTTTTGCGGGGTGTTTGTGTAGATGTGACATGAATAAAACAACAGGAGCTGGGTACTCTATTTTCATCATCTATAAAATCAATATATATTTATGAAATACGGAATAAGTTCGAGTAATGTGATGAGGATTTACTACGCATGCGTTACATGTTACATGACAGTAAAAGAGACAGAATGCTATTCTGTCTACGTTGCACAGCACACTCATCAATCGTCATGCCTCTGCTGGTCGTAAATTGAATAGAACGGCACAACCATTAATCCGATGTCCCCCCTACTACTGTTGATGCAAGATTGTGCTTTAGACTGTACACGTCCATTGGGTGAAGCGTAGTAACAAGGCTACTGGCTACTCGGAAATTTTGAGAAACGATGTTTTTTTTTCAGTAGTTCTATCGTGCTGGATTTTTAATCAGAGATTAGTTATGTATTTATTTTGCTAACTTGAGTTAAGTTTAAAATTGGTTTGTTTAAAAAACCTGCATCTTCATGGAGGGAGAATTATTTTACTAGCAGTTGTATCTACCGCCCATCCTTTTCAAATAATTGATTTTAAGTTACGATTTAATAAACAAATTAATATTTCTCAAAAACATCTCCGTGATCCCTCGCCTTTTTGTAACTGGAAGCACGATCTAAATTTATTGCATAAATATAATAATTCAGCTAAACATTAATTTTAATCAACTCATTAACGGTTATTGAAAATATTTTGTTACGTAAAAATTATATCCATTGGTTTCCATTGTAACTTGGAGCGTCGTGGTTTTTTTTATTTAAATGGATTTAGTATTTAGATTGGCCATTAATGAATTGCAATGTAAGTTGTAAATGCGCGCAGGACGAAACTCTACAATATGGGAGTTTTTATTTAGCAGGCGCAAAATTGATTTAGCATTATCAACGTCAAAGCTTAGCATTTTTTACGAATAAAAACTGGCAACAATTGATACTACCTATCAACAATGGCAACGATGGTCAGAATAGGTATATTATCTTTATGGTGTATCTGAAAACGATCGATCGGTAAGTGAAATTTATAATTTGGTATTTTACTAAATTTGTAAAAATAAAGTGGATATTTAATTACTAAGAGTATTTATGTAACTTTTGCAATAGAATATTTCGATGTCGTGATGTTTTCGAAGACTAAATCTTGTGTGAAAATCTAGGTAAATTTCTTCATAGTTAATTTGATATGAGTATATCGTAGACGTTTTAGATAATCATTTGCTCAAATGGAATCCATGGATTGCTATCTTCAATATAAGTAAGAAATAAATATCGCTGCCGTTGGTTCAATTTGCAAATAGGTAGAACACCGAACACCTTTAGAGCTTCTTGAAATGAAAATATGGGAGTGTTATGTTACAAAACCAAACAGGAATATTGGTGGAGTAAACGGATATTACATTATGCTGTAATTTAAAGTCACTATTATTGTATATACTAAAATTGACTCCAAGAAATTAAAGACTAACCAGCAAAATGGATTGTTCAGTCTGTCACTAGTAGTTTCTCATTCCAATGATGTAAATATCACAATATGCACTCTGGACATTTATTATTTTCCATTTACTTTTATTACGGAAATGAATTATATGACAAGATCTACTTAAATTACAGTAAATAATTTAATGATTATTAGATTACAAGTAACTCTCCATTGATTGATGGAGTGATAACTAATAAATCGGGGAAAAAGTCTTTTCGCATACAGTATGTATAAACTTGCAATAAAATTTCATTGGCTGTACAATATAGAACTGGCTGGTTTTATTTTTATTATAAAGGTTTCTTTTTAAAAACAGAAAAAAATTAGTAAAATGTGTTTACAGCTATTTTCAATTAAGCATTTTCAATCAATGGGAGTTTTGATGTCAAAGATGCACTTTGCTCTAATCACCCTGATACAGATAAAATGGGACGCCATTTTTGTAAGAGTGAAGCAAGATCGGCATATCAGTATTTATGACTTAGGTGAAAAACTGGAAATTGACCACAAAACAGTTTTGACCCATTTGAAAAAATCCAGGTATATGAAAAAGCTTGATATTTGGGTGCCACACAAGCTCACTGAAAGTAACCTAATGAACCATGTACTCATTTGCGATTTTTTATTGGGACAATGAAACCAAACCTTTTATAAAGAAATTAATAATTGGTAATGAGAAATTAAATGTAGACATATTTAAAAAAAAAAATTAATTTTCATATAAAATGCAAAGAAACTTTTTACCCCAACCTATTAGAGAAAACCTTCTCAAATTTGAAGAGCACTATGACTTATAGTGTATTATTTCAAGTTGTTGCTGTTGATAGTATGTGAACATATATACATGCTTATATCATCTGCTTATTTATGATTTAAGATTTTCATCCTTGACTTTTTGAAATGCTTAATGCCGGACACAAGAGTGAAGGCTGTTTCTGCAAGTGAACTAACTGCTTCAGAAGAAGCATCAAAGTTGGAGGAATTCCTTCGAAGGCAACTAGAAGATGATATTGCGAGGTATATATGAAAACATTTTACATTTAATGAACATGCATTTTTTTTTGATTAACCCAATGCCATCTTTATTTAAATTTTCTAATCATTATTGATGTGAATACTAACCATATAACATATCATCATGAAAAAGCATGGCGAGAGAAGTGATTGTTTTGCTGTGTGCTTAATTCACAATTAGTATTTCATTATACCTGTAAAATAAAAAATTAATTTAATTTAACATTGTTTTGCTTTATTGTATGCATTAACCATATGAATTGTTATTTACAGAATTTTTGATGAATCTATTTATTCTGATCTTGAAGTGGCATGTGGGAAATTTAAAATACCTACTCATTCTTGTATTTTAAAAACGCGATCTATACAATTTTTTCATAAACTAGAAACATTTTTGCATGTTGATCTCGGAAGTAACCTCTTTGATGAATTATACTCATTTATAAGGTAATGTGTTACACTAATATAATAACATTGCTTCATATAACATTTGCTACATTCTTTTAAAAATATGTTATAATTATAAACTAATTTCACTTTATAAAACTTATCTAATTCTATTTCTAACAGTGATGCATATACTGATTGTAATATCAAAAATCAAGAAAAGGAGATTTTGAAATTTATGAATAATAGTGCAACAGAATTAGAATTAAGTTTGACTAAATCAGATAAAAATAAAGACAACGAATCAAAAACAAATACTTCCCTAAATCCAAGTACACAGCTCAAAAAAGAATATTATGCTCTGTTACCATCTGTTGATGTGAATTTACTGGATCAAGAATTATCTGCATTGTCTACTCTTCATAGTGTAAAACAGATACAAAATAAGGAAGAAAATAACTCACATACATCACATTGTACTAAACCCACTTCACTTTCTCTCATTTCTAGTCACTCATCCAAAACAGTGAAACATTCCAATAGATGTGATATTTTAGTTAAGTTTTATCCTGATGATAACAGTCTCCTGAAAGATGGAAGGGTAAATGAAATTAAAACAAATGGGTTAGCTAATCAAAACTTAGAAGAGAATTACAATTCTGAATCAAATAAAGATGTTCATAAAATATTAAGTGGCTGTGACTCAAGTGTTGAAAAATTAGTAGAATCTATATACTCGCCTGATAGCTTAATAACAGATGATGCCAGTTCTTCCTCTGACTACCTATCGGCTGGATTCACTTGCTCCCCCTGTATGAGCACATCAGCGAACCTACCCCAATTAAACATTGGTGATAATATTACAAAAATGGATAAAATCCTTAATTTCTCTGACTCCGGTCTAGAAAATATCAGTTTATTAGAAAACTTAACTGAAGGAACCTTTACTGATATATCGTTGACAGAAAATACATTACATGAGTTAACTTCTGATGAAACTAATCAGTTAAATAATTTTACACATTCAACATCTGCTCTTGCTGATAAAACATCATTAAGTGATACATCGACTGAAACAAGCAATGGACAAAAAGTAAATAAAATTATGAAAATTAAAGAAACAATGAATAACAAATCATCAGAAGAAGAAAAGCCTGTTAAAAAAACATGTGAAATCTTAGAAAATGAGTCAAAACAAACTAGAAAGAATGAAAAAAGTAATGAAAGTCAAGACTCCTTTCACTCTGAGCTGACCCACAGATCGCCTCACAACTATTTCATCGACTTGTCTAGTTTGCCAGATCCTTTGCCGCCAGAGAAAAATAAACAGAATGAAAGTTCTGAGAAAAAAAATCTATTTTCAATGTACATTGACTTAGGTGAAAAGTCAAGATTGAAAAAAATGCCGGCTAGACTTTCTTCTTCAGTTGATGCAAAAAATAATAATTCTGAGGACTCAAAAAATGTTACACAAATAATGCCAGGAAGTCAAAGAAAGGCAATTGAGGAACCTTCTACCAGTGTAAAACTCTTTGAAGAATATGAGGCCCTGTGCAATGACCATAAGTTAACTCTTTCTGAAATTAAAGCTATAGCGAAAGAAACTTTAATTTGCAAAAAATCAATTAAAAAAACTGAACAAACACATAATGTTAATGGAGATAAGCCACAGCATACAACCTCAGTGATTGAAGAAGAGCCTACAGATAATCAGCAGCATACAACCTCGGTGATTGAAGAAGAGCCTACGGATAATCAAACTGCAGATCTATTTGTAAAGTTATCAGATTTAGATAAGCCTGCCATTAAAACTGATAAATCTTTAGTTTCACAAAACGATTCGCGTGGATTGGATGTGAGGATGACAAGATCTATACCTGAAAATACCTGGAGAGAAAATTATATATCAATATTGAGGTCATCAGACATAATGAATTCATTTCACTCCGAAAATGCACTGAGCTTGAACAGATTATTTCCACATTTGAAAAACGAATTAAGTAAAAGCATGCCTGGCTCCTTGTCCGGTAGAACTGCATCCCCATTACGGCACGGAGCTTCTTTTAACCATAGAGAAATAAAGGAACAAACATCACAAGTATCGGATGTCAGTAGTAGCATGCAGAGTAGTGTCTGCTGCTCTGTGATCGGTAAGCCTGTTTTCATTTTATTTATTTCTCAAGCTATTCTTTTTTTGCTCAAATGCTATTAAAATAGAAATATTATAATAGTGAAATCTATTACATCAAAAGCACTTTAATGTAACATTATATAAACCCATCTAAATAAAACAATAGTAACTATGTAACTAATATATAAGTAAGTGACACTTCTCAGTAAGAAATCCATTTAATATCTATATAATGATACAGGAGTACCAGCCTTTCATGCACATATTTTTTATAATTATGTGATTATTGTATGGTGGTTAATCGATCGTTCCTCGTTAGGCAGGGAGCGAGCTGCCTAATTGATATGACAAGGTCAGCGTTATACTTAAGCGTTCTAAGTAGTATATACACAAGGTCAGCACTATACTTAAGCGTTCTAAGTAGTACCTCTTTACGATACAATAATCGCTCGGTTTCGTGACGTATAGTAACGTTTTTTATTTGTTTTAGTTTTTTCTAAGCGTCCATTCTTTAATAAGTTTATGGAAGCTTAGAAATCACTTTAATACACAAGTGAAGAATGTAAAACAATCTATGGTGTTGCAGATACCTGAGGGCTGTGTTGAACGCTTTCTAATCTATCAGACGTCTCGCTTGCTCGTTTGCCTTCCTATCCCCGCGGAGTCAACGGTCGCGGGTTCGATCCCTGCATCGGATTGAATATATGGATTATTAAATATTTATTCCGAGTCTGGTAACCCCCCCAATCCGCATTTCCTTTTCTGCCGTTTCCTTTCTTCTCTATCGTTTTCCTTCCTCTCCGCCAATCCACGGTCTGCCCTGCCAATGGATGCGTGGCTAAGGGTGAGCTTAGTCGCAAGCGTGCCTACCGTCCCGGGATCGAGATCCTCCGGGTACTATGGTGCCTAACCTCAGCATGCAGTGCTCTGCTGGAGTCAGCTCCAGCAGAGCCCTCCATCCTCCCTTGCGGCTCGTGGGATTCACTAAGACGAATTTACCCTAATTTGTTGAAAATGACGGCGACGTGGTTCGCCCTCCATCACGTCCTGATTCTCACGAGGGCGATAAACGTTTCGCTGCGATGAATGGTAGCGGATAGAACTCTGTGGTCTCTGCCTACCGCTGCGGGAGATAGGTGTGAATATATAAAAAAATTAAAAAAAAATTAGAAGTAATTTTACATTACATACATCAAATTTTTTTGCAGACAGCAGTACTGAGGATACAAGTCAGATTTCTAATTTAATAGCAAGTTGTCAGTCCCGATTGGGCCAAGATTTGCTTCGAATGTTTTTAGAAGAAATTGCGCCCGATGTCATTGTTGAAGTATCAGGAAGGCGGTTCAAAGCACACAAGTGCATCTTGTCTTCAAGGTTGATGAGTTTCATTTTTAAATGTTACATTGTTTGAACTGTATTGTTTATGATGTCAGAGGAACCCCTCGGCGCCACGGTCATAAGTGTTCCTTTGTTTATACATGCCACTGCTACTCTAGTGGACATCAACCCAACTGGCCAAAACCCGCTTGGCTGAGGCGATGCTACTGGGCACACAGAACTTTTGATGATGAATACCTGTGGGTATCTGTGTATAACATATGTATACTTATGCCGATGTGGGGAGTGACTAAAAGACCGTAGCCGCTGAGACAACTAATTCTTTCGCCAGTAACGCTTACCTTTGTCAGTTTTTATTGCTTTTTCTCTATTTCATTATTTTTAATTATCGTGTTAAGTTTTTAGTCTAATTTTACAGTTAATGTTAAATAGTTAATCTCGTAGATTTGCATTTTATATCGTGTTAGGCCATTCTGATTCCGAAATATACTTATTACCGATAACAGCTCAAGATCGCATTCAAAGTCGTGCGATCCGAATCGTCGATGACCAAGGTCTCACTGATCGGCTTGATTCTCTAGCGCTGCGGAGAGATATCGCATCTCTCAGCGTTTTTTACCGCTTCTATCATGGGGAGTGCTCCGAGGAATTGTTTGGAATAATTCCCGCCGCCGAATTCCACAACCGCACAACTCGCCGTAAAGAAAAATTTCATCCCCACCACCTGGATGAGTGGCGATGTACTACGGTGCGTTCCTCTCGCAACTTCTTTCCACGCACCACCAGTTTGTGGAATCAGCTACCCTCGGCGGTCTTTCCGAACCGTTGCGACATTGGAACCTTCAAAAAACAGGCCTATACATACCCAAAAGGCCGGCAACGCTTCCGCGACTCCTGTCCGCGGTGTCGCGGTTGACGCGGGCGGCTTTGATTGCTTTCCATCAGGCGACACGCTTGCTCGTTTGCCCTATCCCATATCCCATAAAATAAAACAGCTCCTAAAGCTAATTTTTTTTTTTTTCTATAACTTTCTATCCATGTATGACGTCATTTGCCATTTGTCTGATTGTTATGGTCGACCAGCAAGGTTCCACTTTACACTTGGAATGCACGAAACAATAGCACATTATAGGCGTTACCAAAAGTAACAAATTGAGTCTCATTTATGTTGGTATTATTGACATCGATGTAGTTAGTTTCGTGCTAACTACTAGCTGTAAAACTATATAATAGAAAAGAATAGAATATAGTGACAGTATGAATTTTATTTATTTATTTATCAAATTAATATATAAAATATAAACTATAAACATATCATTTTTGTATATATATAAAAACAATAATTATATAAATTTAAATATTACAGTTATAATAAATAATTCAATATTGTTTGTGTGAATACCGTTGAAAATGTTTCCATCGCAAAAAAAAAGATTTAAGTCTCTACTACGACTACGGTTTCCGCACTAATAGTATAATAATATTCCTAAGTATAATCATTAATAAAAGAATATTATAATAATATGTTATTGGGGCAAGTTTATAATAAAACGTATATTTCAACATCTTTAGAAATTGTAATGTAATGTTGTAAATTTAAAAAATTCACTCCAACGGTACAGTACGTATGCAACATTTTAATTTCCAAGTAACAGTTTCTAAACTTTCAGATGTCGTTATTTCGCGGGAATTTTGAGCGGAGGATTTGTGGAGAGTTCAGGAAACGTCATCCTCATGCCGAAGTAAGTGACATATATAATATTATGATTAGCTAAATGTTCAACCATCATACAATTGATCTTCTTTCGTGTGACCCCCTGTTGCCAACGTAACCCGGTGGTTATACTGGGTTACGTTTAATGACAAAGAGTAATTAAAAAAAGAAAGCTATAGGAGAACTGATTTGATATCGTAGAAGTGTGGGTGAAGCCCTGGGGGGGGGGGGGTTATTAGCATTTTCCGTTTTACCCTCTCGTCCAAACGTTTCTTTAGTGTGATTGTTCATTACAGTCATATTTGTTCTTGTTAGATGGATTTTCGTCCGTGACTTTGTACATTAATTATGCCAATTTAGAGTAATTCACCCTCGATTTATGGTTATAATGAAGCCACGTGGAATTTTCTTGGATATAGAAATGATTAAGGTACTGTAGATGCAATTATATCTTCAACTTTTTCAGTTTCGCCTGCAGGCTGACGTGTACAGAATGCCCAATGGCATAAAGTCCGCCTGCTGTGCCAGTTTAAATTAATAAAACTTTAGTAACAACCCTAAAACGTTTTCTTCTTCTTCAGCATGTGTCTCTCCAATTTGTTTCCACGGTGTTTATGATCTTTTTACTCAGTTCGCGATGTAAGCTAGTATTGAATCCATCCAGTGGGAAATCTCGGCGCTAGGCCACAAGGGCCTTAATATCATCAGGAACATCTGTTTTCTGTTTAAAACTTCTCGTGAACCCACTCGCAGCAGTTTCGGTTAAAACTCTTACGAATTTCCAGTATGATTATATTCGGAGGTGATATTCTGAATAAGAATATCACCTCCGAAGTGTTCAATTGCATCTCGTTTCAATCCGTTACTCTAGAAATTTTCCCGTTTTAATTACTCTTACTCGGAGGGTACAGAACTGTTAAAATCAAATAGGTTGTCGACGTGTCTTCACTTACGTAGCCAACCTCTCGCATTACTATATGTGCTATACTTAATTTTCTTTTACAAAATGCCCCCTGCATTGTATCAAAGGATGCACCCGGTTATTTCGATTGGACAATTTGTAAGTGGCCGCAAATATTACAGCGGTAATTATAGAGATTGTCATTTATAACACGGATATATGGATTTTATTTAATCCCCGTAAAAAACGTAAACTGTTTTGTAAACCTAATGGCGCCTGTGTAGCAGAGACATGCCCATAAGACCATGGTAACGAGTGGTCGAGAAAAAACGCCTGTTAAGTTTTTTTAAATTATAGTAATAAATCACAAATCCTGCATGATTTCAGTTTACCGGCCGACGTGGTTCTATTCGCATTGTACCACATATACTCCGGAATATCAGATATTCCTGATACAATAAGTATTGTAGAACTAACAAATGTTTCGGATATATTGGGCTTAGAGGGCTTGAAAGAGGCTATAATGTTCACGTTAAAAACAAAATATTGCCATCACTTTCACAAGGTAATATTTTGATTCTATTTTTTTCATACACACACACACACACACTGTGGTCATACGTCTTTGTCACACGCGGAGTTTTGGCACTAACTCGATGTCACCCTTGGTACACAAATTCCCTTCTTTCCCATAACGTGGGAGAGAACATGGACAAACACCCCGAAAAACGGATTATATATCTGAAGGCCATACAAATATATGGCCCTCCTTTTTCTTCGAGAAACTGTAATTGCTCGAGCTCATTACATGAATTTCGTGAGTTCGTATCTACCATAGGGCAACTGATGCGGACCATGTTAACAAGCATAGCTCGACTGGAGTGGATAAAAACAATTTCGATAAGATTACAAAACATTACTACTCATCTTCCTTTTAATAATGTTGTCAACTGAAAACAATTTGTATGTTTCAGCCGTGTCACGTTTGTATTGCTGGAGTGCTTGAATGCTTTTCTTTAACATCTTTGTCTGGATTGGACGACTTATATTTCAAATGCTTACGTTGGATAACGAAGTACTTTCCAAAAGTGTGGCCGACGAAAGCTTTCGCTACTTTGTCGACAGAGCTTTTAGAGAAATGCTATCAACAGCAGCTTATAAATCTTTCCACTGAAACATTTATCGACATTGTATACGGATGTAGTGAAACTGGTAAGTAAAAGAAAACATACTCACTTGTTATTATTATGTTTAGTAAGAACTTTCATTTCCTAAAAGCTATAGTCCGCTATTTAGTTGGCTTGGTAGTTATTACATTGTGTGCGTTAGTAACAATTGTGTATTTGATTCCAGTGGCGTCGTTACAAGATAGAAAATGGGCGGGAGGTGTGGCCGGCCTGTGCTGTCGATTACTAAACGCGGCGGCTTCCTACGCAGCATCTCATCTTGTGGATATTTTCAAAGCGATATCATCTGTACCCACGGACGCTCCGCGCTATGCGAAGGATGCGCTCGAGAAGTGTATAACCGCGGCCATAGAGCGCGCGCCGCCCGAGGGGGCGTGCCGCGCGTACGCGTACCTCTCCGGGCTCGTGAGGGACATGCGTAGTACACATTCGAAGCCGGACCTCACGAACAACAACAACCAGGCGTCAAAAGCATCGGTCCACGCGAGTGTTCTGTTCAAACGGGTCAACTGTTGGCGCTGGCAGTGCGAGGACGCGCTGGTGCGGGCTGCACCCCGCGTGGTCGCCACGCAAGCCTTCAAGGACTTACCCTCCGACTTGAGGGAAAAGTTACGCGAGCTCGGTTGTATCGCGTACAACGCTCACGTCTCACCGAGAACGCGCGAGCTTCGACCCGGAACAACGAACAGTAGAACTCCGAAGCCGAACAACGCCGGCAGTTCACGCGACTTAGACATGGAACGTGTGCGTACTTTATTTATTCCGTATGCCACTAAGCCGGTTTCCCGTTGCGGCGAAAGCGAATTGAGTGACGTCAGCAAGTCACGAACTAGCCCACTTAAAGTCAGAACGACCAAAGCCCAAGAAGAACGAGCAAGATTCAACCAAATAAAAACCAATTCGTCCCGAGAACGTGTAAACCCTAAGAGTACAGCGGTGCGGCTTAACGCTTTTCAGAATACAAAGCCGAGGTACCTGGAGCCCAAAATGTCTAAAGAAAATGAAAAGAAAGCTGTGCCAGCTAAAAAATTTGTCTCATCTAGCGAATCGTCACGGAATCCAAGCCCGGTACAAGTGAGAAAATTAAGGTCGAGTCGACTAATGATCAAAAAGGCGTGCGAGACAAGGGGCGAGGCGACGTCGCAGGACAGTTTGACTTGTTGGTCTCGGAGCAGGACTCCCGAGCCTTCGACGGACTCGTTGAGCGAGTCGCAAGCCACAAACAAGCTCGGAACGTACACCAGGGCGGACCAGTCAAAGAAATTGACCAAAGGTAAGTGTGGCGAGTAGGGAAAACCTTAGCACTCACACATAAGTCCCTCTTAATGTAAGTCTTCTATTTTTCAGGTATGAAAACAAACAAATACCCCTCCAGTTCAAAGTTAGTCAGTCACTCTCAATACTCAGAACGAACTAAAATACCAGTTTCTGTGAAACAGCCATCCAAGGCTGTAAATCTTCGTTCGTCCAAAGGACGTGACGCGGTCGAGAGTGGAACAATACCGATGTCTTCAAGGCAGACAGGTGTTACAAGGAACGTGCCCCAATCACTCATGAAGGCCACTAAAGCAAGTCAAGCTAAAATGGTGCCAAAAGTATCGAAAGAGCCTTCGAACCACAGGGGTGTCAATATAAAGTATTCCAAAACGGCAACAAAGCATGCAAACAGTCAGAAAGTGGAAAAATCGCCTGACACCCCTGCAAAATTGAATCGTTCCGGCACGTTCCTAAAAGATGAACCGTCGTTTGATGATAAGACCACAAACGTTGATGAAGAATAGATGCAGATACATGTGAATTATGTCATTCCACAAAGAAGTTAGAAATGTTTTTTGTTTTTTTTAATATTTGGCCTAGCGAATCTACGAAGGCAACAATGTATTATACATACGTAATAAGTTAGGAGTACTAATTTTTATTTATTTACATTAATCATTGTGTACTTATATAAGTTTGTATGTTCCCACGTTGTGATTTTGTCACTTGTGTATTCGATTTGTGTGCTTATTTTTTTTGATAATACGTAAATGAATGAAATATGTGTATTTAGCAGATTTATTGTCTACTATTTGCGTTCATATCTACCTTTTGTTTCCTGTCTATATTTTTCTAATACTTATCGAAACGAACTGTATCTAAAACTTATGAACTTGAATCAATTTGGATTATTACATTGGAAGTTGTTGTGCTCATACACTATTAATAATAATTATTATTTTAGAGCAAACTATTATTATCTATAATAATAGTTTGCTCTAAAAATCTGTTTTAGTTTTTTTATGAACGTCGTTACACATAAGCTAATTATTAAGGGAATCAAAGCACACGGCCTCAAACTAGGTTAGGGTTTAGCCTCATAATTTTTCTAGATAGATTTAAGTTTGACTTTTCCCGCCAACTTCGTCAGTGACGTTGTGTTTCTATTTCATACTCATAATCTCATATTATTGTCAGTCATATTGTTTTCATATTGTCGAGTGGAGCGATATGAAAAAATGCGTGTATCGTAAATTTTAATATGACGAAAACAGTCCATAGAAGGTTTTGGTAGAATATCCACCATCTTATCGAGACGTAACGTGATAAGTTGACTACTTATATTTCAAGAGATTTGATGTTATCGTATTTACTTGATAATGGCATATTAGTTATAACTAATTGTCATCAAAGAGAAGAACAGGTGAAAACGGTTTAGATCGTTTTTTAAAAAAAATTTCTTATTATATTCACCAAATACGTTTTCTTTCGTCGACATGTGCATCGCTGGTAGCGAACGGGTACCAGTATTATAGAATCTTTTTATGTACACCTAAAACCTAAGTAGTACAATGCTGTAAATACTAAATAGCTTCTATGTGCTAAATACATTTTACAATTGTAATCTTGTATTTTGTAATACATGTTGTTTTTATTTTATTACGATTATCATGCGCAGTCTAAAAGAGTCCATTGTCGGACCGGAGGCTCTTTTGAACGTAGCATACGTCATGTGGTGATCATCGGTTGGTAGAACGTGACCATTCTGGTGTCGTATTAATTGCTAAAAAAATATTTTTAAAATAATAATGACTATTATATCGTCGTAAAATAAATTAGATGTTTATATTTAAATTTAATCGTTGTTAATATTTCAAATTGATCTCATAGATAACAGTATTCAATGTTCATATATCCTGGTCTGCATCAGCCATTGTTGTAAGTTAAAAATGTATGCCATGTTTTTTTTTTCTTTTGTATATTTAAATGAAATTTGAAATGTATTTCCAAAATTGTTATTTCACGGCTTGTTTTGTTTATAAGTCTATGTGAAAGGTTGTTTAATATTATTATTTTGTTGTCTAACTGTGCGTTCCGAGTGACGGTGTATATTATAACGCGCGCAGAACTCATCCGTCACACGTTCCATTGGCTGCTTTAGAAGCGCGTCGTCAATACAGTAACACCCCGACTCACGCGTATTCGAATTACACGGATAGCGCTCGGTCCCACCTATCGCGTAAGTCCGGGGTATTGATGTACACGTTTTGATTTCAAGTTGCGAATACAGCGTTCGTGACTTTATTTTAATTTTTTTTCTTGTAGAATGTATCACGTCAGTAATGGAAAAGCCTTTAATTTGCATATCCCAACAAAAAAATCCATTCGGTCGGCGGTTCTCGGGAAGGCGAGAAGCGACCAATGTAGAGCCGTTTCGCTGCGATGAATGGTAGCGAATCTCTGTGGTCTCTGCCAACCCCCGCGGGGGATAAGCGTGAATATATAAAAAATAGAGTTAATACTTTGTAAAAGTTAAACTTTTGACAATGAGATTATTAAAGAGTACGACAAGCACGGCACTATTCGGCGTACGAACGGTACACGATGCGGCAACCGTCACTCGCGCACGGCTATATATAGATTATAGTTTCGGCCAGTTGGTTATACATCTGATGCAGTAGTTTCGCAGTGGTGACGATGACACCACTTATCTCTAGTCTTAAATATGTTTAGTAATAGAGCTGTATTTTATACACGTATCTCGACAAAAATGTTTATTCATATTGTAAATTGACCGTTCAGTTCCAATAAAGGTTATAATTATGCATTTATATCGTTGTTTAATTTCATATCAATATTTAATAAGAAATTTCATCATCCAGTGTGTCTGACCGTTGGTTGGTTGGAAACCAATTCAGCACAACTAGTTGTCTGGCGAGACGATACAGTTCGGCAGCACTCGCTATATCTCTACACTACCCGATGTTGCGCAGTCAAAACTTCTCTAACCAATCTGTCTTTTACTCGCAACTTTTCCTCATCATGATATATTATAAACTAGCAATATTATTTGCCATACTAAATTCCTCATTAACCGACCCAACATATGTTAGTAAGACCCAATAGTGTTTGTAAGAAAAAGTGGTCCATTTCGAAAACTGAAAATTAAATTGTTCAAATACGTGGACGTTTGATACTCCCGCCTTTCGGATATTCAAGCTGAATCTCATCTCTCGGCGAGGTAACTAAAACACTGGTGTTGTGGGCGTGTCGTGTAGCACGGACGAATGCGGGCGGCACTTTCGCTGAAGAGGAACGCTAGCCGCAATTTACTATGGCGAATGCTCTGTAGAGTTTTTTAAATCTCCTCCCAGCTGCCCAGTTCCACCACACCGCCACCAAATATATATATATTTACAGTGTAACCTCCATGTAACGTCACTCGATTTATCGACAAACTCCCTAAAGCGTCGATATCACTCGGCTTTAGTTGGTTTAGCTTGTTTCCCATACAATGATACACTCTATATAGCATTACACCCACTATCAATAACGACAGCAATTTAATAATATGAAGTACTTTTTAAGTTGCCAAAATTAGTAAAAACTGCGCGCCTGTGTACGTTCTTTTGTCGCATTATTATCCTAGCCCGTAATACACTCGACTGGAGATTCGGTGAGAAAAACAGAGTATCAAGAACAAGGAAATGAGATGGATGAGCCTGACCTTCCACCGAGCAACTTTGTCTTTTTCTAATACAGATTTTTCTTCTCTCCATTTAACGACAACTCTCTATAACGTCATAATATGCACAGTCCCTTGAGTCGTTATATAGTTTGCATTGTGTATATATATATATATATATATATATTTACCACCTGCGGACCCTGCGGTGGTCCCATGTAATTATGACACGAGGGTATTCAAGAAAAGAGCGTTTGTGTTATTTTAAGGCCGGCCTCCGTCGGTGATCGCTTACGAACAGGTGACCCGCATGTTCGTTTACCTGTTCCGCTATAAAAAAAGGATGCATGTAGCGAACATGCATACGAGATGCAGGAGTGCATACGAGTCGCATAAACTACTAATACTGGTTGAACAAGTCACCACTATATATAACAACCGAGACTGCTCTGCCAACAGCATGACAACATAATAGAAAGACTACTATATAGCTGTTGGTCTACTTAACGTCATAAGAAATAAAAACAATGATATATCCTTGCACTAACCTTCGCCACCATAGGGTTGGACTATATATTTTTTTTTAATTTTTGAGCATGAGGATTTTGATGTTAGCAAACAGGAAAATAATAAATTCACAAATTAAGTTTTTTTTATTCATAAAACGATACAATATGGCGTAATAGTTTCATATAACAACAATTACCGTACATAAAATGTAAGTGCAAAATAAAATTACGAATCGAAGCACAATCGGCCTTACGTCAAAACCTCCGCGTAAATAATAAAATAGATCACATTACTAAAAGCCGAATTTGGATTATAAATACAACCAATATGTTATACATATTCAAATTTCATTATTCAATTTAAACATTAAATTATATTAAAAGTCAATTGTCGAATACAATAACGAACAAATAACATTTTTATTTTTCGAAAATAAATTTTGAAATATATCAGTTTGATGCATTCAGTTTATACTAAAACCAGCACAAATTATGAAAATGAATGTAAATTATTATAATAGGACACCAAAAGATCGAAATATTTAAAGCGATTAGACAGCCGTACATTACTACTGTCTGTGTACAGGTCATACGTTTACTTCCACTTGTTCTCGACTTCATCTACATATCATCTTGTAACAATAATTTAATATTTTCATCCGGTATGTGATTAGAAGACAGTAAACACATCAGTCTAATAATTTAGTATGTGGACAGTTAGAACTTTTACTTAGTTAAGATCCGCGACAAGCAAATAAAAACAGAGAAATAATAATGTGTATTTTTATACTGGAAGTGAATTTACGGGGAAATTAAATTAAATCTTGCCGAAAAAACGGCCGTCAACAACTCTCCACCTCGCAACCACTATCCACAACACCAAACACACACTACTACTTTTCCACCTTGCACACGACACGTGTTTCGCCTCAACAAGAGGCATCGTCAAGTATAGTACACTCTACGGAAGACAACCGTTAAGTAACTGACTGTAATCAGTCCGATTCGTCCGTAAAGTCACACGACACGTGTATCGCCTCAACACGAGGCACCATCAGGTATAGTACACTCTACGGAAGACAACCTTTAAGTGACTGACTTAACGGTTATCTTCCGTAGAGTAAGTAGTTCATGTTTGGTGTTGTTGATAGTTGTTGGGAGGTGGAGAGTTGCAGACTACCGTTTTTTTTTCGGTAACATTTAGTTTAAGTTCCCCGTAAATCCACTCCTTCCAGTATAAAAACACACATTACTATTTTTATGTTTTTGTTTGCTTGTCGCGGATCTTAGCCAAGTAAAAGGTTCCAACTGTCCACATAGTAATGGATATTCGCAAAGTAACGCCTGACTCCATTAATCATCCTAATAATTTAGCTTTTACGTCGTATTACTTTCTTAATTCTAACCCGTAACTCGAAAACGTTTAACACGCGTTACACGTAATAAATACCTTTATCATTATGCTCCAAACTTTCAGTCTCTCGGTGTCAAAACGAAAATATTTAACTACTACATAATAAAAAAACATTCCAAATTCGAACGTCTCTACATACGACACAAGTCTACATCAGTGCTACTAGTGACGACGCATTGACGCCTTATAGAAACATTATGCGAACTTTACAACCGTAAGATATTATTGAAACGTGTACGATAAGAATTATATAGTTCGATGATCACAAATTTCGAGTGTTCAAACAACACCAAGTTGACAAATAAATTAATTAATGGCTTCATTAAAAAATGTATTAAAATTTTAAGCTCAACTAAACTCGGACCACCCACCCGCGTATGTCAAACCCTACAACGATCGAAAGCGAATGTCGCTAGCCGCCGCGGTGCGCCCTCCCCGCCCCGTGTCGCGTTCACTACACACAACTACAACAATGAACACCGTGCTCATCGACAACATAAGGCAATATGTTTGTTGTTCGATGTACACCCTTCGCATGACGCGCTGGCACATCGAAACAAAACCTAATTTTTAAAATGAATAGGTGGAACAATAACACTGACCTAAAAGGGTTTTCAATCCTTTCACTTTACAAAATTAATTATTCCATTCCAGAACAATAAAAAGTATGACACGTAGAAGAATAAAATCTGTAATCGTCAACTTTTGTTGTGTTCCCTTATGTGGTTGATTTGAAACGCAAAGAAGACAGCATGTGTTACAGTTAAAAGAATATACATATATATTCAGATGACATTCTTCTTATGCACGACGTGATGATTAGAATGGGTGAAATCGTAAAGCCTTTAAATGGAATGAAATTAGGTATGGCCGCTGGGTATGATGGGATTTCCGTCGAAATTGCCGTAGTTTTTAAGGAAGGCCGGGTCAAAAGTACCCTTAACCGACGAGCTTTCATGAAGAGAGTGATGAGTGTGAAGGGAACATGGCAAGTATGCCGAGATCGTAGCAGATGGAGATCTGTGATCTCTACCTACCCCTACGAGAAACAAGCGTGACAATATGTATTCTTCTTACGAAAGAAAGGCATACAATAATATTATTACAATTCAATACATAAGTTATCTACATTAAAGCGATATACTTGCCAAATCTCAAATCGCATGCATAAATATATTTAACATACAATTAAAATATTCACAGAACACTTATAAAATGACCTTAATTAAGTAAGTTTTTAAATAGATATTTATTTTTGTATGTTATTTTCTAAATCATCAATCGCTTTTATATTAACTTTTAAAATTTACACGGTTTTATTATTGTAATAATTCAATATTGACACAAAACTCACACACTAGAAAATCTCTTCTAACACGTGTCATGCTTGTTACACTTCTAGCAAAATTATTGTTAAAATATAAAAAATGTAGTATATATATATATATATATATATATATATATATATATATATATATATATATATATATATATATATATATATATATATATATATATATATATATATATATATATATATATATATATATATATATATATATATATATATATATATATATATATATATATATATATATATATATATATTGAATTTTGAATACTACTATCATATATAGTAACAGTATAATTGTGTATTAGCATTCGAGTACCGTAAAACGGGATCAACAGATATCACGTAGTGAACTAACTCTGTTGGCGCAGCGACCCAAAATGGATCTCGGTCTCCGAACAGATCTTACGCCACCGTGCCCTGTCATGTGCCACCTCCAGCCAGTTGCAGGTTTGAAGGTTGCGCTGGGGCGCCCCACAGGACGTCGTCCAGTTGGGCGACCCACATACGCTCTCTTGACTGCGCGATCACGGGGTGAATAGACACAAAACCGGGTAAGTTTTTTATTACATTATATCCAATAATTTTCGTTAATAAGTCCCTTGATGGGTGATGCCTCGTGAAACAAGTTTGTCCAACATCATTCCTTAAACGCTGGCTGACCACCATGCGTATCCTAAGACCTGGTCTGTTGGCTATAGTCCCAGGATGGGTGAAGCCTTTGTGAAAGAAATTTATCCAACATCCTTCCTTAAGCGCTGGCTGGCCACCGTGCGTATCTTTAAAGCTGGTCTTGAAGACTAAGTCCCAGGATGGGTAATGCCTTTGGATTATTTTTTTGAGTTTGGGTTTTCGTTGGATCTACATAGCGGTAAGGGGAATTGTTATTTATCTATTTATTTATGTTTATTCATTTAGTCATTTACATATTTATTTATTTAATTTTTAAAAGTCATGGAGCAAAATAGTAATTTTGATTTGTTTCTTAAAAAACATACTGTTGCTATTATGTTAAAACAAATCTATTTGTAGCTATTCTTTGTTCTCTGTATATCGTCTTTACTCCCCTTCTCGATTTTGTGCATGAAAGCCGCAATTCAGTCGACAGGGGATTTATTCTAATTAGAACCACCGCCGAAAATGGCCATACATACTATCGAAATAGTAGCAGCCCTAGCGTCCAGTCCAAATAAAAGACTTATATTTTGGTATTTTATGTAGTATTTAAAGTCGAAAGCATTGAGTAAGTCTGACTCAAAGTCTAAAAATGTCTCTATCGACCCCATTTTACGGTAATACAATTTTGGTTGCAGTTATGATTAAATTATTTATAATTGAAATTATAATAGCATTACATACGGTACAAAAGAAGGCAATCAAATTAAAATATGAGATGGTGAAAAATGAAAGAAGAATATCCCCAGAATACTGCCCCTCGGGACACTTTATATCCGTCGATATATTGGTTACGCTGAATACCTGAAGCGCAAAAATTCGGGCAAGGCAGCGTAACACAAATAAAAGTACACTGAGTACTGTATATATGTACGAGTATATCATGCGCGTTCCAATGTATTGAGATAATCATGCATTACGCACTTGTCAAAGTACTATATATATATATATATATATATATATATATATATATATATATATATACATATATATATATATATATATAAATATATATATATATATATATATATATATATATATATATATATATATATATATATATATATATATATATAAATTAATACTAAAAACATTACAAACACTAAACATTATTGCTGTAATTCACTACAAATATGTCAAAATTGTTTACAGTACATATAGTGTTATATATACTGTAAGTATAATAAATTATTTCAGTACCATCATCAGACTGGGTCAGTCCACTGTTACGATATCCGGCTTTAAAGATGGCAATATGCAGGTGATTAGATGACTAGCATGAACTGGAAGCATTTAATTGAAAATCGATCACGGTGGTGGGTCATATCCAGCGTTGAGCTGCGTCAGCCTGATGATGTTTGATCAAGCATATAATACATAAAAATGTCAATGTCAAAAAATTATCAGAGAAAGGACAACAAACACATTTTAGTTGACATAGTACTAGTATGCGACCACTACCTGGTCACTAGTGAAGTAGAATCTGTTTTGAAATGGTAAAACTTAAAGCTGAATAGATTTAAAGCTCGCCATAAGTTGCCTTGTGCGAGTGGGGTGCTTTGGGAGTGTAGCAGCGACACATGAGGCTGCATCGGGTCACCGCGGAGTGATGGAGGCCATTCACATGAGGAACTTGCCAATAATAATCCCAATAAATGCCATTCCCACTGCTATGGCCATCCATGGGATAAAAGCAACTTGGGCTTTCTTCTCTGGTCCATAGGAATGGCGTTGCACACCACTCCCCTCGCCCACCATTTGATGCAAACGCAGCAATTCCTCCTGCAAGCAAAGTTTAAATCTTTTAGACTTTTCTGTAATGTTAAATAAATTATTCATATATTAAAAACTATACTGTTTTATGTACACACAATGAAATATAACACTCAAATGCAACGGTCAAAGGTTATAAATATTAGTGTAAAATTATTTAAATAAATACTTTTCTATCCCATGTTGGAATGAGGACTTTTGTTTCTTATCACTTTGACAAAGCCAGTGTTGCTAGAACGGTGGTAAAGAGCAACTTTAGTTATTACTATAATTATTATTTATGTACAAAAAATAACTAACTTACTTTGAGTGTTAGGTTTTCATGTCTAAGTTTACTTTCTTCTTCCCTCAAATGAATAACCTCCGAAGACGCCTTCTGCAAATCGTTTTCCACATGATCAGTTTTGGAGGAAGTTACAGCCTGTAATGATGTTATAATAAATAAGAAATTAATTAAATCAACACATAAATATTAACAAACACACTTAGCAAATAATGAATAAATATGGTTAAAGTCAGTTATGGGATCCTGAAACCCGTACAATGTCAGTGTCAGCATAACAGAAAAGCAAGCTCAAATTTCTACCACATAGCAACAATAAAAAATTAGCAGCTATGCCGTTTAAATATTAAACCTTAAATTATTTTGTTGTATTACGAAAAATGTACATACATATTGTATAAGCTTCAATAAAGAAATGAATAGTAATTAAAAAAATATTAGGTGGCACCAGGTTTTAGCGATGATGCTTTTTTAGAGACTCGGTCTGGTTATAGGCAAATTAAAACTCACATATATGACATGATTTTTGAAACTTTACCTTTGATTGAGTAGTCACTTCGTCTGCAACAGCCACTCGTTTTCTAGTAACTTCACTCTGAGCGGCGTTGTCACCTGCATCCTGTTCAATTACAAAAACAAATTAACAAATTATCGCAAACTTTAAAAAATACAAATCATTCAAATTTGTAATTTATTTATGGTAATTAAATTTAAATTACCTGGCAACTCAAATATTTGCAGTAGAAAAAAAATATTGACTTCGGAAATGCTTCGATTTTTCTAAAATCAAACAAATGTCAAATACGACAATGTCGATAATTTTTTCCTCAACTGTGGATGAGGGTTGTTGCAGGTACTACCAAAAACAAAGTCGTATATTGTATAAAATGCAATATACGACTATATTTGGTAAGGAGGAAAAGCTCCGGAAATTGTTTCCTCAAGTTTTACACAAAATAAAGTTTAATTTTACAATATTGCTTTATTACCCTGCGTTGGCAATGTCCGCCACAGAAGACATGTGTTTTGTCAAAAAGGGGAAGAATATAATATTTTTTAGAAGGTCCTTAAATATCCTAAAACACATACTATAGACAAAATTTTTAAAAAAATATTTTTTTCTGCCAAATTAAGGGTTAAAGGTTTAACTTTTTTGATTAAATTAGACATAAATCAATTTGCTATACTCTTACCATAGAAATTATTCATATAAAAACCAAAATTAATTTCAACTCGTTTTATGTTTGTAATTTTGAAATAGAATCAAAATGATTATCTTCTACAGAATGTGAATATTGTACTTACATTAAGATTGGCTCGTGGAGCTTCAAATACACATTTCAGCTTGTAATCCATAAGCTGATCAGGGTTAATGTCCTTCCACTGAAAATTACAGTTACACAATAATTAATAAATCCCTATCAATCACAACATCAATCATTAAAGATAATGAAATACTTACTACTTGATCAATATTAGTTTTTCCTTCCGGTGCTATTACACTTTGCACCATAAACTTATGTTTTTGCCTTTCATTAGGATCGACGTAGACAAGTTGCGGTGTAACTTTAAGGAAGAATATACATTTTTAATAAATAAGTGATGTTGTCTAAATTGTTTTACAAATACTAAGGAAGCAAAAATAGGCTGTGTCAATTGCAGCAGTAAGAAAATAAAATTGAACATAGCACAGTTATATGAAATGAGCAGAACATTGATATTATTTTCATTCATTTATGTTCTGTGATTGAAGGAAAGAAACATCATAGCACTACAATTATCTTCCAGCAAAGTGATCATCTAACTGGTAAACATTCTCGATTCGCGATCGCGATTGTGAATCAATAAACAATGTTTACAATAAAAGTACTCGCCTTGTGTGTAGTATGGCACTTATGTTACCAAAACGTGGACACACCTCTTTTAAACGTTCAAATTGTTCTTCTAACTAAAGTCACTGACATAGCAAGCGAATCATCATCATCCTATGGCAAATCAGTACTGAATATCGGTCTCTCGCATTTCACAGTTTTCAAATAAGCAAATTGAATTGGCAATGAGATGATCACTTTTTAAGTGGTTACTCCCACTTGACAAATGTAGTGTGACAACGCACAACCAGATGGAACAAAAGGCTTCTATGCAGAATAGCTGAAGTCAAATTTCGTGCTGCACATGTCATACAAGATCTAAGTTTGCAATGAAGAAGATGGAGACATTAATTTCTTAGTGTGTTGAATATGAGTAAAATGGTAAAAACCTCAACCACTTGTGATATTATGTTGATCTTTTTTTATGAAAGTGACTAGGTTTTCTTTGATATCTATGTTTTCTAAGATCAATTTGCTATTTCAGTATGATCATAGAAAACAATAGAAATTATTTTGATTCGAATAAATTAATGCACATATATCCCAACAAAAAAGACAATGAACCGCTTACTTGCAATGTCAACTTTAGAGTTGGGTTCCAATATTCCGGAATTAGGACGAACACAATATTTCTTTGGCGCAGTTGTCTTTATTTTAAAAAGTACTGTATCTGTACTTGGATTCGTCAGCCGCATGTAAGTGGTGTACCCAGCCTCAAAATGCCCTGAAAAATCTACTATATATATCAATAATAATGACCATTCCCCCCCACACATCTGGAATTGTTAAATATAATTGAAACAGGTTTTACTGTTTATTATCCATAATTTACTTTGAATTCTACATGTGATGATAACAGTTATATGGTATCAAATTATTATGCTGATCTCTTTCTGTTTTATTTACATGTAAACAGATTTAACAGACATACATGCAGATAGATACTTGTGTAAATAATAAAGATGAAAAGAAAAATATGTATAGCTTAATTTATTGAAACTTTATGACTAACTCAAGTACTATGTCTCTACATTTGCCCCACGTTCATTCTCTTATTAAATGTTAAAAATATGAGGTCATCATAGTAAATTATTTATTGTATATTCTTTAACTTATTCACTACCGGGCTCTCTTTGAGAAAACATCAATCACAACCCTAAACGTTTTTTATTATTATGTCTGTCTTCAGTTGGAATAGATTTTACAAATGTATTTATGGCATTCTAAAAACGTAAAATAAGTGTTGTTCAAACTGACATAAAATATGTAATGCTGGGCTACAGATAAAAACTAAAGATTGTAACTAAAGATTGCCTTTTTGTAACAACAAAAGTCATGGATTTTAAGATGAAATAAAAGTTATAATTTTTTAATGTGAATATAATTTAATCTATAAATATTTGGTAATACTTAGTTCAATCAGTTGTCTGTTGTTGGTTTATCAAAACTAAGAGGCATAGAAAGTAGCTTTACATGAGTTATTTATGGTACATACAGTATCGAAAGTATTTGACAACCTGCATTTTTATTGAAATTACAAGCAACCAAGACAGTGTTACTGTGAGCAACTTCATCAAAGTTATTCTTTGAATATATTTGGTAGATTTGTTTTAATTGAGCTATTGATCAAATGTTGAATAACTACTAGAAATATTGTTACATTAGTTATCTGATGTCTCTCAATATGTCAACACTTAAAGTAGAGTATTGTTTTTGAAGAAAGTGGGGAAACTAAAGAACATTCATAGTAAATCCAGTAAAAGCAATTTTGTGATTTCAAGACTGCAGAAAATACCAAGACGAACTGTTGACGACATTGTTAAGAAATTTGCATGTGAAGGAACAATTTGCATCAATCATTGCCCAGGCAGACCGAGAGCTACAAATTCAAGTACAGATTTGAAGACAGTTAATAAAAACAAATAGGATATATAATTAACTGCACCAGAAATAGCAGCACAAATCAATATGAGGCATGATAAACCAGTGAGTGTATTTATAGTCAAAAGAAAACTCCTTGACGCAGGACTTAAGGGATGCATAGTGGTCTCAAAAGTACTTCTTAAAACAATTCATAATAAGAAGAGACTTAATAGGGCTAATGAACACAAGAATTGAACAACAGCAGATTGGGAAAAGGTCCTCTGGATGAACAAAATTTGAAGTTTTTGGATCCAAACAATCGGCTATTGGAGATCTTTTGCGAATACAAGAAATTTTAAAAAAAGGTTACAAAAACATATAAGAAAATAATGCAGTGCTTTCAGGAATCCATTTAAGTGATCCGGAATTTATATTTCAACAGGATAATTATCCTAAATTCACGTCAAGACTATGCAAGGATATTTTAAAAGGAAGTGAACAACAAAATGTATTGAACTCATGATGTGGCCTCCACAGTACCAAGACTTAAACCCAATAGAGGTATTGTGGGATTTAGTAGCTACATTGTGAAGATTTGTGAGGTTAAAAGCTATTTGCATCTTGTTACTTATAATTTCTCATTTGTTCTGATGTAGTAATTGAAGACATAATATGTACAATTTTTAACATTTTTCTGAACTAAATATAACCATAATATTGTAAATGCGTTTGAACTTCTTATAAATAATCCAATGATTCAAAATATTAGTAAATATAAGAAGTGCAAGACAAGATAGTGAGACGATTTGCAAAGAGTAGCTTGCAAAAACCATATTGCAAAATTATCAACAGTATATATTAGCTGCTGATCGATGACCTCTTAACCCTTATCAAAAAACATACGAACAAAAGCTTCAATGACCACTGGAACAACAGCACCAGTTGTCGTCAGTCCAAAGAGGCCTCGCAAGAAAACTCTTTCAACTTGGGAAGGCGCAACTATGTGTGGTAATCAGCGTAATAACTGGACATGGTCCACTTAACAAACATCTATTTGTGTTAGGTGTTACAGATAGCCCACTATGCAGGGCCTGCATGGAGGAAGAGGAGACGGCTGCTCACATTGTGCTTCAGTGCAGAGTAGTAGCCAACTACCGGGCCAGACACTTGGGTGCACCTGGGTTCCTTGAAGATGCTGTAGGTAGACCGAAGAGGCCGCTGCAGTTCTTTGAGGAACTGGGTTGGATAGAATAGGAGCTATCCATTTTGATGACACGCAAAATAGGCACATGATGACGTCGAGTGGCGGAAATCAGCCCGTCACACCATCTACCATTTAGCTGCTGATATACGCAGTTGATGACCAGCACCAGCCCTCAAGTGGGCACCAGATAGCTAGATTGAGGATCGCTAGAAATTGCCTATCTTGCACACTAGATAACATGAGTAGCATATTCTTCTCCGATGAGGTTCGAATTTGTCTGCAAACATTGGCACATGTTACGAAGACCAAATTGAAAATGGTTCACTAAATGCACAATAACAGGAATCCTTTGTCAAAATGCACAACCCACACGGACTGTAATTGGTGAAGATGGCATTTACATGGATGGTAATGCTCAAGCCCACCATTTTGCCGACAAAGATGCTTATATGCAAGAGGTCTGTTTTCGTTGTTTGGACTGGCCAGTACGGAGTCCCGACCTTAGCCTTTTGAGCACACCTGAAACCCCCTAAAAAGACGAGTATGATCTGTACAACCACCTCCACAAAACATCAGGTAGCTTAAATGTATGATCTCAGCTAAGAGGGAGCATATTCCACAAAAAAACATCAAAAGCCTGGTGAAAAGCATGCCAAGATGATTATATGCCATAATTGCTGCAATGAGTATGACCTCCATACTCATTATTAATTCTTCTTTTTTTTAGAGTACCATAAAAATACTGGTAGCCTTAATTTCAATATAATGTTCATAAAAATGTCCATTTTCACACGGATTTCTGTGTACATTGTCTAAAACAACGAATCTAGATTTAATTGTTAAAAAAATTCTAAAAAATAAAAAAGAAATTTCTAGTCGTCTAAGCTAATGACATACTGAAAATACTAATATTATCCATAGAAAAGTCAATGACGATAAAGTACCCAATTTTTTTGCAGAGTATATAAAGATATATATATAAAAACCGCACCCCGACATCTGGAAATAGAGACTCCATTTGTCAGCGGCTAACACGACCTACGGCGCAGACAATGCGGTGATGCACCATTAACGTTTAAGAAAATATTAAAATACTTACCCTTAAATTTTAGTTCACTTTGTGGTTCTATAGTCAAAACTTGATTGGGCATTTTGTATTATTATAAATATCTTATAACGTTGGCAAAATTAGGTGAACAAAAAATGCCTACTTTGCGATGTCGATCACAATGAACGAACGAAGATGAAAGAATGACGAATCATAGACCATAAATACGCATCTGGGTTGCCAAAGGTTACATTTAGTTCCCATATCAAGGTTGATACAAAACTTGTACTTTCAATACATAATGTTTTAAAAAATTATATAAAAAGCTTAAATTACGTTTCAGACATTGTACAAATTGAAACAAATATAGTTTTGACTCAAATTGTTTTAATGACAAAGCGAACGCTTCAACTTGATGAACCCAAAGCTTCACATCACACATCCGTCCCAGGTTCAAGAATCGTGCTTTTCCTTTTGTGATAGACTATTTATAACTTTTGATGCCCGCATTATTATGAACTCCTTTGCAAAAAACGGGCACCTTACAGTCATTGGCTTTTTTAATTAATATTTTTAGTATGTCATTAGCTTAGATAACTAGAAATTTCAATTTTAGATTTTTTTGAACACTTAAATCCTAGAAATGGTTTTTTAGTCAACGTAAACAGAAATCCGTGTAAAAATGGACATTTTATGGGTAAAGAGAAATTAAGGCTATGAGTATTTTTAGGGTAGTTAATTAAAAAAAGACATTAAAAAGATAAAAATTAATAACGAGCATACTTTCCACTAGGCTTTTGATGATGTCCTGTGTAATGTGTTCCCACTCAGCCGAGATCATATGTCTAAGCTCTCTGATGTTTTGTGGAGGTTGGACAGATTATACTCGTCTTTTAGGAGGTCCCAGAAGTGCATAAAGGGGTTACGTTTGAGTCTCCGCGCTGGCCAGACTAAATGACTAATATCGACCTCTTACATATAAGCATCTACATCGTCAGGACGGTGGGCCCGAGCATTATCATCCATGTAAATGGCATCTTCACTAATTACAGTCAATGCGGGTTGTGCATGTTGACAAAGAATTTATGTTAATTACCTTTGCGCATTTAGTGAGCTATTTTCAATGATTACTATGTCGGTACATTAGCTCGCAGTTATGCCTGCCCAAAATATAACAGATTCTCTATCATAAGGTGTGATTTCTTGAAAGCATACGTCAGCATAGCGTTTCCCTGGTCTTCGTAACAATCACCGACGTCGGTCCATACCATGCAGACGAATTCGAGCCTGATCGGAGAAAAGTACGTTACTTAGCGTCCAAGATAGGCAATTTCTAGCGAACTTCAATCGAGCAATCCGGTGCTCACTTGGCGGTGCTGATCGTCGACTGCGTAAATGAGCAGCTAAGAGCTTCCTCCTCACAGTGCATAGGCTAATTTGTGTTCCTCGTACCTCTCCAAAAATCAAAACCACCCGTTTTTTTTTACTAAGAAGTTTGTTGTGTTGTGTTGGGTTGTATAGTGCCTTCAAGTGTTGGAGCAACAAATTTTTGCTCTTTACAGTCGAATACCTAAGTTTAATATTCAATTCTTAGAAACTCAATTCCTCTGACTTCTCTTTATCAAAACTATCTCATATTTATACTCATAAAAAATATCGCCATGAAAATTTTTTTAAACGAAATTAATCTGTATCAATATTACTTATTGTCACATATATGTATGACTTTTATTTTTTATACCTTTTATTTTAATAATGTATTGCAAAATATTTCTTCTTTATTTTAAAACACATTATTAATCAGTTTCCGTAGTAATAATAAGTAAAATGAAACGTTTTAAAATCGTTCATTCAGTGATAGATATTGATTTTTCCCACTGACTTTCGATTTTACTTAACTAAGTTTTGGTGCTATGAGATTAAATTGAAGTTTATAGTTTTCTGTAAGTCATGTTTGTTTAGTATTTTACATTTTATTTCAGAAATGTTTTTTTTAATTCTTTTTTACTTCTGCATGTATCATCAAAAATAGACGTGTTTTTACTTAAGTTTACATATATATCAACTTATATTATAATAACAAATTTTTTGATTATCTATAGTGAATGCATATTTAAAATAATTAAAACAGGTTTGTTTACATACCAATGCACAAAGAAAAATTTCTAAATGTTTACATTTATTTTTCTTTGGATAAAACAAATAAGATAAATTTATTGATTTCAAGCCATGTTTAGTTATTAAAGGAGGATATGTTCACAGGCCGTCCTTGCAAATGAAGGGTGTTGCTCTTATGTAGTGTTATGGATTGGTTTCTATTACTCAGGTACACACTGGTGTCTATCTGGTCCAGCTGGTTTTCTTCCCATAATCATTGCGTACAATACCGATGTGGATAATACAAAATAATATGTATTAGAGGCATTTGTCTCAAAATGACCTATGTAGGACACCCATGGAAATATAAATTACTTAATGACACATTTAAGAATACATAATAATAATAAAACTATAAATTCTGTAAAGATTTTTGGATAAAAACATTATTTAAATATATATTAAAAAACATACTATCAAAAACTTGATAAAAAAAAAAAAAATTGGTTACGTAATAACTAGTCAAAATTTCATAGTTCCTATTCAGTATTAAAACTTAATCTTACCTTGATCTATTTAAAAAGGTTATAAGAGGCATTACATGACAAAATATTTTTACAAGGCAGTCGTTAATAGGGGAAATTAATCTCTTAGGCATGGCTGAATTTTGTATAGGGCTGTTTCTCTGTACTGGCAGATTTGAAAGCAAAACAATGATGAAACACTATGTTAACCCTTTGCACCCGAACCATTTTTTAGTATGGGTATTCAGCTACCCGACAGTAGTTTTAATAAAAAATTGTAATACATCAAACATAAGAATTTTAAGCAAAAGTAGTTTATTTACATGTTTCATTTTTATTTACATACTACAAACATAATATTTTAATATTAAATTTTATAATTTTCCTTAGTGTGATATTTGAGGAAGCACTCTCCAAGGTGTATCCTAGGTTTTTCAGGACATGTGTCACAGTAATACACCGTTTCACGTCTTCCGCTTTTCTTTTTCGTTCGGTCAGAGCACACTCTACAATCTTTTTTTTTTCCTTTTAGCATAACATGTAGCTTACCATTTAATCGGATACTGTTATCGGTAGTTGCAGATGTTGAACCACGGCCAGCTCCACGGTCTTGTCGATAATCTCCTTTTAGCTGATTCACTAACAATTTCACATATTTTAAATGACTGATTGATCGCTCGTTTCTCTGCTTTTTCACCATTTTATATAAAATATAGGAATTGATCACGCATACTTCCAATCCCCAAAAAAATAACTTTCGCCACCATTTTAAGGATTTCCTCATAAAACAGTACGTAGATGTATATTGATCGGCACGATCAACGCCGCCCATAGATTCAATATATTTTAGAATAACGTTTGGTTTTTTAACAGCAATTTCAACACCACCTCGTTGAAACCTTTTTACGGTAGTCATTCCAGCATCGCACCAATTCGTCATCATGGTCACAACCCGTTTATCCTTCCAAGCCAGGATCAAATTGTTATTTTTCCGATATGCTACTGTTTTTGTTTTTTTTAATTTGGGTTTCTTTATAGCAAACGGCATTCCTTTCCGGTTGGTTTGTATTGTGAAAAAATTTACAATGCGTGCAAGTATGAAGGGTTATTTTATTATCATAAATAGTAATGGCGCCTCTCAGGCGCCGTTCGAGTTGAAGTAAAGAATAGTTTGGCGCCTGAGAGGCGCCGTTCGGGTGCAAAGGGTTAAAATTATTATTCAATTAAAACTGTAAGTTAGTGTACTACTAGAGTGTGCTACTATAGTGGCACATCGGTCAGAAAGACATGCATGAGAGTCGTTATAGTGGCTAATGACAGCCTTATCAAAATATTTTGCCCTGCCTTGTCTTCCTGCTTGCCTGCCTTCAATTTTACAAAATCATTAGGGATATTATGACCAACATTTTTAAGTCAGTTTAAATATTAGCCCATCTCAAAATTGAAAGTTGTTGCTTTCATTGCCACACTTAGTGGATTTGGTGGCATTAAGGATAATAGATTGGTTTTATGATTCGGGTAGATGCTGCTGTCTATTTACTGGCATTTGCTTCCATAGTCATCTATGTCCTGTGGGAAGACTTGTGATGGCCCTATTCTATCTGTCATGAACCATACATCAAACAAGTAAAAAGTTTTAAACCAATTTTATTTTTGTTTATAGTTCACATTGACTAATACTGTTATTATAGCATGAAAATATAGTTTATTGTTGAATAACTTTATTTCTGACCAGTATATGTTTTTTGTATGTGAGAGTGACACAAAAATGATTTATTTTCCTTTTTATAGTTCAAATTTTGTTGATAATGAATTTAAAAAATATGTGAAAATGGATTGTGCAGCAGAGAACTGGGATCCCGGTATGTTTTAATTATATGAATATTTGTTTTATATTTATATTTTTTAAAGGATTCATGTTTTTCATTAAATATATATTTTAGCATTGTCAAGGTTATTAGCGTCATTGAGAGAAGTGCAATCAGATGGAGAAGATGTTGCATTTCTAAGTGAATTGCTTCAGTCAAAACAACTGCATGCATTAGTCCAAGTTCACAACAAAATTGTTGCTAAAGGGAAGGATGACAAGTTTTATCCTCTACTCTCAAATGCTATGCAAGTTACATTAGAAGTTTTAGAGATGCTTGCAGATATAAACTCAATTTCAAAGGACTATGAGGAACTACTAAGCTTATTGCAAAAGTCTCATTTTCAGGTTTGTCTCTTGTATATATTGTAGTGTTAGTTTTTAAACCCCACTTGACAGGGATAACTAACATTCCCATTTTAATTTATAATTAAATAATTGAGATGTGATTAAGAAATAAGAATACATAAATAACAATTAAATGACCTGATTTTCTATTAATTAAATTGTCTTTTGTTAAGGCTATACTCTGTACCCATGATGCAGTCGCCCAGAAGGATTACTATCCCCATCTCCCTGACATTCCTCCTGATGCTGATGAAGAGGAAGAAACTGTTAAGATAGTACAACTGGTCAAAAGTGATGAACCATTGGTATGTTTTAGTTACTTTCTTTAATACATTTACATAACTGTTCGTCTTATATACACTCCTTTGCAAAAAACGGGCAGTTTAGATTTTTCTACATTATTCTTAATAATTTAGTTCTAAAGTGGTTTTATTAGCTAAACTGTGTTACAACCAGCATGGGCCTCCAAGTTACTCCGTGAGCACCAGATTGCTCGAGTGAGGTTCGCTAGATAGATAGAGGATTGCCTATCATGGACACTAGGTAACTGGAGTAGTGTACTCTTCTCCGATGAGGCTTAAATTTGTATGCATTGTTCGGACCGACGTCAGCGAGTGTTACGAAGACCAGAGAAATGCTATGCTAAGGGGTGATTTCTTCAAAATACACGATATTTTGAAGAAATCACCCCTTATGATGGAGGATCTGTTATGTTTTGGGCAGGCATAACTGCCAGTTATCGTACCGAGATAGTAATCATTGCAAATGGCTCACTAAATGCGAATAGGTATATATATAACAGGAATCTTTTGTTAAAATGCACAACCCGCAATGATTGTAATTGGTGAAGATGCCATTTTCATTTCACATGTCAAGAAAAAAGATAAAACAGGTCATACTCGTTATTAATTAATCATCTTCTTTTATTAAAGTACCATAAAAATACTTGTAGCCTTAATTTCACTATACCCATAAAAATGTCCACTTTCGCACGGATTTCTGTTAACATTGACTAAAACACCGATTCTAGAATTTAAGTGTTAAAAAAAATTGTAAAAAAAAAGAAATTTCTAGTCATCTAACATACTAAAAACATTAATATTTTCCATAGAAAAGCCTATTACTGTAACATGCCTGCGTTTTTTGCAAAGGTGTATAGTTATGACTATATTTTATACTTTAAATTCTCTCATGTAGAAATAGCAGCTATACACTTTAAAATCTCATGTATATGTGTTGGAAAATAAAATTTGTACTTACCTATAAACTATCGTATGTATCTACATGTGTGTGAGTAATGTCATATTGTGTGTATATATATATAATATAACGTTTATTGTATAAGCAAATTTTTTCTTAAATAATAAGATTATAATATTTTTGAGGTAGGTTTGAAGATATACTTACTACTACTATATAATATAGATTGAAATATTATAAATGCATATAGAATGAATATGATAATGAAGGAGCGTTAAATTAGGGTTTATTTAAGAATTAATTTTTTAATCAAAAGGGTGGAGCTCAGAGTGCAGAGCCAATAGTGGTGAGTTCTATGTGTTGAATATTTATGGCTAATTATTATATAATTGCTTGTTTATCTTATGTACTTTTACACCCAATTATTTTAATTTTGTACCAAGTATTTTTTGTCACTTACATTATTAATTCTTTCACTCTCATTTCTCATTTTGAATACCCCAAACAACACAGTTTACATTTGTTAGCTGCTATCTCTAGATGTTGATGCAATATGTATTGTGTTGTTTTGCAGTATGTGCGTGCATATCATAAGATTTTTTGCAGTTTTTTTTACACAAACCCCACACAATACACATTGCTTTTTTGGTTATTCGGTTATGAATTTATTTTTGTAGTGACTTAGTTTGCTGCAAAAATACTATAATCGCATTGTTGCAATGGTTTTCATAATTATAATGACTAAATTTAGAAATAATTATAATTTAGGTTATTTGTGTATTGTCATTTAAATACTCCTTTATACATAAGTTGTAATTTGGTATATAATTGTTGTATCTTGTATTTGACAGTTCGGCAACGCTTTTGCATTGTGTTGCAGGTGTCTAAGGGCGGCGTTGATTGTTTCCCATCAAGCGATACTCTTGTTGTTGTTGTTCCAATCCTATATAAAATGTTGCACATTTTATATCAAATTTCACAAAATGGTGTTTTTTGTTGTTACATATTGTACATGATGTATGTATGTATGCATTGATATATGAAGTGTACAAACAAAGCCGGACCGATATTGGGTAAATATTGAGAGCAAATTATATACACATAACCATTCCATTCTGAAATTCGATTTTTTATTGGTATCAAGTAAAAATTAAGAAATAATTAAAATTTTATTTTTGTAAAAACTCTTTTTGGATTTTATTTATTGTTTATCAGTCATTGACACATTCCGTTGTTTCCTTTAGCAACAAATGTGTAGTCTAACATCTCCAAAATTAAAAGACTCCAAAACTTTAAATCTCAATCATGTTTTAATATATGTACACATCGTTGTGCCAGTCAGTCAGTGATGATTATTTTTTCGAGTATGATTTTCGAGTTCTTTTAAGGCCTAAAACTATTCTATTCAGATGTACATCAATATATAGACAAGGCAATATTTCAAGATACATAGGTATATAGTTTGGATTATAAGATTAATGCTGGTAGCCTGTTGGCTTTAACAGCTTTATCGAATACAAGAGGTATATAGTGGCTGGTATTTTAAACGTTGCATATTTGCTCGGAGTTTCTCTGCTAGATATGATTCGAAATGAACATATCTGCCAGAGAACTAAAGTCACCGACATAGCTTTTCGAATTAGCAAACTAGTCATGGTGGCAATGGGCTGGTCACGTTTGTCGGAGATCCGACAATCGTTGGAGCAAACGAGTGCTGGAGTGGAAACCGCGTCTCGGTAAATGTAGTGTGGGACGCCCCCCGGTTAGATGGTGCGAAGATCTACGCAGGGCGGCTGGCAGAAACTGGATGCGGATGGAGGGCTTTTTATGAGGGAGGCCTATGTCCAGCACTGGACTGCCGCAGGCTGTTGATTGTTCATTGTGTGTGAATGTCTAGGGTGCTACAATAAAAACGGACGAAGAGACCGGGAAGATAGTCATCGCGAGGGTTATGCACGGAGGTGCCGCGGACCGTTCCGGCTTGATCCACGCGGGGGACGAAGTTATTGAGGTCAATGGTATCAGTGTTGAAAGTAAGAGCCCGGCTGATGTGTTAGCTATATTGGTAAGTTATTTACTGCGTACTAACATAATTGAAAAAAAAAAATTGGGCCACTGCGCTCTACCTGTACTTTTCTACGTTGTTGGAACGTGGATGCTGGCGGTCCGTGCGCTGCATAACCTCAAAGAGCGCTATGGAGAGGGTGTATGCTCGGAAGTTTCCTAGTGAATATGATTCGGAATGAAGAAATCCACCGGGGAACTAAAGTTATGACATAGCTCTTCAAGTTAGCAAACTGAAGTGGCAACGGGCTTGTCATGTTAGTGCTGGAGTGGAAACCGCGTCTCGGCAAACGTGGTGTGGGACGCCCCCCGTGAGATGTCACCCGTTAACATCCGAGGTGAGGATGTTGTTATTGGAGTCGCCACATGTCACTGCCGTTGTGTTCCCCTGACGCGTCACTGACGGGCGGTAGGCAGCTCACAGTTGGCAGCGGGCGTCGTGCTCGGCACGTAACCCGAATACAGACGCAGGGCCACAGCTCTTTGACAGATGAACAAATTCTACTTAGACTCCATATTAAGATTGTTATTTTTTTTTAGCAAAGTTCAGAGGGGACGATAACTTTCAAATTAGTACCTTCATTTGGCAAAGGCGGCTCACGGGAAAGTAAAGTAAGAGTTCGAGCGCTGTTTAGTTACAATTCTTCAGAAGATCCATATATACCCTGCAAAGAGGCTGGACTAGATTTTAAGAAGGGTGACATTTTACACATCGTTTCCCAGGATGATGCTTACTGGTGAGTCATAAAATTTTTCTGTGTATCCATAAGACATTTAAGGACGAATTTAATAATTTCATTTCATAATTGAAGGTGGCAAGCTCGTCGCGAAGGGGACAAAGTAATGAGGGCGGGGTTGATACCGTCAAGAGCTTTACAAGAAGGCCGTATCATCCACGAGAGACAAACAGATCCCCAAACGATGGACGGTGAGTTTATCTGGTTCCTGTTGACTTCGCGAGTGACTGTAATTTCATGCTATGTCCCCTATCTTTGTGTTGACGGCCTTCCGCGCGGGTCGCGTGTGTCATGTTGGTGACGCACGACATGACCCCTACGTACACCCTAGCTATGTTAGTTACTTCAATGCTATGGTAAGGAGGGATCTAGTTTTTTTTATGGAATAGAAGGGCAAACGAGCAAGCGTGTCGCCTGATGGAAAGCTATCAACGCCGCCCGTAGACAACCGCAGGAGCCGCGGAGGGGTTGCCGGCCTTTTAGGTATGTGTAGGTTTGTTTTTTGAAGGTGCCAATGTCGTATCGATTCGGAAAGACCGTCCAAAGTAGCTCGTTCCATAGAGTGGTGGTGCGTGGAAAGAAGTTTTGAGAGAAGCGTACCGTACCGTGTAGTCTAGTTTATGGTCTGATGTCGTGAGTCCGTGTCTTCCATTGGACTATTGGTATGAACTGTTTCCTAACAATTCTAGTGGTATTTTTTAGTAATATTAAAAAAAAGAACAGTCAATTAGTCTTCTTTTTTTAAGAGTAATGTCGAAATATTTATTTTAAGATTTAGAGAGTAGCAACCTGTTAGGGACTCTTTTAACATTGTTTGTCCAAATCTTCGAAGTGGAGACCGCATCATACGTAATGTGGGACGGACGTCCCCTGGCCAGCTGATGCGACGATCTGCGTAGGGCGGCCGAGGCAACGACCAGTCTCTCATTGACAGTCACCTCTAGATGCTTGACGCGTGTGCCCGAAAGTAGGGGCAGGTGGCGCGCATTGGGAGGTGCCATACCATGGCCGCAGTGGACTGTTGTGAAGTATAAAACTGTAACAAATGTTTGTGGGCAGGTAAGCCGGCACTATGTAGCCCCACCGCTGCGGACTCGGAGTGCGGCCCTAGGACGCCGTGCTCGCCCACAGCCACCGCGACCGCGACCGCCGCGCTGCTGCCGTGCAAGTCAACGCCCAAAGTGAAGAAGATAATATACGATATACAGGAGAACGAC
Source organism: Baronia brevicornis (assembly GCA_031353405.1). Classification (NCBI taxonomy): domain Eukaryota; kingdom Metazoa; phylum Arthropoda; class Insecta; order Lepidoptera; family Papilionidae; genus Baronia; species Baronia brevicornis. The sequence continues at coordinate 204,118 of JASFAT010001149.1, forward strand.
GACTTCGACCGGGAGATGATACCGACGTACGAGGAGGTGGCGCGGTTGTACCCCCGCCCGGGGCTCGTCAGGCCCATTGTGCTCGTCGGTGCTCCCGGCGTGGGCAGGAACGAGTTGCGTCGGAGGCTTATTGCAACTGATCCGGAGAAATTCGTGACTCCTGTACCCTGTGAGTAAAGGATGTCGAACAATCAAAGCGGACGTACTTACAGGATGCTGGGACTGTCGATCTCATATTTTTATTTCAGCTCTTCTATACAAAGGGCAAACTGACTGACTTTTACCCGGTATCGCAATGAGTTAATCACGGACGAGTGCTGGAATGGGGATCGCGTCTTAATAGAAATAGAGTGGACGATTAGCAAACATTGGACGTTTGAAGCCAGCAGGCTAGACGAGCGCCTCAGAGCAGGTGATTGGCTGACAGTACCGACGCCCGGTGTTATCGATGGAGATGATGGAAGGGACAGCAAATGGGTAACTTGGTCACTTGATGGTGACTGTAAATAATATTCAATATCAGTGGGAATCTCACTCATCCATAACTCAAGTGCTCAGCATTTGTCGATAACGTAGTTTCCATTACCTCCGAGCCAAGACTAGTTCCTTAATATACTATACATCTCCACGCTTGTGTTTTATTTAATCGGTCTGCAAACTTCCTCTTCTTGGTCTTCTTTTTTCCGTCGGTGTGAATGTTCTTTATATTTTTATTTGTACCGATTTCAGATACGTCCAGACCTCAAAAATCAAACGAACAGAATTGCAAAGAGTATGTATTCGTTACACGGGAGAAGATGGAACAAGATATATCTGATGGAAAGTTTATAGAGCACGGTGAATATAAAGGAAATTTATATGGCACGTCTGCTGAGAGCGTCGAGACGATCGTCAATTCGGGTAAGTGTCGTCACTAACCGTATGTATGTATGTATGTATGTATGGACGGATGTACGCCTACACACAACTTACAACGTTAGAATACAATATACCACACTAAATACACAAAAATACTTTTACGCGCTGGGGTTCGGGGATCGGAAAAATCAAATCGACCACTAGTTTCACTTCTCTTTACTTTAATTTTCATTTCTATTCACTTTACTTTCACTTCTTCTCTTCTACAGTAGAAGAGAAGTGAAATTAAAAGTGTTTAGTGTTCTGTAGTGAAACGCACAAAAAAAACGACAGTTGTACATATACATATATTACAAACAAGTCCCTAAGAGGATAAAGCTGTCACGAACGCCATCTGGTGAAAGTAATGGGAAATAGAAGAATGAAAAAGAGTTTTATTTTTCAAGCTTTATATATAATATGGTATATGTACATAGTATACTAAACTTGTATGACAGGTCGAGTGTGTGTGCTGAGCCCGCACTGGCAGGCGCTCAAGATGCTGCGGACGGCCCGCCTGCGGCCGTACATCGTGTTCGTGCGGCCGCCGCCGGCGGGCCGGCTCGTGGAGACAAGGACGGCCGCCAACGCGCGCTCCACCTTCGACAAAGACTCCTCGAGAGCGTTTACGGTCAGTTAAAGCTTAACCATCAACAATTGTCTATATATACATATACACTTGTGGCCATATAATTAAGAACGATTTGAAGTTCTAGAAGTTTTTATTTAAATAATGTCATATAAAAAAATGTGTACCTTCTGAGAAGCAACCAGTCATGTTATAAAATAGCCACATTAATAGAGCAACGTGGCTTAGGAACAATGAATACAATTGTCAACTATTTTTTCTAAGATTTAATTTATTTTACCAAAGTACAACATTCAAATAGTACTGAAGCTGGACAAATAATTAAGAACGATTTATTAAACTGAACGGAAATTGTTTTGTATGACATTTACATTTAAAAAATCACAATAATATGTAGCGCGAAAAATTTAACAAGCAATTTAATACATTTTTAACTAAAATTAATAGTTAATAGCATGTCCACGGCTTTTAATTACTGCTTTACACCGACGAGGCATTGACTCTATTAATTTTTGACATTTCGCAAGAGAAATAGAGTTCCATTCTTCTAAAAAAACATCGTACAGCTCTCTTAAATTCCCACACTGTGTATTTGAAACCTTTTTCTTTACTTCAAACCACAGATCCTCTATTGGGTTTACATCTGGGCTGTTAGCTGGCCAGTCTAAGACAGAAACTGATTGCGCTGTAAGAATTTCCTTTACAGTGCGTGCAGTGTGTTTTCGATCATTGTCGTGTTGGAATGTCCAAATAACCGGTAGAACGTCTTCAGCATAAGGTAGCATTGTTTCTTTCAGTATATTTTTGTATTGGAATTGATCCATGTTACCTTCTATTAACTTTACAGGTCCAACACCATGTCCAGAAAAGCACCCCCAAATTTTTAAATTTCCACTACCGTGCTTTAATGTGTCTTTCGTGTACTTTGGGTCGAATGCCGTATTCGGGGGACGTCGTACATATCGTTTTCCATCAGAACATACTCTGTTTATTTTCGTCTCGTCAGAAAAAAGGACATTTTTCCACTGCCGCACAGTCCAGTTTTTATACTTTCTCGCAAATGCAAGCCGGGCTTGCCTGTGGCAAAGTTTCAACATGGGTACCTTCCTTGCTATCCTTCCGTGCAATTTTTCTTCTACCAAACGTCTTCGAATAGTGCGTGCTGAGATTGCTGAAGGGTTATTTTCACCAAAATATTCTTTCCTCAGCTCGTTTGACCCTTTAAAAGGATTTTTTGCCATACGAACGATGTTTCAGTCATCTCGAGGAGTTGTTTTTCTCTGTCTAGGTACACGTGCAACTTTCGAAGTAGTTTGATACGTAGCAAAATGCTTTTCAGCGTGGAAAACCATCGTTTTTGAACATTGCAGATGATCGGATATCTTTTTATAAGACCAATTTTTCCGGCGAAGTTTTATTATTACTTCCCTTGTAGATTTATCACAACTTTTATTTTTTCCCACTGTTTTTTTTATAAGAAGCAATCAGTTTTAATCTTTTACAACACTAAATGGCGCCTAAATTACACAAACAGTAACATAGAACTGCAAATCGAGTGTTCTCTTTTTAAATTTGAATTAAATGTATAAATTATAAAGCGTTCTTAATTAAGTGACCAGTCAGTAAATAGGAATACTATGTAAACATTCTAAAGAAGTAGTGTAAAAAAAGTTTGCCTATTTATTTTTAGCTAATCATGTGTATCAATGAATTCAGTGGTTTTATGGAAAAGTTTTATGATACCGAAAGAAATAAAAAAAATTGCATGCGATTAGTTATACGACTTAGTTTGAAAAAATCTTCCCATTATATCAGCGTTCTTAATTATATGACCACCACTGTATATATATATATATATATATATATATATATATATATATATATACAGTATATATATATATATATATATATATATATATATATATATATATATATATATACAGTATATATATATATATATATATATATATATATATATATATATATATATATATATATATATATATATATATATATATATATATATATATATATATATATATATACGAATTTAAGTCATTTTTTTCATAATATAATTTTACTATTCATTAAAAAATATATATATCTATTTAAAATGATCTGCTACGAAACTTAATGTGGCAGACCAAATTTCACGCGAGCGAAGTCGCGAGCAAAAGCTATTTTGTTAGTCTTTTAACCACTTGCGCTACGATTTAACTTCCGGTAGCCGTGCTGCGCTTTACAGTATAACACGCGCTAAGGGGTTACATTGACGCCGCACCGCGTATGCGAGCGCTAAGCTTTAAGCTTTAAGCAGTGCCTTAGTGCCTCACTCTGGAACTGTAGCGTGACCGTCGTTCGTCGTCGTTAGAGTCGCTCAAGTCCGAGAGAGAAGCACTGTGGACAACCTCTGCCCCACCTCGGGGACATAGGACCATAAGAAGAAGATGAGCGCGCTGCAGTGGCTGGCTTTCGATCATTTTTTTTTAGGTACAGTTAGAGGCGGCCTCGTTCGTTTGTATGCAAGCGTCCCGTGAGTTTCCCGCGATGGGAGTATGCAAACACCGATGGGTGGGTCACACACCCCATATATGTCCCACTGCTGAGCACGGGCCTCCCCATTTCTGGAGGAACGGACGTTAACCCACCACGCTTGTCCAATGCGGATTAGTGAGGTTACCCGAATAAATATCTGTAGGCCATACATATATTTATTCTGATGCGCGGATCGAAAATCATTGTCTTTGTCGATGGGCAAGTAGCGTCCAATCAGAATGATCCTCAAGTTTAAATTGACTTACAGGCAGAAGAGTTCAACGACATCATACGATCATCGAACCGGATAAACTTCCTGTACGGCTACATGTTCGACGAGGAGATCGTCAACGAGGACCTGGCGACCGCCCTCTCGCAGTTGTTGAAGGCGGCGTGGAGGGTGCAGTCGGAACCACTTTGGGTGCCTGCTTCTTGGGTCCAGTAATTATCCCTGTGCTCCGTTATGCTTTTCGAACACAATTAGTATCAGTTATTTTATATTTATACAGGCGTACTTCGTTTATACGGGTGTTCTTTTGTCGTAATATTAAAATTACGTACATTGGTAACGTTAAAAGAAACAACATAAAACAAACTATGTGTTTCACAGCTTTTTGTTTTGCAATATTTTTCTAATATTAATTATTCGTTTGTAAAAATAAACGTGTGTAAACTTTGAGCTAACATATGCCATAAAGTAACCGGGAGTAATGACCTCTTTTAAACTAAAGGAATCAATGACCTCTTTTAAAGTAAAGGAATCAATGACCTCTTTTAAACTAAAGGAATCAGTGACCTCTTTAACCTCTCAACAACGGCTAAATTTTGCACGGGGCTGTATCACTACGGCGGACGTGAGGGCAAAACAAAAGTACGAAACAATATGTGAATTGATGGATGGATGTTGTTTAGTTTAAACTGTTAGCGAGTGCAAACATTGATCAAGGGTAAGACACCCGCTAAACTCACCGCATACAGTGGCCGAAAGGTTCCAACAGACATGTGCCGATGTTACTGCACTGCGGTGCGGTGGGAGACATGAGGTCACGTGACACATTGTGCACACGTTCACTGTTGTACGCAAATTACATTTTTAATTTTATATGAAAAAATATATATTTGTTAAAAACAACATTTATTAAAATACAAATACCGCAAAAAGATATTGCTTTTGGGGTAAACTGTGTGTGTGTGTATATATTTTTACAGTTATATAAGGACACCTGTATATTAACTCTTATCAGTCGCTAGCTTTTTCTACGTGATTATCCCTAGGTTGTAGCTACGGATACAGCTTCATTGACTTTATTCATTTTTGGGCTCAATATCTTAAAAAATAATTGGAAAAGGCTGAAAAATAACTGGAGATGTCAATTGCTCTGTTACGGATATTTAACTAATAAGGCAATAGTATCCGCATTTCACACAGAGCGAGTTTCAACATGTCTCATCTTGTCACCCCCAACGTGACTTACGACCGCAACAACAACGTACTGATGTCACGTGAGAGGTGACTTACGACTGATAAGCGTTAATACTATATCGAATGCCTCTTACTGTTTTGGAGAGCACAATGTTTACATACAATAGATAGACCCTGTGATCACAACTGAGATCTCTGAATGGATCTCTTTTAAAAACGTTGCGCATTAATTGTTGGTTGTTTATGAATTTGCGTTGTTGATTTATTTAGTATTAGGTATGTTTTATTGGTATTGCTAGTTGGTAGATCGAAATTTACTTATTCCAAATTTACTTAGTACAAATGTTTCTATGCTGTCTGCGTACACTAGTGAAAAATCAAATTTTTAGATTTTGCAGAAATAATTCTTAAGTATTTAAGCGTCCTACACTACAGAATTATTTCTCTCTCTCGCTCTGATTTTGTGATAGAGATTTTTAATAAAACAAGTGTGTTAAATAAATAGTAATTAAATCACCCACCGCGTGTATATATATATATATATATATATATATATATATATATATATATATATATATATATAATCTGCTTTAAAATCTCTAAAAAATATATATAATTGTGAATACATTTTTAGAACTAAGAATTTGCTTAGCGGACACACTTAAGTTTGAAGAAAACGACAAACACGTCTCAGTAAAATATAATTTGGCCGCCCTGTTGTTTCATTCGACCGCGGAGGGGATTAAAATGTATTCAGTTGTAGTCATTACTCAAAGTTGACTACAATCATATAATAATTCGTTGAGTGAAGTGTATAAATGTATTATGCTTATTTCCAACTGCATACCGAATTATGTGTACACGATACTTTTATATGAGGGCTGTGGGGAGGGTTATACTCGGAGTTTCTCTGGTGGATAGAATTCGAAATGAAGAATTTCGCCGGAGAAACAGAGTCACCGACGTAGCTTTTCAAGTTAGTAGACTGAAGTGGCAATGAATGGGCTGGACACGTTTGTCGGCAATCGTTGGAGTAGACGAGTGCTGGAGTGGAGACCGCGACTCGAGAAATGGAGGGACGCCCTGCTAGATGGAACGATGATCTGCGCAAGGCGGCTGGCAGAATCTGGATGCGTGTAGCCGAAGATCAGGCTAGGTGACGCGCCTTGAGTGACGCCTATGTCCTTTTATTTTAACATTGACATAATATTTATTATGTAGACATATTAACATTTGTACCTATTCTGTTTTGACCGCGCGCTTACTAGAGGGCGCTAGGCGCTACATGGGCTAGAGACGCCTCTGGGTACACATTTTGTAGTAACCCGTCAAGTTTTCTCTGTGAATATTGTTGTTGTCGCGTCTTCGTGTTGCTTTCATTCCACTCGGTAAATGCATAACTGAACAAACCGTACCATTACATCTTCTTATGGTTCTATGTCCCCGAGGTGGGGTAGAGGGACGTCCACAGTGCTTCTCCATTGGGATCGGTCTTGAGCGACGCGCTTCACTTCAGGCCACGTCAAGCCGATGGATTTCATCTCGGCCGAAACGCAGCGCTTCCAGGTGTGTTTGGGTCGCCCTCGCTTCCTTTTCCCTTGAGGAGTCCATTCCAGCGCCTGTCTGGGAATGTGAACAGGGTTTCTTGAGAGAGTATGGCCTATCCAAGTCCACTTGCGGCGCAAAATTTGAAATCCAATCAGCGGTTTGTGACAAAGATCCAGTAGGCATTCGTTGGATATTTTCTCGGGTGACGAAGGGACGAAGGAATCGGTTAACGAATACCTGAAGCCGCTTTACCATTACATACACGTGTATAATTATTGTCACTAAACGTTAATCTCTCTCTAAGTCCCCCTGGTGGGGCATAGAGCAGACACGACGTTTCTCCATCTCGACCTGTCGGAGGTCATACGCTTTGCTTCGCTGCAGGATAGGTCCATCTTCTGTATTTCGGCCGTCACAGTGCGCCGCCAAGTTCGTTTTGGGCGCCCACGCTAAACGTTAATACTTGTAACAAACTTTGGTGACTGTCTATTTTAATAGATTTCCGCAAAATAACGCCTGACTCTTTTAATCATTCCAAAACTTGTTAATAATTCCTTTAGATTTTCATATATTTCAATTATTTTACATATTTCAATTATTTTATTTTTAACACATTGAAGACGGTATGCGCTGAAAAGTGTCTAGCCTTAGTTCCCGCACATTTTTTTTTCATGTCTTTATGTTGTCTTTACTTGCAATTACACAATATTGCATCAGATTCCAAAAAACGTGAATTTCCGTCATCCGTCGCCAACAGTTGAAAAATAAAAGACGGGAATTCCCGTCTCCCGTTTTCAATTTATTAAGAAGAGCATATTTTGCACACGAATCTTTGCTTTGGAGCAAAATTAAAAGGATGTGAATGTAGTCAATTGCCAATAAATTGTTTTTTTTTTTACATTTTTAGAAAATTTTTATTAATGTCCATTCTCTCCGTCCCTGTAGAAAATTCGTTTTAAAGATGTCGCAAGATGTCATGTTTATATAACATTATGCTAATTTCGTCTTTTTTATTTTGTTCATGAATTTCTCGTAGTAATGGCGCTACCATTATAAAATATGTTACATTTTTGTAGTGTTTTAAAAATGGAGTTTACATTTCTACTCTAGATCTAATTGCTAGTACAAAGTTTATTTTAACGTATTTGTTGTGCAATTGGATCATGCTCAATACTCGGGCCTACGCTCGGGAGGCGAACGCCGCACCTAGCGGATTTTAGGTCTTGTGTATCTGGCCAACCCCCTCATCTCTGGGCTGGAGACCGTGTCTTGGCAAGCGTAGCGTGGGACGCCCCCTCGGCTTGATGGTGCGACGATCTGCGCAGGGCGGCTGGCAGAAACTGGATGCGTAAAGCAGAAGATTGGGCTAGGTGGCGCTTGTCGGGGGAAGGATGATAACCTAATATAAAATGTTATTTCTAGTCCACATGATAAAATGAGTCTACCACGTGAGAATATAAATTGTTTTCGATTGTTTGCCATCAATACGTAAATGATAGTCAGTTTGTGGGTTGAATCGTTTTCGCACAACACTGTCCATTTTATTTGTACACTTATTGGGTGGTATGTAAATCGTTCGAGCGCATTTCGTTTTTATACGTGAAAAATAAATATACACCCAACTCTTTTCTTTACACGATTCTGAAATAACGTGGTTCACCAATAACAATAAATACACTGTATAATTATGTATTAATCTATTTAGCTAAACACACGTGTATTTATTCTTATTGGTGAACCGCGTTTCAAAATCGTGTAAAAAAGAGTTGGGTGTATACTTACTTTACACGTATGAAAAAAGAGTTGGGTGTATACTTATTTTACACGTATGAAAAAAGAGTTGGGTGTATACTTATTTTACACGTATGAAAAAAGAGTTGGGTGTAATGCGTTGATGTAAAGCGTTTAATATTATCCAATACACAATTGTTATGTGAACGGGGACCATTTAATTTGATGATTTTCATTTATTTTTTAATTTATTATTAAGTAAGGTTGTATTAAAACGATCGTGTTTTTACCGTTTCCCAAAATGTAAAATAAGGATAGTTGAATTTTGAAATAGTATTTATATTCGAAATAAGTTTTCTTGTCATTCAATCATTATACAGGCATATAATAGGGGATGTTGGCTATTTTTAGGAATTTAAAACTATTCAAAAGTTTACGTAATATAACTATTTTAAATTCGATCTTAAATAACATTCCAGAACACCAATACTGGCCATGTGGTTTGTGAATAATTTACGTAATGTACTTTCATTGACGACAACATTGTAATTGTTAAATAAATATTTAATTTTTAAAGAAAAAGGAAAATATGTTTTATTTAGGATTTCTATCATTAAACCACTAATTCGGGCCGTACAAAAATTATATCACACATAAAGGGGAGGGAGGCACCATATTTTATATACCATACATATATAAAGTTAGAGTGCTAAAACTTCAAACTAAAACTCCACGTGTGATGAGGACTTCAAAATTATGAAATTCATGTGACGTATTAGGTGTACAAATAAGTTTCCGCAGTTTTTTATAAAAAATTAGGAATTTATTGTAAAGGAAAAGTTAAGTATTATGCTTTATTCAAAGTATTTTCCATCATTTGCCACTACTTTTCCCCATCTTTCTGGCAACATTCGGATACCCCGTCGAAAAACTCTTCATCTTTTGACGCTATCCAATAAATCTACTCCAATTTTTGTGTCTTCATACAGTGAAGCGCTGCTCAGACAGACCATGTGCCATCGACCGGAACAGGTGATAATCAGAAGGGGCTAAGTCTGGTGAATACGGCGGGTGGGGTAAAACTTCCCAGTTGAGTATTTCCAAGTATAGTTTTACCGGCGCCGCAACATGTGGACGAGCATTATCGTGTAAAAGAATAATTTTGTCGTGTCTGGAGCAGTAATGGGCGCGTTTTTCCTTAAGTGCCTGACCAATCTCATCAATTGTGTTCGGTAGAGAGTCTAGTAATGGTTTCGCTTGGTTTCGTGCAATTCATAATACACTTATACTGTCAATCCCACCAAATACACAGCATGAGTTTTTTTCTCATGCATAATCGGCTTAGCTGTCGATGTTGATGGTTCGCCGGGCTTAACCCATGACTTTCTCTTCTTTGGGATTATCGTAGTGAATCCATTTTTCGTCACCAGTGACTATACGATGCAAAAACTCTTTTTTATTCCTGGCAAGCAGCATTTCACTCATGCATAATCGGCGTTCAACGTCTCTCGGCTTTAGTTCATATGAACCACTTGTTTTTGAATCATTCCCAATGATTTAAACGATGTGAAATTGCTTGCTGAGTCACTTGTAGAGTAAGTGCAAGTTCTTTTTGCGTTTGGGACGAATCTTCCTCCAATAGTACTTCTAATTCCATGTCTTTGCACACTTTCGGCCTTCCACTAGTTCTTTGTCTTTAACGTCAAACTCACCGTTCTTAAACTTTTGAAACCATTCCTGACAACTTCTCTCACTTAAAGCAGCTTCACCATATGCTTCTAGAAGCAATCGATGCGCCTCAGCTGCAGATTTTTTTCACATTAAAGAAGTAAATCAAAAAGTTCCCAAAATGATGCTTATTCGGAATAAAAACTTGACATTTTTGCACGAAAAAAATTACGTGATGCTGATACGGAATCACTAGTACTTTAAGGTTATGGTGTTGCCAGATGACTAAACTTGGGATATTACGTTTTATATCTGACAATTTCTCCATAACCTTCTGGTGGGGCCATCTTTTGACAAACCGCGGAAACTTATTTGTACACCTAATAATTTATGGATCACCCCTTTTAATAGAAAAAATATATTTCTATTTGAATACAGTCAACGTCCCTATTATTGTGTATCCATCAATTAAAATAAATGTAATGTTTCGACTCGATCGTGTGTAATGTATCGATGTAAATTTGTATCTCGCGTCGCGATTTAATAAATATTGTGGTGTCTGTAGTTAGGTATTGCTCAAGCAGGGTCCACAGCCGGCAGGTCGGAGCGGCGCCCTAGCCTCTGACACAACTTAGCCAAAGCCTTGTTATTGTTTCACAATGCATTTATTAGAAATATTTCGGGATATGATAATGTTGTCTAGTCAATATTTTAAATAAGTTGAAAATAGAGCGTATTCAAAACAGGATTGTGCGGTATATGTTGGTCTCAGTAGGGAGTTTAGTAAAATTACATGTTTATTCCATCTCATATACGGCAAATAAACGTATATATTTAAAAATGCATAATCCTCCCTCCGGGGCCTCCGGCCGCGGAGTCAGTGGTCGCGGATTCGATCCCCGCATCGGAATAAATATATGTATGGATTACAAATGTTTATTCCGTGTCTGGTAACCCCGCCAATCCGCGTTGGACAAGCGTGGTGGGTATAACGTCCGTACCTCCAGAAATGGAGAGGCCCGTGCTCAGCGGTGGGACATGTATAACAGAAACATTTATTGTCAGTTTTTAGTCAAAATGAAACGCATTACATAAAAGTCTGAATTTACAGAGTGAATATATAACGTTGTACACTTAAAGTTATATATCTAATTGACGCTATATTTAAGTTGTGTGTGTGTGTTCCGAAGCATTTAATGCTATGTACAGTATGTAGTCAGTTTACTGAGGGGAGGGTACCCATTCAATGTTTATGTAGTTAGCACTGATAGCAGTTTCCATCGATGGCTGTACACTCGGCTAGAAGGTTCACACAGATACTGTGAATTTGTGAAGTTAAACAAGTTAAAAAAGTTAAACTAAAATAGGGATTATTTTAAAAAATATAAAAGCTTCGAATTTCGAATTAACTTTTTTTTTATAGCCAGACTCTTTATTAAGTGCCAGTAACGTAGATTGGCTATTAAGACCTTTTTAAAAGTAAATTACGCATGTGCATGCAGGGTTCTGCTAAGGCTGACTTCCATCCTCCCTTGCGGCTCGTTGGATTCACTATGACGAATTTTAATATACCTAATCTGTTAAAAAATGACGGCGACATAGTTCGCCACCCGTCACGTCCTGATTCTCACGAGGGCGAGAAGCGACTAACAGAGCGCCGTTTTCCTATGATGAATGTGAGAGGAAGGATGGATGAAAAGGTGGATGAGTGTGGAGAAACTAAGGAAGTGTGCCGGTATCGTAGCGGATGGAGATCTGTGGTCTCTACCTACCCCCACGGGAAACAGGCGTGACGATATGTATGTATGTATGTACATACATGACGAATGAATTCAGTGGATGCATACATTATCGCTGTCGTGATACACTATCGCTGGATATATTTTCGGGCCTAAAGTACATAATTTTTTTTTTAAATTGTATCTATATCATAACACAAGTAATTCTGCATCGCATTGTCATGGTTGTATTTTTTTTGAAACTGTTAGTTGCTGTACGTACGTACGTAAATACTTATGTAAGTACGTAACTTGGGTTTTAGCAAAAATATATCGCTCATTATGTATTTTTCTAGTTTTAGTGCGATTTGAGTGAAGTCTCTATTAAAATAAAATAGAAATACAATTTATTTAAATACAATAATAATACACCACCATATTTATACTACACTCAACACTCATCTGACTACCCACTGCTTAACACGTTCACGCCGGGGCAAATATCTAAGTTTTTTCGCGTGTGCGGGGCTGGCTTATCTCCTTACACTTCGTGGGGCGGGGCGACACTGTTGCGAATTCAAACGAAAATGCGTGATCACAATAGTTCGAGTCGAAAATAAAACTTATTTTTTTAACGACTTATTTTTTTTGAAAACAAGTGACTCACCTGTGATGCACGTCGCCCCACGGGATAGTTAAGCGGTGAGTCACGCCGCCCCGCAAAACAGTCAAGTGTGACCCACCGGTGGGTCACGCCGCCCCACGGAACAGTCAAGTGTGACCCACCGGTGGGTCACGCCACCCCACAGAACAGTCAAGCGTGACCCACCGGTGGGTCACGTCGCCCCACAGTACAGCCAAGTGTGACCCACCGGTGGATCACGCCGGCGTAAACGTGTTAAATACGGTAATACACCACCATGTTAATACCACACTCAACAACAGTCCACCAACGGTGAGTCCATTCATATAATTTTCATTCACCACTATTTGGCCAACACTAGCATACCGCCGTTCGATTCAGGCATAAACGTGAGTTTGGAGCGATCTAACACTTACGGTGTTACCGACATGGGTACGACAGTAATGCATTCAAGAGACGAGCGTATGTGTCCACGTAGAAGGCCAGCAACACCACCAGGTGATCCGGACGCCCGCAATTGTTTGTTTTAAATCTCTAGTTAAATTTAAAATTGGAAGTCGGCATCAGCAGCCAAATTTCTTTCGTTCGTTTAACACAGGTACAAGCTTCCTATATAACGATATAGTGGGATAATTACTCAAATGTCATCGAATAGTAACAAAATGCAATATTAATCGAATACGGTGATGTTATAATCGGAGATATTATATTACATAATATTATTAAAATAAATTGTATATATTACGAAAGTATGGTTTATAATAATAGGGATGCATCAATACGTAATTCTGTCGATACGGTACAGACACCGATGTTTATAATAAATTATCGAGGATACCGTGTCAATAGCTGTGGCGTATTTTTTGCTCGAATATTAACAAATTTCTAAGGAAATTTTGAAAGTATTAATTTAACATATAAAAATTAATAATTCATATTTGCACTTTTTGAATCATTTTGAACAACCTTAAATTATTCGGTGAAAGCTGATTTCTTAAATCTGTTTGTGCTAGATCTGCCTGTGAGCATAATCTTTCAGATGTGACAGAACTCGTTGGGAAACAGAAATATTTTGTCATTTTTTTTTAATTTGTACAATGAACACGTTTACACACTGTATAGTGAGATAGATACAAATTAATATCGTAGATACCAAAATATAGGATAGCTCCTATATATATATCGGATGCATCCCTATTTTTTAATAAAATCAAATCGTTTGTATAGTTTTATTAAGAAATGATTGTCAGATCAATATTAAATAAAATTAAAGGCAAATATTGTTTCATTTAACACTAGCTACTTTTATAGTTCATACTGGGCTACCACACGAGCAAATATCAGTGGAAGAGTACACTAGCCTTTGATTTGATTACTCGTTTGTTGATGGATGGAGATTTCCAACTGTAATGATGATGACTTCTTTTGTTCGTATGATTTTTTTATGGGATAGGAAGGCAACCGAGCAGGCGTGTCGCCTGATAGAAAGCAATCAACGCCGCCCATAGAAATCCGCAGCGACTTAGGCAATACGAAAGCGTTGCCGACATTTAAGGAAAGTGTCATTATGGGGGAGGAGAGAGTAGCGAAGGAGATGGGGAGTGAGGAGTTGGGACTCCGAAACTTAGCCGTTTACCGTACGCCGGTTTTTTGCGGGAGTGTGGTACGTCCCCGGGCGAGCCGGCCCATTTATGCTACAGACGAATATTATGCCATTCTTGACAAAGTATTCGTGTGCAGCGTGGCTCTATCATATTATTCTACTCTTTTTTAATTTCTTTAAGTCTACTGCTCAAGATCCAAACTTATCAGACACTTTATGAAAAAATTATTGTAATTCTTGCTCATTATTATATGCTCAATAATTCATTTTGAAGGAAGGGTTTAATGTTTCATTTAATTTATTAGCTTTTTCTTATTCTTTTCTTTGATGGCAACAAGTTACAACTATTATGCCAATGTTAAATAAAATATGTTAACATCAAATCTCTTGAAATAAAACTAGTCAACTTATCAAGTTACGTCTTCATAAAATGGTGGCCATTTTACCAAAACCAATGGACTTTTTTAGTCAACTTAAAAAGACATGATACACGCATTTATTTCATATCACTTCACTAATATGCCTTAATCGAACTATATTGTGTAATACAACACCACAATTAAGCAATATAACTGATAATAATATAAGATTGTGAAAATGAAATAAAAATACAACGTCACTGATGTAAGCTGCCGGGAGAAGTCCTATTACCTTTTTCTTGGGTCTTATTTCACATTGTCACTCCCATGACTGACTTGACACTGGCAGAAATCATTAACAGTTGCCACAGACAAAGAAGTAAATTGAGTTAAATATTCATTAAAATAAATATTCAAAAAATTGTGTTCATTAAATTCAAGATAATGTGGCACAGTTTAAAATTAATGATGATTATTCTCATCTCATTGGCTACATTGTCACAACAGTTTGAAAGGCGCGGTGACAAAATGGTCGTTAAACCGGCGGAGCTGATTGATATGATTATTCAAGAGCAGATTAGAAAAGAAGTGCCAGAAACACAACATCGTTTCAAAGCGAATGCAATAGAAACATCTCCAGATGTTAGTACAGAAGACATCCTGGCTGGTGATTATTTTAGTTCAATAATATTTTATTTATCATCTATTTTGTATAAAGTTGACAATTGTCCTAAATACATTTATTTAAAAAAACATCAATTAAAAGCGTTTCCGGTGCGGGAATAAAACATTAGCACTTTTGATTATTCAGGGCCCAGGACCCAATTGGCTTAATGGCGCTTTCACGGGTTTGATTCTTTGACTATTGTCGAAGTTTACTTAATGCTGCCCAGCCCAATTAAATCATCTCGGCTTCTTTCTCGAAGTCGGGTCCATGCAATCGCACTATCTGGCCAAGGTAAACATTTTCCTGGACAACTTCGAGAACATTACCATCGTTTTCTCTCGGTTCGGTTAGATCGGTTCTAACTCAATATGCTGTGTGTTATTTATCATGCTTTTAATATTATCCAAATTCACAGCCAGACCGAACAGTCTGGAAGATTCATTCAGGCTGTTCAGCATTGCTTGCAGTTCTTGCAGCGATTCTGCCAAGATCACGATATCATCGGCGAAGCGCAAGTGTGAGATGTACTCACCGTTTACGTTTGTGCCACATCCGTTCCAGTCTAGTGTCTTCGAGACATCTTCAAGCGCGTTAGTGAACAGTTTCGGGGATATAACATCCCCTTTCTCACTCCACGATGCAACTGGATTTGCTTTGTCTGATTGATCTGTATTCGAAAGGATATTGTAGTGGCGTTTTACAGACATCTCAACACCTCGATTCATCGATGATCTATCTGGCACCGCTGCATGGCATCTATGACAGTCAAGGTCTCGATATAGTCAAAGGCCTTATCATAGTCCACAAACGCTAAGCACAGGGGCTGATTATACTCATTGGTCTTCTGTATAATCTGCCGCTCACTAATCAACATTACTTAATTATGTATTTCGCATTAGAAGACAACGCTGGTGATGAGGAGCGACTACATGCCCGTAAGGTATGGAGTCGGTGGGGAAAATGGAGTGAATGCTCGACTACTTGTGACAACGGGTCCATAGTTCGCCGCAGAGTGTGCGTGGCCGGTCGGTGCGCTCCCGGGGAGGTGGAGGAACAGCGCAGACCGTGCTTCAAAAGCCCATGTACACCTCCACCTGACATAAATGCCGCTGAAGATAGCCATGAATTGGAATGAAGTACCCAATGTATATAACATAAATTTGCATCCCATTTTTGATTGCGTAAATATTTTGAAAGAATATGCATTAAATTGAATATATACATACATATTATATATTTTAAGATTTGTTTTGTTGTGTTTCCATTATCTAATGAACCAGGCTAAGACCCACCCGCGGCTGTAATGCCTTGATGATGATGATGACGTATTTACATGATAACCCGGCAACGTTTTCCATAATATTTATAGTGTCGCGGATGTCTGTGGGCGGCGATGATTTTTTTCCATTAAGCGATCCGCTTGCTCGTTTGCCCACTTAACTTCTCCGCCGAGCCAATCAGGTTGCCAGGCAGGCAGGTATACATGTATAATTACGTCATTAATGTTCATAATAAGTGAGCATGTGTGCACAAGTGTATGGAACATAAATATGTTAACATATACAACGTATTCTATTAATATAATACATACATACATACATACATATTTGTTTAGTAAACAATCGTAGTTATTCTTCCTTACACATTTGGTGGATGTGGATTATATCACAACACATTTTATTGGTGTTTTTGTATGACCTGAAACGTTTCTGCGTGATTTTTTTTTAACAGACCATGTGTGCCCACTGCTGAGCACGGGCCTCTTCATTTCCACGCTTGTCCAATGCGGATTGGCGGGGTTACCAGACTCGGAATAAATATTTGTAGTCCATACATATATTTATTTCGATCCGGGGATCTAATATGCGACCATTGACTCCGCAGGCGGAGGGCCCCGCCACTAAGCCAATTGGTCATCTTTGTGTATGTTATCTGTTAAAATGAATGATATACATAATGAATGGTAAATAAATAAATAAATATATATATATATATATATATATATATATATATATATATATATATATATATATATATATATATATAATCATCATCATCGTTAGCAGCAGCCTGCGGCAGTCCACGGCTGGGTATAGGCCTCTCCCATGGAACGCCACCTAGCCCGATCTTCGGCTACATTTATTTATATATATAAATAAAATTAAATAATATATAAATAATATATATAATAATAAAAAATGCCAGATTAAAGGCCCTTTGCTTCTCCTTGGTTCAAACTGTGTATCCCATTTCCAGTTGTCGCCTGTCTACTTCGCCGACTTAAAATAAACCAAAGAACATCGCCAAAGATTCTGCAAAGTGTATGGTGTTGCAGATGTTTATGGGCGGGATTGAATGCTCTATGAAAGACGACTGGCAAAAGAAATTTACGTTGCGAATGTGGATGGAAGGGTAGGTAGGGAACCGCGGAAAACATACCTTGACCAAATTACTGAACTTTTTAAGAAAGGCCAGGTCAAGAGTACCCTCAACCGGTGGGCTTGCATGAGGAGAATAATGAGTGTGGAGGAAGGAAGGGAAGTATGCCGAGATCGTAGCAGATGGAGATGTGTGGTCTCTGCCTATGCCTATGGGAGACAGACGATATGTATGTATGTAAAAAATGACAGTCAAGCTTTGTCTCATTCTGAGTATTAAAGTGTTTAATGAAAGCCTACACCTGACTCGTTCGTCACTTGCTACTCGTAAAGGTAAACAGAATTTTCTTCGAACAATCTTAGACTGGTTAATAAACAATACCGCACTGCCCGGTCCGCCCTTCATTGTCGGACCGGAGTCAGCTCACCTCAGACGCAGGGTGAACGACTGAAGTAAACTATCTTCACCATGCATTCAAGTTTAATCGCTACCATAACATTATGTTTTGTTGGTGCACGCTTCGTTTCTTCTGACAGTAAGTATTACCTTTTATCTATTGTGTATCAATATTGGTCTACAAATATTTATTTCTAGTCTGGCTACTCCGCTAATTGACACTGAACAAGCGTGGGTTAATATCCCTTCTTCTTCAAATGGTGACGCTCTTGCCCAGCACGTACATGGACCGTGAAGAAAAAAAAAGCTTATTATTATTGTAACAGAATTTTTAGCCACCATGCGTTGCTGTTCTATTTAACCGAAACTATTGTTCAAGTTCCATAGGACACAACGTGTTTGTTCCGAAACACAAACTACCAATAAACCACCTAAAAAGTCTTCACTGAGTCAGTTCTTCGGCTTCACGCATCCAGTGCCAACCGGCCTGAGCAGATCGTTGCACCATCTAGCCGAGGGGCGACCCACACTACGTTTGCCGAGACGCGATCTCCACTCCAGCACTCCAGTTTCCAATTCAGCAACGAACGAGGCAATGAGGAGCCAGCAATAATGATGTGATCATTGGAAAATAATCTAGATGTACATAAGTATACCCCCCATTCACTCCCCACTCTGCAAAAATTCCCTGTCTGAAGTGAAGCGCGTCGCTCAAGACCGATCGTAATGGAGAAGAACTGTGGATGCCCTCTGCCCCACCTCGGGGACATAGGACCATAAAGAGAGAAGACATAAATATACCTACCTATTGGTATGCGGTGCGGTGTGTGTGGTGTGTTGCATCGCGGTCGCCAAAACACGTGCTCTGTGGGGCAAAAACGGGCAAACCATTTTTATGTATTTAAATAAAAAAAAAATTTATTTAAATACATAAAAATGGTTTGTACATATATCTTTTTATATATGTACATATGTTTTTAATAAGTAATTATTTTCCTATTTATATTGTACCTACTCTTGAAAAATATTTTCCATCATAAACCTAATGGTTGACTAGTAAAGAATGCTTATCCTATGCTCCTCTGATGCTCCTTTTCCGCCTTTGTACTAAAATGTATATAATAAGAAAAAATAAATAATTAAAAAACCTTTTATATATGGGATTCACTAAGACGCATTTAATATCTAATTTGCTGAAATTGACGGCGACGTGATTCGCCACCCGTCACGTCCTGATTCTCACGAGGGCGAAAAGCGACTAATGGAGAGCCGTTTCGCTGCGATAATGGTAGTGGTAGCGGATGGAGCTCTGTGGTCTCTGCCAACCCCTACGGGGGATAGGCGTGAATATATAAAAAAACAACAGTTAGTATACTATCGTATCGTACTTTCAGATACTCCAGAAATGGGGAGGCCCGTGCTCAGCAGTGGGACATATGAGTTGTATAAAATAAATATTATATACTATATACTATTTTACTATTACACTATTTTCAGCAACAAAAGACCCATCAGAAGACATGCAATTGAATCAAAACTCCAAAATAACATCCAAAGATATAACTTCGACTCCTGATACGTGGGAAGTTAATCCAGACTTAAACTCCATGTGGTCTCATCGCCCTCCCTCCATTGTAAGTAATCATGCAGTTATGACATCCAAACGCTGATGCTGCCGTCATCCCCACCAGGGGCGAGGCGAGTAGGGCGAAATGGGCCGCATGGGTTTCACTGCTGCCCATCTACTATGTTTGTATTACCTACTCCATGTCTATGTCGGAAAAATATGTACATTAACATTAAATATATACTTGGTGTTGTTAATGCTAATTTTCAAAGCCAGAGCGATAGGTCCTTGATGTATGATGTAGCTTGCTTTTGTAAATATGTATAAAAATAAATATGGTGGTCCTCCGAAACTTAATCGATCACAGGACGAAGCGCGGTAGGTAAACTACCACTCATACGCCGGTTTTCTGCGGGAATGTAGTACTTCCTCGCTCGAGCCGGCCCATTCATGCTACAGACAATTAATACGCAATTCTTGACAAAGTATTCGTCTGCCGCGTGGCTCTACCACTACAAAAATATATAAAAGTTTGAATATTAATAAAGCGGAAATGAGCATATAAGCTCAAAAACATTTTGACATCCGAGACAGATAATATATTTTTATTTTATTATATTTTCTGATATCCAAGCACATTAATTACATTTGTTTGCGTCCGCCAAGATTTATTTTTGATAACAATATCTACTATTATTAGTCAGATTAAATGACAATGTAGCTCCACAAAATACAAATATCTTAAATAAATTATTAAGTATCAAAATACAAATATCTTATCTTAAATTATTTATGCACAACTAAATGCGATTGTTCGCGGGCTCAGAAAAAGAACTGGACGGTAACAATAAAAAATCTAAAGGAATTCAGTATCTAAATTACTACGTTGGATATGAAGTATAAAAATGAGATACGTTGGATATTAAGTATAAAAATTAGATACTTTGGATATGAAGTATAAAAATTAGATACGTTGGATATCAAGTATAAAAATTAGATACTTTGGATATGAAGTATAAAAATTAGATACGTTGGATATTAAGTATAAAAATAAGATACGTTGGATATTAAGTCAAAAAATAAGTTATTTGCTTTTATAATAAATACAATTCACATGGCACAGTCTTGTCTTTGTAGAAATTGAACCTAATAGGTGTTAATAAACAACATCTGTGCGTGGTTAGCGTACCGTACAAATGCGATTCATACGAAATACAGCTGTCAGGCCGATACCCATTCATTATACATTAATTATATCTTCGGCCAATGATCACATTTGGTGAGTAAGTACTATGAGTCGTGAATAAACTTTACAGAAACAACAAAAAACTGATTTATTTCATTGCTTGAGAAATGTTTATAAAACCATTTTTACTCTAGGTATATAAAGAGGTATTTCACGGTAAATACGTTAAAATTATCCGTTATATGGCATTAAAAGTAAAGAGATAGCAGAAAAAATGTTATTTTTGCAGTTTCGAATTCTGTTAATTAGACAAACGATATATTATTGTATAGGTCATGTGTGTTGTCGATGGCGACATTACGTTTAATTTCGTTTTTGTCGCCTTGAGAAAAAAGACTATCGGAGCCATGTGCGTAATTATTAATGGTTATTTTATTCGGTTACGTGTAAGTAAGTCCCGTCATATACCGACTAGTAGTCTTGTAGCCCCGGCTATAGGTTTAGCTGATATTGTATATGAAAGAATGAATGCATCGTTTATTAATGACACACTCAAAAAAAATTTAAGCCTTAAGAAAAAAGACTATCGGAGCCATGTTCATAATTATTAATGGTTATTTTATTCCTTTACGTGTAAGTAAGTCCCGTCATATACCAACTAGTAGTCTTGTAGCTCCGGCTATAGGTTTAGCTGATATTGTATATGAAAGAATGAATGCATCGTTTATTAATGACACACTCAAAAAAAATTTAAGCCTTAAGAAAAAAGACTATCGGAGCCATGTTCATAATTATTAATGGTTATTTTATTCGCTTACGTGTAAGTAAGTCCCGTCATATACCAACTAGTAGTCTCGTAGCCCCGGCTATAGGTTTAGCTGATATTGTATATGAATGAATGCATTGTTTATTAATGACATACACAAAAAATTTTAGAAAAGAAGCGAATCTGAACGCGAACTAATGAGTAAATTATATAATAGTTTGTTTAAAAAAGATTGAAACAGTTAACAATATAATATACCTGTGTAGTAGTGTGACGACATTAAAAGGCCCTCTCTCTGTCTCTCTTACTCTCTCTCACTCATGTGTATTCTCCTCAGCAACCGCAACAGCCTGACAATCATATGATTGTGCGCGCGGCGGCGGGGGCTGCGTCCCGCACCTTAACGAGGCTCGCCAAGTCGCTGTCGTATGGATACGATCCTTATTTTGATAAGGTACCTGCGCTTATTGTAATC
This sequence comes from Baronia brevicornis, assembly GCA_031353405.1. Taxonomy (NCBI): domain Eukaryota; kingdom Metazoa; phylum Arthropoda; class Insecta; order Lepidoptera; family Papilionidae; genus Baronia; species Baronia brevicornis. The sequence goes on from JASFAT010001149.1 coordinate 226,268, forward strand.
TGCGATAAGTAGAAACATTTTTTCAGTCTCCCTAGTTTCGGATCAATTGACGTTAACCCATTACGCATGTCCCACCCAGTTGGGCAACCAGATTTCATCTCTCCCAGAGAACATCTCGATCCGGTAATCGAACACGCGACCATTATTAGCTACTAAACGAATAATACGAAAATATAATAAAGAAGTTAAGCGGCGAAATGGTTCACAAGAATTGATTTATATTATGTTTATTATTATTGGTAATATGAAACAATGCTAGTATTTTTTAAGATTTAAGTTCATTCTAAAACTATATACCGACGTTAGTTTCAGAAATAACCGTACTGTTGCTTGAGCAAATCGTATCAGAGACTTTAGACATAAAAGCAGCAGAATTGTTAGAAAAGTTTTGTATTGTTTTTTAAATAGAACTTTTATTTAATATAACATAAATTATTATAACGCCCATGTGTAACTGTGAACCTCACTTTCAGGGATTTTTTGAACCGTTCGAGAGGCGACAAAGACCAGTGACCCTTGTGTCTTTTAGAAAAAATGGCTTTGTGCAGCGGTCACAGATTACGGTGAGACAATTAATGTACTATGTTAATTTAGATATGTGATGAATCGAGTGGCGAGGGTAGCGAACTTGCAAGTTCATGTAGCTTTAGGGCCTAAGCAAGCTAGCCACTGGCACTAGCTCTAGTACTGGAGCAGTAGATTTTTTTATTTTTCCTCTTCTTCACGATTGATTTGAAGAAATACTTATTAATGGAGTCAGGCGTTACTTTGCGGAAATCCATCAGTATGTGAACAGTCAAAAGTTGTACTTAGCTAAGATCCGCGACAAGCAAAACAATAACAGACAATTAATAATGTGTGTTTTTCTGTTGGGTTATGTGGATTTATTTGGAACTTAAACCAAAAACTTACCGAAAATCGGCCATCAATTCTCCACCCACCAACCACTATACACAACACCAAACACACATTATCACTTTTCCATCTTGTAAACGACACGTGTTTCGCCCCAACACCAGGCATCTTCAGGTATAGTAGACTCTACGGAAGACAACCGAAAAGTCTATGTGTGTGTGTGTGTAATAATTCGCAAAAAGACATTATAAATTTTACAGATAAAAGTGTTCTAAAATATTTCTATATATATTAAGCATGGTTCTCCAGATAATAATAAATGTTTTGAAAAATAACGGCGACGTGGTTCGCCACCCGTCACGTCCTGATTCCCACGAGGGCGAGAAGCGAGTAATGAAGAGCCGGTTCGCTGCGATGAATGTGAGGAGAAGAATGGATAAAAAGATGGATGAGTGTGGTGGTGTGCCGGGATCGTAGCGGGATAAAACTCTGTGATGTGGAAGCCAACCCGATAGGCGTGAATATATAAAAAAATATATACGTATATACAGGCAAACAAATAATTTGTCCATCGTTTTCTTGCAACATTGAACTCTGTGAACTTGTATCATAAATTCAACCTTAACGTTTTCCTCATTTATGTCAAAATGCATTGGGAATGGAAAATTTTGTCCGCAGGAATTTGTTTATTGGAGGTTGTATTTTTGCGCGCACGCATCGAATCTATTGATTGATTGATGATTTGGCAATCGATTCTTTTATTTCTATATTGCTTAATGCATGTTTTGAATGAAATGAAATTAAATCTTTATACTTTTGTCGACAAAATGGCTAAGTGGCGGGACCGCCGTCTACTGTTTCAACGGTTGTGGGTTCATACACATTTTTTACGAGTCTGGTTACCCCGCCAATACGCATTGGATTTATGCCCGTTCGTCTAGAAATAGGGGGGGGGGGGCGTGCCTAGCAGTGGGAAACTTACCATCACGTGTCACGCTCACTTGGCTTTCTGCATAAGCATTACATATACCATAAGCCAATTTATATAATGCTTATATAAATTATGCTTATATTATAATAGCATTATATAAATTGCCCTTAATTAGTATTTTAGAATATTTACCTCTCTTCCCCCATATTCAAATTGCAAAATATCAAACTAAAATGTAAAAACTATATATTACAAATAGCCTCTTTCATAAAAACACTGATTTACTTTTAAGCAACTCTTTAAATAATGATTAACCAAAATTGCATTCATAAATAAGATTTAAGCAGATGTTAAACTCTTAACAGTTGATGTTAAAGCACATGTTAAACTCTTAACAGTGGATGTTAAAGCAGATGTTAAACTGTTAACAGTGTTAAGAGTTTAACATCTGCTTAAATCTGATACTTAACTAGGTGTCAAATTAAACCACCTCGAACCCTTGTTTAAAAGTTAATCAACAAAACAAATATTTTTTTTTATATATATATTTACGCCTATCCCCCGCCAGAGTTGGCAGAGACCACAGAGCTCCATCCGCTACCATTCATCGCAGCGAAACGGTTCTCCATTAGTCGATTTTCGCCCTCGTGAGAATCAGGACGTGACGGGTGGCGAACCACGTCGCCGTCATTTTCGACACATTTGCTATATTAAATTCGTCTTAGTGAATCCAACGAGCCGCAAGGGAGGATGGAAGTCAGCCACAGCAGAGCCCCGCATGCTGAGGTAAGGCACCATAGTACAGGAAGGATAGAGTAGAAAAGAAAAGGCAGGAAAGAAAATGCAGATGGGGGGGGGTTACCAAACCCGGAATAAACATTTATAAAACCATATATATTTTATTCCGATGCGGGAATCAAACCAGCGACCATTGACTCCGCGGGCGGAGGGTTCCGCCACTCAGCCGATCGTTCGTCAAATAAATAAAATAAAGTGAATCAACAAAGAGATATAATGGCCGACAACGCGTCTGCAACGTTGCGGCGGCGTTGATTGCTTTCCATCAGGCGACACACGTGCTAGTTTATCTTTCTATCTCATAAGAAATACATCAAATTCTTAATTACATAAAACATTTCTTTTCTAGAATTCTCCTTCAAACAAAGGGGAAGATGTCGCAGAACTCCAATCACCATATAACGATATCGGCAACTTTTGGCTGGAGGAACCCGGACCAGTGTATTTATAGTTTAAAAATATCTCCTTCTTGTTTATATTGTATTGGAATCTAAAATATATGTATTAAAAATAATCTTGGATGATGTGTTTCACTACTTTCCTTGAAAGAAATATGTCCGGAATTGAAATAGCTATGTCCAGAATCTTTATAGGCTGTCCGTAGCTCTCCGAGTGACTCTGAGCTTATGGGACCGTCAGCGTCCACGTTTCGGGTGTGAGCGGGTGAAAGATTTTCGTTTTAATTCTCTGAGATATGGCTGACGAAAAGACTTGATAGAGTTTCGGCGGAGTTAGTGGCAAACAGAAATGACAACAGCCGGTCCCGTTCGTTGGAGAACCGACAACCGCTGAAGTAGACGAGCGTTCGCGTCAAACGTAGTGTGGGATCCCCGGTTTGATGATGCGAGGAACTGCGCAAGGCGGCGTCCAGAAACTGGATGCGTGAAGCAGAAGATAGGGGTAGGTGGCGCTATTTGGGGCAGGCCTATAACCTGCAGTGGACTGCCGTAGGCTGTTGATGACGACAAAAATAGTTGATATTTATATTATCAGTGTGTGTATATATGTGTGCTTCTTAGCCGATCTCTCTCTTACTTGTGAGACCTCACATAATTGATATAACCTATTTTAGCTGTAATAGTGCGGGCACAGGTGCTACATGTGAGGATTATATTATTATAGTTGTAAGAAATATTTGTTAGGAGGTTTTCCATAATGTCAGTAGCGTGTCAATGGTCGCGGGTTCGATCCCAGCATCGGAATAAATATATGTATGGATTACAAATATTTATCCCGAGTCAGGTAACCCCGCCAATCCGCATTGGACAAGCGTGGTGGGTTAAAGTCCGTTCCTCCATAAATGGAGAGGCCCGTGCTCAGCAGTGGGACATATGAGAGTTTTTAAAAAAAAAGTAGCGTGTTTATAAAATATGTAGGTCCATGCATGATTTCGAAATATTCATGCGGTTTAAATTACACCTAAACCAAAAATGTGTGGTACGCATGTTGCGTTGTTCGAATTCCTCGAGCCTTCGTAACTGATACTCACTGCACTTTGACCGTCTACCAAATATATTACTTTGCAATATTGGACGATGTCAACAAGAGCTTTGCAAAACACTAAGGTATTATTATATAGGTTAATAAGGAATGTCTAAAAGGTAATTTATAGACATTTATATATTTCTATGAATAGGTGAAATAAATGTTTAGTGTCGTGATCCATTGATAAATATATCACTAATGTAATAAAACTTTTTATTTGAATTTTTTTTTATGGGATAGGAGGGCAAACGAGCAAGCATGTCGCCTGATGGAAAGCAATCAACGCCGCCCATGGACAACCGCAACACCGCAGGAGTCGCGGAAGCGAAAATATTATAACCTTTTATATTATATTACTTTTTTTTAAATTCATACATACATACATACATATCGTCACGCCTGTCTCCCGTAGGGGTAGGCAGAGACCACAGATCTCCATCTGCTACGATCTCGGCATACTTCCCTTGCTTCCTCCACACTCATTATTCTCCTCATGCAAGCCCGCCGGTTGAGGGTACTCTCGACCTGGCCTTTCTTAAAAAGTTCAGAAATTTGGTCAAGGTACGTTTTTCGTGGCCTTCCTCTTCCGGCCCTTCCATCCACATTCGCATGGTAAATTTCTTTTGCCAGTCGTCTTTCATCCATCCTCTCTATTAAATATATTTTTAAATTCGTAATTTTAAAACTTAAAATAAAAAATAAATAAATTGTTTTATAAAAACAAAAGCATTAGTCCGACGGACCTTTTTGGGTAGATATGTCACCTTTCTGACTTAAGAAATTTAGATTATATATATTGAGATATAAAATGTAAATTGATAAAGTGTGAATAAAGTATGAATAAGACATAAATGTACAGCGATAGAAAAATAAATTACTTTCAAATGGAAGAATTTCATTTACATCCAAAATAAAACCCCCTAAAGATCGAGAAAGTAGTAGTACGGCTGGCACGCTACAGTATACCGTTTCAAAAGTGTCTCACGACAGCCAGCTGGTAGAGTCATTGTTATGCGTTTATGACCCGCTTATCATTCATCGTTTTGCTTGTGTTTCCCATTGACCAAAATTTATGATCATGTTTTTTTTCCACAGCCCATATATGTCCCCACTACTGAGCACGGGCCTCCCCATTTCTAGAGGAACGGAAGTTAACCCACCACGCTTGTCCAATGCGGATTGGCGGGGTTACCAGACTCAGAATAAATACATATATTTAATCCGATACAGGGATCAAACCCGCGACCATTGACTCCAAATAAAATAGAAAAGAAAAGCATAGCGTATAAAGCATAGAGAAAATGACAAATAGATTAAAATTGTTACAAAAAAATACAATATTTGTGGATTAAGCTGTAGGGTGTTGCCTGCTACAACAAAAATCACAAAAACGAAGCTGCGACAAGCGTCAACGCCAACGCCAACGTCAACATATTGTAACTGTAATGGGTATAATAATAAAAACAATATACTCAATAATGTATAAAATACAAACATGACGCTGCCACGAAGCAATAATAAACAAATTTTATTATATATTTATTATATAAAAATAAGTTTATTTAATTTATAAATTAGTCTACGCTGAGACGTCACCGACGTTGCGGATGACTCACTTACTCGTTTGCCTACTTCGCTAAAAAAAAAAGAATCTTTTTAGAGATTCCTTTTGACTATTCATAGGAAAAACTTGTTATTTGACCATTCAAAGCTTAAATTTGTCTTTGGCCTGTCATTTAATTCTAGCTTTGTTCTTGCGGTTATATAGTTATACCACAGTGGATAGGTGTCTAGCTGAGCAATAAAAAGCATTCTACGATAGCTTATACGCGCCGCGCGCGGCGATCACGGGAACGCCATTTGTGAAGGAGCTCAATAACCGGCATTGATTGATTGGATATTCGAATTGTTAAAAGCCCGTTATTGCTATTTTGTTCAATCAGATATATTTGATTTGCGGCTTTATATGAAACGGCTTAACACAATGGATATACAGAACGCACCGGTAAAGACGTTATAAATCAATGACGTTTCATTTGTGTTTGTCAGTTAACGTGTGGTTTTATGACATAGTATAGAATTGAATTGGTTTACACAAATATCTAAATTGAATTATATATTGCAAATATTTAGAAATATAATTCCTTTATGATAAAAATAAATAAATAATATAATATTTAAATGATTTTCAATATCTTACATGCATAAAATAAATATTTTGTGGTATAAAGAGAAGTTGTTTATGAATTTATTTATAGTAAATAATGGAGTATAGACATGTGTATAGTTCAAAACAGAAGTCAATATAATAGACCAATTATTATATGCTTATTGTATTATTAGACATATATACAGAAGTTTTGAAGGTGTGTATTGAGAGAACAAATATTGTATGAAGGTTTGGGCTAAGAAAATAAGTGTACCGAATCGGATTTCTACGTTTCGTCGTGAAGTAAGTGTACAGATAGTTGCGAACGAAAAGTATGACTTTGTTTATTATTGTCAAAATGTAAGTACAATTTATTTTTAAAGGAAAATATAGGTTAATGTCATAGGCAAATTAAAAACCTCACATAAACAAGTATCGAGCTCTTAACATTACTTCTAATCGAAATCTGAAGCCACACCTGTACTAGGTTTAAATTGGCCGTAGTTGTATTATTAACAAAAATGATAAACATTACCACAAAATACTTGCGGGCCGTGTAAATAAATATTATTAATTATAAATATAACTAATGCAAGATAAAAACTCGCGACCGTTAGCTTGGAAAGCGAACAATTTAACACTGCGCCATCCGGGTCAGTACAAATCCCGTATACACGCAGAGTTTTCTAAGCACACCATATTGGTACGCTAATTATCCAGATGGTATCGATTGAACTTTCGTATGCGTTCAGCAGTGGGTTTGAGAAATATGCTTTGTGTCGGTATTTAGTTCTATCGTCAGTCATTACGAATCCATTTTTCTGTGCTTTCCACCTTCAACCAGCCTTTCAAATTTTTAGTACATAAAATTCTTCTACCGCGGCCTCTTCTACTTTCAATACTGACATCCACAATGACTTTTTGTCCTTCTCGTTTCGATAAATATGTCCAAAATGTGCTGCTTTGTCCTTTTTAATCGTTGTAACTACCTCTTTATACAGTACCGCTTAAAATAAAGATAATACATCTTTAAAAATAATTTTATTAGGTTTCATTGTTTGTATGTCACCGCAAAATACTTACCTACAGTAAAAAGGTAAACAGCTTATTGCTATTTGCCGACTCCTGATTATAAAACCAAGATAGTGTTATTGTCGGAATTTCTTCGAAGCTAATCTTTGAAGTGGTAGTTTTTTTTTAAGTTATTGAGAAATAAACGAAAGTAAAATGTAGTATAACTACGAACGGAAGTGTGAACGATACTTGTACTGGAGCTTCAGTTAAATACGTCGAAGGGTGTTTGATGCTTTGGGGCTGTTTTGGTGGCTCCGCCGTTGGAGATCTCGTGCGAATTCAAGGAATGTTAAAAAAAAAAGTTACAAAAACATATCAGAAAATAGTGTAGTGCCTTCAGGAATCCGTTTAACTGGCCCGGAGTTTATATTTTAACAGGATAATGATCCTAAACACACGTCAAGACTATGCAAGGACTTTAATGACTTGGCCTCCGCACTCCTCAGACTTAAACCCTTAAGCTTGTGGGATTAGCTGTGTAGACAAGTGCGAAAATGTTGTCCTACATCTCAAGAAGACTTGTGGCGAAAACTGCATGACGAATTGCAGAAGATAACCAATACAACATTGGAAAAATTAGTAACTAGGCTACCGAAGCTTTGTGAGGCCGCCATTAAAAACATAGGTTATTATAGCATATATAGATGAATCTTAAATTTAAAAACTGCAGTATGTATAACGTCTAAAATATTGTTAATAAATAGTTTAAATGATTATAAATGTAACTAAAAAATATATTTAAATGAGTGAAACTAATTTCCCTCATTTAAACTTTAACAAAATGTATTTCACTGGGTGACCGAATACTTTTGAGTGGTAGTGTATGTACACTGTTCCATTACTGTGTCTTACACTGACAATATATCTATATATGTTTTAATATGCGAAGAAAATCTTCAAGTTTCTATGTCAATTTAAAGTGGTTCATCGAAAGAGATTGGAAAAATTCGATAATTTTTTTTCGATGCGTGAGAGAGAGTACAGTCCTCCATCTAACGTATTTGCGAATGATGCTTAGTTTCTTACTACGTTGCTCGAGTCCTGTACCGTTCATATTGTCACATTTGTGATTCCTCCAAATGTACACTCGGTGGAAATTTAAGTTGAAGGTACCGTATTTTTCGGACTATAAGACTCACTGGACGACAAGAAGCAACTCAAACTTATGAGATGGTTTTTTTATATATATTCACGCCAATCCCCTGCAGGGGTTGGCAGAGTACTCTCTACCAACCCCTGCAGAGGTCCATACGGTATGACCCCGGCACACCCTCCATCCTTTCATCCATTTTTCCTCTCACATACATCGCAGCGAAACGGCTCTCCATTACTCGCTTCTCGCCCTCGTGAAAATAAGGAGGTGACGGGTGGCGAACCACGTCGCCGTCATTTTTCAACAAATTACGTAGGTATGGGATGAATTGATGAAAAAATATATTTTCACGTTCCTTTGTCCCATAAGACGCACCTGAAATTCAATTCCCATTTTTCTATGTAAATAGGTGCGTCTTATGATAACGGTAATACCATTGGCATGAAACACGATCTGAAACGTACGTAACCACCCATCATCCCCACACCTGCGCACACACACGTCCCACACACAGAAAAACATATTTTTTTAAGCGTTTCAGCATTGTTGGACTGCAGACTCAACATTTTCGCGTTACTGTTCGCAATGTTTGCAACACTAGTGCGCCTCCGTTGGCACGCGGTGCATGTTGTCTTCGCGACCGGCGAAATCGGAATCGTTCCTAATCGATTGCTTTGTCCCATCACTGCGCGAGTTCACTGTACAATGAGTTCTTCGGACTGCTGCCTACGATGCTTCGATCATTACCTCTGTCTCAAGTTTCACCGTCGCGGGTTACAGGTAATGGATTGTAGTTAGTTACAATGAATATCTTCAAAACATGTTTACAATTGTTCATACAAACACTAATTTAATAAATTTCTTCATTTACCAATTTGTTTAAATCAGAAGCCCTTTTCGAATATTTACGTTTCATGTGCGGAACAATTTTACGGTTAAAATTGTTTTTGTCTGAAAAGAACTATACAACTTAACTTAGTGATAACTTAATTGAAAAGTAACATAGTAGTCTACAACATTTAAAAAAAGTAATGTTAACTGTTTATCGATGTTTTGGCCTCTTTTGGTAAAAGCTGAAAGTACATAAAGCCACCATATAAACATAAACTCTGTTTACTATAATTGGTTCCAAATTTAAGTACCTACATATATAATTATAGACTTTTTAAACAACAATATTATGTTCAGCACAGTAATTATTAAAATAAATTCATGAATAGACAATTTTGCTTTTGGTTAAAGCAGAACCTTGCTTTTGGTTAAAGCATGGAGAGAGAGTGACGATAGGGTACATCTGCTCCTACACCCGCTTTTTGTGCGAAAAAGCGTGTACCCCCCATTACGTGTAGCGAGCCTAAAGTGGGGTAATGAGAAGAAACTGGCAGGTACGGGCGTCCTGATATGATATCACGTTCACAAAAGACCGGCGACGCATCTGAGACGCCTCCGGCGCTGTGAACCCACAGTCTCGTTTGCCTGCTCTGCCATAAAAAAAGTAGAGTAAACGGGTCGAGGCAATGGTCAGTCGGCTAACAAATATAGATCGGAGTAGAGTTGCGAGTAAGTAGGTACGAGAGCCATTCTCTCGGCCGGGTGACGGGTGACGACGGGTGACAATAACACCGAAGCAATATGAAACCAAAATTGTACACAACACGCACACATTCGGGACGGTGTATTTGTTAAATTAATGATTCGCCTTCGTTTTTATCGTTTGGGAGTCCTATAACAAAACATTAAGACGTATAAGTTAAAAGAATACCTACTCTTCTCGGTGGGTGGAGCTATTGCTTTCGACAATCCTTAAATCGGGGACATCTACACCCCGTCTGGGGTGTAGTAGCGAGCCTCAGGGATGAACCTCACTACTCGAACATGTGCTCGGGAGGCGACCGGCTCCCGGTCTTTGCGCCGTTTTTTCCAATGGCTTTTAGGGGTTTAAATTCGGCCACCAACTAAACCCGCTCTACTCCACACCGGGCGAGCAGGGTGGAGTGAGTGGCATAAATTGCACAACGCCCTCCTATAGTCGAACTGGTTGCAACGATGACCTCTTCGAGGCAGGCGGTAAACCGGCTGATGGTCATCGACTCCTCAAAATCTTCGCGCTTGTTGAAGCACCGGTGCTCCTGATTGTGCCCTGCCGGCACCAGGGTTGTTGCGTTCGACGTCGATACTCGGTGCTATATATTCCGGGTCTGGGTGCCGCGTCAATTCGCCTTGGAAAAGCATTTAGGGTTAATATTCATTCCTCCAAAAATGGGCAGCATCCCCGTATCTATCGTATATTACATTAACGGTTTGCGAAAATACGATATTTGTGTTATTGTGCTTACGACATGAATTTGCAATAACGGATCATTCGGTTAATTGTGTTAACTGTGTAAAAATGGCAGAGCCACGTATGAATGAGGCGGCTTAAAAACATCATGAAAAAATATATCATAAATATAGCAAAAATATTGTATTTGAAAATAATTTGAAATCAGTGCCATCTAGCCGGTTATAAACTAACTAAGACTGACTTGTATTAAAGCTATACGAAGTTTCTAATCATGAAACTAGATGTCACTCTTTCTTTTGTATTACTATTATCGTTCCTCTACCGGCGATACAAATGATTTTTGAAAATATATTAACTATTAAAATAAAATATGGGTGAAAATAGTCTAAATATTAATTAAAAAAAAAAATAATAAGATAACCAAAAATAAATAGTTAAAGGTTCTACAATTCGAAAATTGCTTAATCTAGAGCTAAAGAAAATGAGACGAAATTAAAACTATAATTAAAAATTGGAAATATATAAATAAATATTGAAATACAATTACCAATTATTTATTATGATGACTAATAACCGTGCAGTCTTTTCGTTTTCATTCTTGTAAAGTTAATCAAGTAAACATGGTGTTCTTAGAATGAATTGAATTAGAATTTGTTTCATAGACACATGTGTCTATTTCTAATAAAAATAACTATTCATATACAACTATATTTTCATTTAAATGCTAATTTCTTTTAGGTAAATCATTCCATTCATGTTAATAAATTGATTTTAAATTGTTAAATTAGAAATAAAAATAAATTTGTTATTTTAAATTGTTTATTCCATAAAATCGTTAAGGTAGACAAGAGAAGGACAGATCATAATCAGAACAAAATCAGACAGTTAGTTTGAGAAAGCGCACAGTCCAGTTGAAATTAATTGTCTCCCTTTAAAGTAAGGAAGACTAAAATAATAATACTTATACTAGGTGAATAAGGTTTACGTCAATAATCCAACGGTATAATTCATGTGTACTTTAGTTCATGTTTACTTTATTCATAGTAGTTTAGTTAGTGCTAGGTACAGGAGACGATATATACGACAACGACACAATAAAGCAGGTTGATGCGACAAACAAATTATTCTACTAAAAATAACAAGTTAGTTTTAGTGCCTGATAACCTTCTAACAACAAACCCGCGAAAAGTAAGTAACTAGTCACAAACTAAAAAAGTGATTATTTTTTTAAAAAACAAAAGCTTTAAATTTGGAATTAACTTTTTTTATACCTAGACTCTTTATTAAGTGCCAGTAACATAGTTTCGCTATTAAAACCTTTTTAGAACTAAATTATTACGAATAATGTAGAAAAATCAAAACCGCCGTTAAAATTTTTATTTCATTCATTTTTTATCGTTCTACAATAAATCATTATTTTTAATCTATATATTAGTATGAAACTTTTTTTTTATCTACAACATATCTTTTTATTTTTTATCTATAGCGGTACTAGATACTTTTATATTATCGCTTCCGACAATATTTTCAGGAAGGATTACAAATGAGAATATATCCGCGTAAACAATATTATAAACTATTTTCCAATCGATACTGTGTTTGCCAAACAACGTTGTTTCTCGCTAGGTATATGAGTTGAATGAGAGATTACGTTTCAGAGATGTTTTTTGTTGTTGTATGAAACCGCGTTGTTGGTCTTAGGACCTTACATCTTCGTCACAAGTACTCGCAGGAAGCTTGCATATTGCGAACGACAGTAACGAAGATACCCGACGACGAAGGTTGTCTTGATATCTCCCTGATACGATGGAAGATGAATCACAGCCTAGAAGAAGGGTTCCGATTTTACCATGGAGAGTGTTCGGAGGAATTGTCCATTACGGTGAAATCCAATACCGGTGTGTTTTTCTCGTATCTCCACATACCACTAACCTAGATCCAGCTACCTCCAGCGATTTTTCTGAACTGATACGAAATTGGAATCTTCAAACTCAAGCTACGTCTATGGGCGGCGTTGATTGCTTTTCATCACGTGACACGCCTTCCTATGCCATAAAAAATAACAGCAGTCTAAGAGCCCCTCGTGTAAGGTTAAGACCTTGGCTTGCATCGCTATAGAAGTCTGTCAGTTATAAATTTCGAAGATTAGCAATACTACTTACTATATTAAATCAGAAACATATCGCTCACATATATTGTATACAACTCCGACTTAAAAAAAATTTGATTTCCAATCATATTTCTCGGCTGGTGTTTGCGTTCGGACTGGCGGCATATTTCGAAGCAGTCAATTCCCCATTTTATTGAAGACTAGATGGCCCGGTGAACTTTGCTTCACCTACAATGTATGTTCCCCTGTATTTATCTTCTCCTGGTATGTGAATACTTAGGTATGCAATACTGTTAAAAAAGCACAAAAAAACGACAGTTTTGTGTAACGAGACGTTAGATGATAATACTGCCACAAACGCCATCTATTGAAAGTAATCGGAAGTAAACGATAGAAAAAGAATTTTTCATTTTTCAAACTTTTTTGTATTGGCCTGTTTCAAGTTGTTTTTTTATGTATTCCCTATATTATTTATTGGTACATTTCTTTCTTTGTATAAATAAAATTAATATTCGAATCGATCGAGTCGTTTTTGAGTTTTAGCGAGATTAACAAAATAGCTCTCCATTTTTATATATATTTTTTTATGGGATAGGAGGGCAAACGAGCACGCGTGTCGCCTGATGAAAAGCAATCGATAGCTGCCCATAGACAACTGCGACCCCGCAGGAGTCACGCAGGAGTCACGGAAGCGTTGCCGGTCTTTTAGGTGTGAGTAAGCTTTTTTTTGAAGGTGCCAATGTCATGTCGGTTGGGAAAAATCGCCGAATGTAGCCGGTTCAGTACAGATTGTTGGTGCGTGGAAAGAAGTTGGTCCCCCTCATCCAGATGCTGGGGATGAAACTTTAAAAAATTTTTTTAATTTATAAAGTACGCTCCTAGCAGCCTTTCTATTCATTCCTAGAGCCTGTTTTCGGTAGAGCCTTTAGACAGTTCGTCTTATTACTACTGTTTCTTTGACGTTCAATCGGTATCTTTTGAAGGGCATTCTGACCTTGGAGACAGAACAGCTAAAACTCTAAAGGAGCTATATATTTTACGTCTATACGGAGGCTGCTTAATACACTTTCGTTGTTACGATCTTTCAATATTAAATAGCAAACTGCCGCCGAGAAGTCGGGAGATGTTTCCACTCCAGCACTAGTTTACTCCAACGGTTTTGTTTTCCACTCCAGCGCTAATTTACTCCAGCGGTTGTTGCTTCTCCGACAAAGGTGGAGAGCCCAGTGTCTTTTTAATTTGCTAACTCAAAGTATGTCTGTTATATGATGATGATGCATTATAACAAGTAAATACAACGGCCTACAAATATTATACACAATAGTGAAGGTGAGGCTATCAATCAAATTAAAGAAACCAGACGTTGGTCTCGTTTATAAATATTTATTTTCGATTGCTGATATTTTTATCCTGAAGCCTGAAGATTGTTGGCACGTCTGCCTTCCTGTTGGATTTAATTCCCGTGCCAACCCCCGTTAATGCAATTAAAATAATATTCCCATTTTTCAATTCTTAATATTAGTTCACGCTCTCCCTATATATATATATATATATATATATATATATATATATATATATATATATATATATATATATATATATATATATATATATATATATATATATATATATATATATATATATATATATATTTATGTTTATATACAATTATTAATAAAATACTTTCTTATTCATCTAACCAAGTTTACAGTTTTTAATACTTGTAGTGGGTGACACTTGATGTTAATACAATTTTTCAAATATTAATTCATTAATTAAATTTAATTAATTAATTTTAATTTTATATGGGAAAAAACATTACTTATATAAGATATTTAGCGAATACAAAGGTAGTATTGACTTTACTAAGCCGGTATTCAGGGATCTGTTATTGTAGCATTTTCGCTTCCACTACGAAGTTTCGAAGAAAGCGAACGGGCTAGGAGGATGTATTAATGGTACGTAACCACAGGAAATATGGTTACTTAAAACATCAGGGTTACGTTTCGAAAAAATGTGGAGGGAGATTGAGAAGAGATAAGAGAAATAGGAGGGGAACGCGTACTACATGAGCCGCAATAGCAACACTTCTATTAGGGTGTCATTTTACTCCAAGAATGTGATAATATATGCCACAAGGTAACTCTGCCCGCAGAATGGCTTTATCATATCACATACCTACTGCAATCCTATTATACGTATATCTGACGTTGGCACCTCGTTTGCCCTTCTCACAAAATTGTAAACGCCGCGCTCTACATATAGTCTGTAGGTATAATACTTGGCCATCGGCTGACGAGCGGTCTGTCGTGGCGGTTAGCCCGCTCGATCCTGGCAACGTGAAGGAAAATATAATATATATAATATAATATAATGTACTGAGAATAATCCTCAACTTCTTTTTTAAAAAATACTTTTTATTTATTTACTGTTAATATTCTGTGTTTATATATGTGAATATGTATACGCACGCACACATATGCATATATGTATATGTATATGTGTGTATATATATATATATATATATATATATATATATATATATATATATATATATATATATATATATATATATATATATATATATATATATATATATATATAACATAGTAGTAGAGCCATGCTGCAGTCAAATACTTTGTCAAGAATGGCATAATATTTGTTTGTAGCATGAACGGTCCGGCTCGTTCGGGGGAGTAGCACACTCCCGCAGAAAACCGGCGTCAGAGTGCTCCGCGCTTCGTACGGTGAGCGGCTGAGTTACGGAGGCCCCAAACCCTCCCCCTCCCATTCCCACTCTCATACTGCCCTTAAAGGTCGGCAACGCTTCCGCACTCCCTATGGCGCTACGGATGTCTATGGGCGGTGTTGATTGCTTTCCATCACAAACAAACATATGCATGGTGTGTGTGGGTACCTACACTTAACCAGCGTTTGACTCATTGGGCTCATTAAAATATTTAAAAATTAAAATACAAAATTGATTTACTACGAAGTCAGTTCGACTACCTTATTGGCCCAGTAGCGTAGAAACCACTTTAGAAGTTGATGGTAGCGTGTTCTATTCCCCCGTCGGCATAAACATATGGCTTTGAGCAAGTTTAGTAATTTTAATAAGTTTAGATTAATATCCATACTCCGCAAACTGCCTCTCCATTTTCCCTTGTGAAACGTGGAACATAAATGAGCTGTAAAAAATGAAATATTTATATTTCTGTGTCAATCACACATTAAGTCCTTATATCCTGACCTTATGTCTGGAACAGTTTTGCTCTATCTTTTCTCTCTTGAGTATTTGAATATCTTTGGTGTACCATAATTTAGATCATGAATGCCTATTGGTAAAAGCAAAACCTGTTATATTATACAAAAAGAAATTCTGTGATACATGTCGCAGTCGAAATGCATGGTGCATTAAAGTTACAACATTGATGGATATTGGCCGAAAAAAAATGCCAACAACGATAGCAGATCATTCATTTTACGATTGAAAACATTATCATGTTTACGGCGAAACTTTAGATTGTGTACAAATTGGAACGGTGGTTACATTGCTGTATTTGTTTGTGTTGCAGGTGAGTGTGGTTACGTGTGCGGAGCAAGGGATATATCGTTGCGCGGGCGCACCGCTGGCAGTCGCTTGCGCTCGTCGCTAGCGCCTAGCGATAGTCAGTTGATCTGCCGCTAACGAGAGACGCACACGTGTGTCGCGCGGCACGTTGTTTTTTTTTTCCGCCGCGAACGATCGTTACTAGTATGAGCAGTGGCAAAAGGAAGCTCTCGTTCTTGGGCTTCAATCCACAGGTCAGTCCTTTGTTGTATCCGTTTTTTGTGATTTGTGTGTGTGTGTTATAACGTTAAATCTAATATGCTTATGTGCATTGTTCTGCTGCCTCAAAAATATATTTCTATTAATTTATGCAATAGAAACGGTTTAAAGCGGCTTATAGATTGATGGTGAGTATTTTTTTTTCTACCTGCGGGCCCTTTGAAACGCAAACGAAATTTTTTTACATTTTATCTGTTATGTATACATATAGTAAGTTTCATTGCCAATGCAAAACGGTCATGATTTCGAATAGGTACTATTTTTATTACAGTATATTTATTAACAGAATGTTGCACTACCTATATTGTCATTCATAGCATTTGTATTGTGATTTATTTTTAAAGTTAAAATAAGCATATTATTTTTTTTGTGTTGACTTAAAATTTTTACATGGTTGGAAACGTTTGTAAATTAGTAAACCTCCAATCAAATAGGTAAATTAGAAGTCTAAGAGAAGCCTTTCAGTTTTTGGAAAAAGCTTTTCCTAAAAACTGTAATGAAAACATCTTAACTTGCATTCTCTACCTTTGAAACTCTATGGCAGTGATTCTCAACTAAGCCACAACACTTGTGTATCGCCAAATTATTAAAGTGTGCCGCTAAACTATAGAAATGTATGTAGTAAAAATTATAAGGCTTCATTTTATTACGAGTTGAGTTTAAATTAAAGAAAAGTACATGTATATGGATGGACAAGTTAAAATTATTAAATAATATAATTCAAAAAATACTCCCTTAGGCAGAAATTAAAACAACGTATATAACAATTATTAATTACTTTACAATTATTAAATATAAATGATTTACTTACATAATTTTTAAGATGTACGTAATAACTAACACAAATGTAAAAATGTTTATTATTATTATTAATAGATACATAGATTATTATTATTATTAATAATAATAATAATAACGTATGAAACATTAATTGGCCGTAGTCACTTCACTGCAACTGGTTAAACATTTGTTAAGTCATACGTTACTTAATAAAAGTCAAAAGTAAAAGAATTAAATAACGCAAATTTTATACTGTTATTTATGTTATTATATACATAAAACATATTCTATTTTACTCTGTGAAGAGTTATGGACGAACAATATGCCGAGAACCTCAAATTCGATTAGAATAATTTGTCTATCTGTGTAACTGTTGCACCCGACCTGCGGTTTTGGTGTGCGGGTTACATTTTGTTTTGGCGAGGAACCTTTGCGGCCTTGCTCAGGACAACTTACCACAGTCTCATCACAATCCGATGATTGGTTTAATTACTTTTAAATTTAATTCAAACTTTACTTTTAAATATAATCAAATATTTGACAGTAGGAATAGTTTCTAAGAGAAAACGAAATTGTTTCTTTTACTATATTACCCAATATTTTTATCATATTTACTCACCTTTGAAACCTTCCCTGCACTTCCGAATTAAATATATATATATATATATATATAGAACTTTATTATATTCGTTTTAAACAAAATTGCGCGCACTGTTATGATGAAATAGAGATAACATTCAATCATAATATATGTATGTTCCTACATATGTTGTACTGTACAAACTTTTTATTATCATACAAACTATACATTAGTCGTCGAAATTGCTCCTGGAAGCACAGCTAGCAAGCTGGAGACATGTGGAAGCTGGTTAAACAATGTAACTTAATAGATTGCAGTATTTTTCGATGCACCTAGAAAAGTCGCGGGTAACGCAAGTCTTGGCTTTGTACATTAGGTGCTGCCATACAGTTCTAATTCGCTAAAGACAGAGATAGTATTGAAGAATTGGTGGAAAACTTTTGTTAGTCAGGGAGGTCGAGAAGCAAAATGTATGTATGTTATACATTTACAACTTTGGGTAGACGGGTGCTGGAATGGAGACTGCGTTTTGGCAAACGTAGGGATTACAAGGAGCGACGAAGTGCGCCAGGCGAATGGTAAAAGTATCTACATGTATCTAGGTGTAGCTAAAGATTGGGCTAGGTGGTGCGCTTTGGTAGGGGGCCTATGTCCAGCAGTGGACTGTCGTAAACTGATAATGATGTTAAAAGTTAGTAAGTGTCAGGAGAAGGGCTTTCACTGTTATCGTGTACTTATCAATAAAGGCGCTGTTCTATAAATGTAGAGATTTGAAATAATAATCGATATATTGCAGAAAAAAGAGGTTTCTTTAGAAGGCTGAAGGAGAGTAGTGTGGTTGTGGCGTAGCTATCTATTAACGAATAGTGATGTGATGCGATCTTATATATCGATAACACAACAACCGACTGTTGCGTCGCGTCCTCATACAAACATTTATAATTCTTCTTTCAAGTGCGAACTGAAATAAATTGATAAAACGAAAAAGAGACGAACACGTAAACCTATAAGATTTGGCGTGGGAGAAAATGAGATAGAATATGCTGGAGGTTTGACTTCCACCGCATGTGAGCTGTACAGATGTTCTTTTTTAATAACTCGATGTGAGTCTGCCGTAGATTAAATGATGTTTATATGAAAGACCGATGTGATTAAAAAATACCTGTTATTATCTGAAGCATTGAATTCTAAGGCTACAGAAATAACGTCAGACGTCGGCCAAATTTGGCAAACATCTCTTTCTCTCTGCCAGAAGATTTGTTCCCTATCTTAATGAAAAGAATATTTGAAATTTACACACGATATGTGCTATCTTGGCACAAAATCAAAATTTACAGAACTACTCAGAGTAACAATATTGCGTGTATGTATTGTAATGAAGCAATAACATTTTAAATTATTATATAATCGCCCGCGTACAAAATGCTAGGTGTCACATCCGAAACAACAAAAACAAATTAATCTTATAGAGCAAAATCAAAGTTTATCAAGATATGAAATATACATCTTCGTACGTACGTATTTACGTACAAAGTTAGTCGATCGCGGTAAGCTATCCGGATTATCGCGTATCCGTCCGGATAACTGAGGGTCCTGATAATCGAGTCTCCGCTGTACTAATAATTTCTACCATCTTTGCGATAGCTTGCAGATCCTTGCAGAAAACCAATGTGTTGTTAAGCACTTTTTATATTTGACACAATTGTATAACTGTATACACCGTGACTTTTTAATTACCCGAGAAAATTAAGTAATATATTCAGTTATCGATATACATTAAATTTGGCGTAGAAAAAAAATTTTTAAAAATGTCCTTAATATACACCAAAAATTATACAACAAAAAATCTTGCTAATTTAAATAGACATCATTATCATTCCAATATGAACTGCACCCAAACCAACCTAATTTGGTCGCGTAATATTTACAGGATTTCTTTGCAGTCCCATAAAACAATATTTTTATATGAACGCTATATAATATTTGAATGTTACTTACTGGCATACATATTTTTACAAACGCGAATTTAAGTTTTCTCGGGCAATTAAAAAGTCACGGTGTATAATGTATATAAATGTACAACTTCGATAATATATTTAAGATATATTGTTTAGATCTAGTGCTACTAGCGATTTTATCTTCTTCTAAATACATATACATTAATTATGACTTTCAATCGGACATCCGATTTCCCGTTTGCTCGTCTAAGAGCTTATGTTCACATTATAACATAACATTCATTATTATTATATTATTAATATTGTAAATACTAATTACATATAATTACAACTATTTTAATTTCGATGCGTATTTTCTTGACTCTAGTGTAAAATTTCTATTTATTGAACATTTGCTATCTAAATTAAGGAGTTAGTCCTTTGCAAAAAATGCGGATGGTTTTGATTTTTCTATATTATTGGTAAAAATTTAGTTCTTTAATGTTACTAGCCAAACTATGTTACTAGCACTTAATGAAGAGTCTGGGTATGATAATGTCTTTTTATATCCAGACTCATTTCTGACGTGTGTTTTGAAGAAATCACACCCTTTATGGTGGAGGATGTTATGTTTTGGGCAGGGGTAACTTCCAGCTATCGTACCGAGATGGTATCCATTGAAAATGGTTCACTAAATGCGTAAAGGTATATAACAGAAATCCTTTGTCAAAATGCACAACCCGCACTGACTGTAATTGGTGAAGATGCTATTTACATGGATGATAATGCTCGGGTCCACAGTTCTGGCGACATAGATGCTTATATGCAAGATGAGGATATGTCGGTATTCGTCGTTCGGACTGGCCAGCGCGGAACCCGACCTTAACCCCATTGAGCACCTCTGGGACCTCCTAAAAAGTACCTAGGAGCGCGAACTTTAATATGGACGTAAAAAAAAATTTTGATTTTATTTTGAAACAAATTAAATTTTTTATGAGTTATATCAAGACTAACTGCATAAAGATGAATAGAAACTCGTGTTTCGATACTGGATCGACAGAATTGTTCTACCATAGCGGTCCACGCCGAGGTTCCGACTTAACCTGAGGGTCTTCTGAGCCTACTCGCCCCTCTCATGCTGTCGCGATGACTCGCGTCCTTTCCGCAGGTTCTAAGACAGAAGCAGCTTCTGCCCATTCATGCTACATATAATTATTAAAGTCTTCGTCTGCAGCTTGGCTTTACCACTATTAAAATCACTATTCTCTTTGTTTGTTCTGTGACAAACATCACTGGCAATTAGTTTAATATTTTATTTATTTTAATTTTTTTTATATTTATAAAATTAAAATTGCAGTTATTGTCGTTCCTTTCATTTCCCGGAGTTCAATTCGGAGCCTCCCGCTCTGTAGTCCTTCCCACTAAGTTGCAGAGATGCCTGCGCCGTCAACGGAATTTTCTCCACATTGCTCTCTTATATCTTCATTTCTTATTCTATCATTCAAGGTTACACCACATATACTTCTTAATGCTCTCATTTCCACCGCACTCAGTCTGCTTTCATGATTCTTCTGCCATACCCAACTTTCACTGCCGTATATTAGCGTCGGAACAACCCCCTCATGATCCGCCAGTTGGGCCGTTTTTAGACACATTCTGACTTTTCATAAAGGAGTGCAGGGCTCCATTGACCTGATTACCAGCTTTCACTCGTCTTTCAATGTCCCCTTCGCATCTTCCATCTGTTGTAAACAATGACCCCAAATATAGAAACTCGGATGCAGTCGATAAAAATTGTTTCATTAACCTTCCTATACCCGCGCGTTTGTCTGAGAGACCGACAGAATGATTTTTCGATTTTAAATAAAGAACGAATAATGCTAGTTTAATGAACTTTCTAGTACTTGCCTAATTTAATACGACCTTGAAATTGACGTGACGTGTGACCAAGTTCATTAAACTAGCATTATTCGTTCTTTATTTAAAATCGAAAAATCATTTTGTCGGTCTCTCAGACAAACGCGCGGGTATAGGAAGGTTAAAAATGTATAAAACCGCTGATTGTCGATGCCGCAGTGAACGTTGCCCGCTAGTAAGTCTAATCAATAACAATCAATACACATCGTGTTGTTTGTTGTGCCACACGACACGAATTACAATCCGGTGGTCAATTGACGGACGACTCTACTACATTTTTACGATTTTCGCATTTTAAGCGGAAAGAGAATCTTACCTGCCTTTAGTTTATCTTACATCGTTTATGTGGACAGTCAAAAGTTTTACTTAGCTAAGATCCGCGACAAGCAAAACAATAACAGAAAATTAATAATGTGTGTTTTTCCCGTTGGATGAAGTGGATTTATTTGGAACTTAAACCAAAAACGGCCATCAACTCTCCACCCACCAACTACTATACACAACACCAAACGCACACTACCACTTTTCCACCTTGTAAACGACACGTGTTTCGCCCCAACACGAGGTATCTTCAGGTATAGTAGACTCTACAGAAGATTAATTCAAATGAATATTATATATATATATATATATATATATATATATATATATATATATATATATATATATATATATATATATATATATATATATCAGAGAACCAGTGTAATTTTAATAGTGGTAGAGCCACGCTGCAGATGGATACTTTGTCAAAAATGGCGTAATATTTGTCTGTAGCACGAATGCGCCGGCTTGCCCGGGTAAGTATTACACTCCCGCAGAAAACCGGCGTCTGAGTTAGCGTAGTTTACCTACCGCGCTTCGTACGGTGAGCGCCCGAGTTCCGGAGGCCCAACAACCTCCCCCTTCCTCTCTCCTCCCTCTCCCCTCCCTCTCCCCTCCCTCTCCCCTCCCTCTCCCCTCCCTCTCCCCTCCCTCTCCCCTCCCTCTCCCCTCCCTCTCCCAATCCACTACCATAATGACACCTTCCTTAAAGATCGGCAACGCTTGCGCACTGCCTTTGGCGCTGCGGAAGTATATGGGCGACGTTGATTGCTTTCCATCGAGTGACACATCTCGTCACACTTTTAACCAACTTGTGACGTTATTTATGAATGGTTCCTTAGGATTAATGGACCGGTTTTTCGGGGAAATACCATACACAATTGCGCTTCGTTATATGAATTTCAAGATTTGGTGGTCCATCTCCATTCCGTTCTCTGTACTTCTCTTTTCCACTTCCATTATTCACATATTACTCTTACAAGTGACACGGTTGCTTCTTTGTGTTCCACTTTGATAAAAATCCATATTACACCGTTATAAATTGCTCATAGTTTAATGAAGAGCTAGAAGGATACATCATATGGTCGCTCCTTCCACCAATTGATTTTCATTATAGCAAATCAATGCGTTGTTTAATCATGAATTGACTTGCCTGCTTGTCACTTCCAGCTGTGACAATGTTGCATAGAAATGTACATGTGTAATGGTGCTAAGGAGATGATTTATGTATTATACATCTTTTGCTTCCCTCTAATGATTTTGTAAGCAATTTTTTTATGGTATAGGAAGGCAAAAGAGCAGGCATGTCACCTGATGGCAATCAAACAACGCCGCCAACGCGGCAGTGCAGAAGCGTTGGAGAAACGTCTTGTATGTGGAATCTTCCGTGGACAGTTTAAGATAGATAGATAAATATATTCTTTATTATACACTTAAAACATAGTTATCCCTTAACTTGGCAGACTTATTTTTTTGAATATCAAAATAATATTCATAGCACTTAACCCTAATGACCCAAGGTGGCTAGAAAAAAAAACTTAAAAAAATTCATGAGGGTAGTTTAAAAAAATCACATGTATCTTGTGGGATACATTGCCAAGAGCATTGATAAATATATTACGTTTTTAATTCTGATGTATCTCTACAGATACATTATCAAGAAAAGGGTTAAACAATTATTGATTGTGATAATGTAGTTTTACATATATACATACATAACATCACGCTTGTTTCCAGTAGGGGTAGCCAGGGAGCACGGACCTCTATCTGGTACAATCTCGGCACACTTTCTTTGCTCCATCTCACTCTCTTCACACAAGCTCGCCGGTTAAGGGTACTTTTGACCTGTCTTTTCTTGAGAGCATCAGCGAATTGGGCTATGCTATGTTCACCTCGGTTTTCCCCTACCGACTCTTCCACCCACAACGTGGAAAAGTGTTTTAAACTAATGACGCACTGTTATTCTTTGCTTGATTAATACCTTTATGTTCATCAGCAACCTGTGGCTCCACTGTGACGTGAAACTCCCTCCAGATGTGCCATCTAGCCCAAATTTCACGCATCCTCTTTCTGTCAGCTATCTTGCATAAAATCGTCCCGCCATCTAGCCGGGCTCTCCATTCCAACACCCGTCTACTCCAGCAGTTCGGACAAATGTGACCGGCGGCCCCATTGCCACTTTATTTTGCTAAATCGGGAGACCATGTCGGTGACTTTGGTTCTCCGGCGGACACAAAAACTTATAATACATAATTTTATTGTTAGATAGATAAAAACGTACTAATGACCGTTTACTGTTCAGTATATCACAACTGGGGGCGTCAAGGTTACGCCTCTGTGTCACTTCCATTACTTTATTATTTAGATTTCTGTATTCGTTTGTCGTACGTACGGAATTTTAATGTCAATAAGTAATGGTCGCATCGACAATGGTGTCGAGGAGCGAGCTATTGATTTCGCCATCGACAAATGTCACAAAGTGAGGAATTACCGCAAAAACTTGGTTATTGTTAGTGTATTATTGTTGTGCGAGATGTACGCGCCTGCGCCGAGCCGTTTTATTGTATTAGAAATGTTTGTGTGAGGATTAAAAATGACATGTTAGTATCGGACGCGGTGGCGTTTCCTTGTCTGCCGTGCTCTGTTATCATCGCTCATGACCGTCGCCTTGAAGGACTTTATTACATGACTTATTTTTTCATTTTCAACACGGATTTGATAACTCTTGTATTAAATATAAATCTACTTTTTATAACAGCAAGCAAATGTTCAAACTGCGTTCTATTTACCTGATGGCTATCATATCACAAATGCGTTGCTGGCTTTTTGTGAACGAATACGCTCGTCTCTTGAATATTTCAATGTCGGAATTCCTTGGGAAAATCGAGGTGATAGGGATCACTCGCTGGTGATAGGAAGTTCGACGTTTGCGCCATTTGCGGCAGAAAACCGCAACAGAATTGTACGTTATTGAACTGTCAGCCATTCAGGTGATGGCGATGATAATTTATTTTCTAGGGGGTGGTCCGATTGTGGAACTGTTTTGGCTAGTAATAGAATAGGTCGTTCTCACAACAATTCCCCAGAACATTCTCTACAATAAATATTGACTATAAGAGGTGTAACACATCTCTTATAGTCTATCAAGTCTATGGGAAATTCTGCTGTGTGCAAATCTTAATTGTAATAATCAATCAATATCAGCCTTCGGAAGTCCACTGCTGGCCATAGGCCTCACCCAACGTGCGTCACCTATCTTCGGCTACACGCATCCAGTCTCTACCAGCCGGCTTGCGCAGATCGTCGCTCCATTTAGCAGGGGGCGTCCCACACTACGTTTGCCGAGATGCGGCCTCCGCTCCAGCACTCGTCTACTCCAACGATTGTCGGTTCTCCGACAAACGTGTCCAGCCTATTGCCACTTCAGTCTGCTAACTTGAAGAGTTATGTCGGTGACTCTCGTTCTCCGGCGAAATACTTCTTTCCGAATTCTGTACACCAGAGAAACTCCGAACATAGCCCTCTGAGCGTATATGAGCTTGTGAAGGAGATGGACCTTCAGTTTACACGTCCAGACACTGACGATCCGTCCCCAATTGTAATAATAGACATAGACAAATTTGACAATTCGGTAGATCCCGCTGGATCACTACCTATTTTAACATTTTTTTATTTATTACTAGAATTCTTGTAAATATACGATTAATAGGAATAGCGTATATTTTTTAGGAAATATATGCTTAATATCAATAGTCCTATGGTATGCAGATTCGAACCCGCATACCTTTACACACAAGGAGTTTCATTAGGCTGTTTTCGTTCTGCGTTAAAGGTAACGGTTTATAAATTATTATTTATTTGATAATTTAATTTTTATCGCTTGCGAGTACCTACACGAACGTTGTTCTGGCCTTCCACTTCCGCGTTTCGATAATGTGTCCGATTCGAGATCCATCTCCATTCACTAAAATAAACAAAAAAATAGTACACGGTAACCGAAACAGTTTGGATCAAAAACTAAATTAGTTTAAACAATAACTAGACGACCCAGTGATCTTCGTTTCACCTACAATTTGTTTAATTAAAATTAACGCAAATGATATCTCCTGGTAGGTTGGTTTATCTTCTCTTGGTATGTTAGTATGTATGCAATACTTTTCAAAATAGCACAAAAGAAACGACATTTTTGTATAACAAACACGTCCGTTAGTCGATAAAGCCGCCAAGAACGCCATCTATTGAAAGTAAAAAAGAGAAATATTTTTTTTATTTTTCAAGCTATTCTTTTATGTTTTCCCTATATTTTTATTAGTAAACTTTATAGTTATATTAGATTGTTATTAGTATTAGAGCGAACAAAATAAAAAAAAAAATATTGAAATCGGTCGAGCGGTTCTTTTAGGGAGTCTAACAAAATAGCTCTCTGTCTCTCTCTCTGTCTCTCTCTCTATATATATATATACATATATATATATATATATATATATATATATATATATATATATATATATATATATATATATATATATATATATATATATATATATATATATATATATATATATATATATATATATATATATATATATATATATATATATATATATATATATATATATATATATATATATATATATATATATATATATATATATATATATATATATATATATAACTAAGCTTTAGTAAAACGATATTTGAGGAGTGGCGACTATATTTTTTTAATAAATCGACACAATTATTTCTTAACAATAACACCTTTCATAACTTTAAAGAAATGGGGAAATGGGCCTAAGTATGAAATTATGACGATTAAACAAGTCCCAAAAATAGAATAACCCATTCCGATCACTAGTAATTACCACAGCTTAAAATGTATAATTAAAACATCGACAACGCACGACCGAAGTTGTGAACGACAGACAGCTGATCGTCGCCGCGATAACGATTCATATCAATTTATCGATTCTCCAACTGATGCGCTGTTAAATAAGTGAAGTGATGCGGACACATCGATTACATCGCTGATTAAATAATTCATTGATATGTTTTTCTATAAGGAAGCACTTCAGAACGGGAGGAAGATTGTAGATTGTAGAATAGCGTTTCTACGTAAATGCGATTTTACCAAAACTTCTTTCCACGCACCACCACTCTGTAACCACATATGACATTAGTCATTCCGAACCGATACGACATTGGCAACTTGAAAAAACAAGCCTACACATACCTAAAATCCCGGCAACGCTTCCGCGACTCTTGCGGTGTTGCGGTTGTCTATGGGCGGCGTTTATTGGTTTCCATCTGGCGATACGCTTGCTCGTTTGCCCTCCTATCCTGCAAAAAAATAATCCTTTAGTAAATTCAAAAAATAAGCCTTTGCATTTTTCAAAAATTTTGTGTTGTGTTGGTCTTAATAGGGCTGTGCCTGTTAAACGCGCCCTCGAAAAGATCACGCCCGTGTAATGCATCAAAACCACGACACCAACACCCATAAGCATCCCGGCTCTACCCGAGCGCGTAGAGTAAGGAACACTTCTACACCGGCCGCGTACACGAGATTCTCTCCGGCATCCGGTCGGTTCTCACTCCTTAGATCTTAGGGCCTATAGGACTAATAGGGATTATAGTTACTTCAGTCCAATCCACGTTTGAAGTAGCGTCATGACAAAATTAAAATCGGCACACACACTTGTACCTCCGACACAGCGTCGAGGCGATGGAATCTGAGATTTGCGCAGATTCCCTAATATACTTTACTTGCCCGCCTGCCCAGTATTTGATAAAGCTGTTAAAGCCAATAGGCTACACCATTAACATCTTTGAATCAAATCAAAAGCCACCACGCCTCCGCGATGTCAATGGTACTGCGGATGGTCTATTGCATTGATTGCTTTCCATCAGGCGACTCGCTCGCTCGTTTGCCTTGCTAAACCACAAAGAAAATGCCATTTATCATATATTTTTATCTCACATAAGATTACGGTATCAAAACAGTATTAAGTGCCGTATCTTGTTGACTAAAACCCAAACACGTCAGCTCTGTGTCTTATTAAAATGTCCGGTGTCAGCTATTGTGATATTTCCGTGACACATTGTAAGCGCGAAACTTATATCGTTAAACTTAGGTATTTGAGGCTGTGTAGCGAACGATTGTTTCTCGCGGGCCGCGTGCTCGAAATTTATTTACTTTCATCGGCATCATGTGACGCCATGTGCGAATGATTCACATATTGCGTTACGTCAAAAGATACAGTTAAATAACATACAAATTTCAATTTGAATAACAACATTGTCCAATCACGGAAGCATTACAAATTGTTTAGTTATTACTGGATTTTTATCATATGTAATATAGAAATTCCTACAAAGAAAAAAAATGGATCTCACGCATTACGTGTGTTTTACACTTTTTAATCTCCGGTAACAGTTTAAATATTAATGACATACATAATTTTGTATGCATCTATATTTCAATATTATGTATTTTATTATCATACTTCTTAATATTATTATAAAAAAAAATTTAAGAATACTACTCTATCGAAAATAAATTGTCAATTTTGAAGCACAGCGCTTTTAACTATTTTCTTAGTGTATATATATATATATATTCACGCCTATCCCCCGCAGGGGTTGGCAGAGACCACAGAGCTCCATCCGCTGCCATTCATCGCAGCGAAACGGCTCGTCATTGGTCGCTTTTCGCCCTCGTGAGAATCAGGACGTGACGGGTAGCGAACCACGTCGCCGTCATTTTCGACAAATTAGGTATATTAAATTCGTCTTTAGTGAATCCCACGAGCCGCAAGGGAGGATGGAGGTCAGCCCCAGCAGAGCCCTGCATGCTGAGGTAAGGCACCATAGTCCCCGGGGGAGCCCGACCCCGGGACGATCGGCACGCTTACGACTAGGCTCGCCCCTAGCCACGCATCCATTGGCACGGCGGACCGTGGAGAGGAAGGGAAAGGATAGAGAAGAAAGGAAGGGGCAGGAAAGGAAATGCGGGTTGGGGGGGGGGGGGTTACCAGACTCGGAATAAACATTTAAAAATCCATATAAATATTTATTCCGATGCGGGAATCGAACCCGCGACCATTGACTCTGCGGGCGGAGGGCCCCGCCACTGAGCCAATCGGTCGTTTTCTTAGTGTGAAGAATACAATTTGGTTATATGGTGTAGTATACATATTGGGTGGTCCGGAAAGTTCGTGCCAATTTTCGGTAGGTAGCGCGAGAGACCTGACTGAATATATCACAATTATTGAAAACAAATGACACGTGTACATATTCTAAAAGAGATAGCTTCAGTCATATTTGGACAAAAGTTTGGTTACGATTTGTTAATTTTTATCAGTTTTGTACGCCTTAGAATATGGTGGCAAATAAAGTACATTATAGGCATTTAATGCTTTTCTTTTTCCGAAAGGGCAAAAATGCCACGCAAGCGGCAAATAAGATATGCGCTGGTTATGGCGAGGATGCTGTAGCCGAAAGAGCTGTGTGAAAGTGGTTTGCTCAGTTTAAAACTGGAAATTTCGACCTGGAAGATCAAGAACGGTAGGCAGTCCATCACAGACGAAGATATGATTAGGACAGATATCGAGAACAACTCACGCTCGACATTACATCAATTAGCAGAATGGTACCTATATAATTTAATAATTGTGTATCAATATTTAAATGAGCTGCGTTTTAATTATCCTAAAATATCGGCACGAACTTTCCGGACAACCTATTTAACTTTACAGACTATGTGCGTCGTCCTTAAGTTTATACGAAAACAATAATGTTATGTTGCCGCAATAATTAAAACTGGTTCAGTCAAATCATGGATTTAAAAAAGCAGGCTATCAAAAAAAAAAACAAACTATTAAGCAGTAAATTATTATTCTAAATGAACTATTTTGAACTCCATGTATTTCCTATAATATTACAAATATCAAGTATGAAGGTAAATTGCCACTTTGTTGTGGAAACCTTTTGTTACATCTGTATATTGCTGTCTTACAGTTCTATAATACGTCAACGTCTTCTTAGTCTTTAATTCTGGTCGTTTTTTTTAATGAACACGGTTGACAGATATGCACGCTTCACGCTCATTATTTATAATATTAAACGAACGTGTTTTGAAGGACAAATACTATGAAACAACTTCATAACACCTTTCAGTTGTTCTATATGTTATTGTAATCTTACTTATTGTATAAAAAGGTGACTTCGTCCGACAGCATTTTATAGTTTATATCGAATTTAGATATATATATATATATATATATATATATATATATATATATATATATATATATATATATATATATATATATATATATATATATATATATATATATATATATATATATATATATATATATATATATTTTCGGCGTCACGTATCCAGTTCCTGGCTGCAGTCCTTTGCAAATCGCCGTACAAACTGTCGCGCGGGGGGTAGGGGGGTGCGTCCCACGCTACTCTCCAAGACGCGGTCTCCGCTTTACTCGTCTTTTCCGACAAACGTGACCAGTCATTCGCCGCTTCAGTGTGCTAACTCTGAGGATTGTGTCGATGCCTTTCATTCTCCAGCGGATGTAGTGGCGCCTAAAGTATGCGTATAAATATTAGGAATATAGTAAAAACAACAATTTCGACAACAACCCTCAGACACTACTCTTACCTGTCAAATATTCGATGTTCGTCCCGTCGTTCAGAAATCAATTAAATTTAAAAGTCGTTCAGAAATCAAATTAAATTCAAAAGTGAAGTTTATTTTTTCATTTCTTTGGTTAAGTTTTGACCAAATTTTTTACTAAAGTTGAAACATTCTGCAATTATCGTTCAGCTTTTTTATTTATTGATCCAAAGTTTGCTGGGTCAGCTAGTCAATGTTAAATATACTTATATCCAAAGTCACTTCTTACTTATATCCAAAGTCACTGATTACTTATATCCAAAGACTGATCCCTAACATCCACTACATGTTTAAGATACGGGTAAGAGACAATGTTTTGCCTCTTATCTACTACTTACGTTAATCTTCTAGATAAGAAACAGAACTCCATTCATTTCGATTTCGAATATTAATAAACTAAACCAAACTAAAATAATCATCATAAATGGTTCATAGACCACGTACCGTGGTCTACTATTCGTGAGCTCATTAATATTACGTTATCTCTGAATAACAGAAAAAGGAGGAAAAAGCAATAGCTTTTTATATCTTAAATATATTTAAGATATAAGAAGTATTGTTTTGTTTTTTTTTTATCTAAAATCTTCTAGATAAGAGATAGGATAAGTTTTGATAACGTAAATTTACGCTTTATAAATCTTGCCACTGCGCATACAATTATAATGCCTCGTAGAACACGTATTTAGTCGATTATCTGTGTGGGATTCAATCAAATAACGGATTTAAAGATTTTATGGAGGACTTCAGTTAAATATAGTAATAATTTAATAGTAATATGTAACAGTAATATTAATTAATGGCTAATAGATGGCAATATTTATAATAAATAAGAACTTTTTTTGCTTTAAAAGTTGGATCGAATGTACGTAATAGATTAATCAATTATAATTTTAATTACTACTAATTTACTTTAGTCTATGTATTTAGATCTGTATATTTGTAATAATTAATGAAATTTGTATGCCATAAGTGGCAAAAAACTTTCGTGTAAATCGCTTGTAGCTCTATCTAAGAGAAAGTTGTGATTTGATTATTAGTCATTATGTGAATAATACTGAATTAAAAATATAAAACTGTTGTTAGTAAAATGAAACCAGACTATTAAACTATGCCAAACATTTAAAGATGAATCTACTTATACTTAATTAATAGAAAAGAAATGATTTCTGTTGCATAATGGAAGAAATGTTTAATGAAAGTTAATTTTTACACAAAAAGCTTCAACTTGATTTTATAACATGACTTCAAAGATGCAAGATCCCGCGTCGCTCCATCTAGCCGAGTGGCGTCTTACAATAAGTTTCTAAAGAAGCGGTCGCCACTCCAGCTCTTATACTCCAACATTTATCGGTTTTCCTACAGACGTGTTCAACAAGCCCATTTGTATTTCAGTTTGCTGCTTGCAACTCGAAGAGCTATGTCGCTGATCTGGTATTTTAGGCTTCAACCCGGCAAATTGAATGATATAATCATTTGTCGCTTATCTCAGAAACATGTGCAAAGAAAAAATGAAGTAGGAAAGAATTCACTACATAATCCAGTGCAATAATACTTATCCTTGCTATGTAAACATTTTCGCAGAATTTGGTTAGTCACCTAGGTAGCAATCAACCAATGACGGAGGATTTGTCACAAAGTTCGCCGAAGAAGATGCGGTATCTATTTAATCTATTAATAATCAACAATTGTGATCAATGGAGTCAGGCGTTACTTTGCGGAAATCCATTACCATGTGGATAGTTAGTACTTTTACTTAGCTAAGATCCGTGATAAGCAAACAAAAACAGAAAAATAATAATGTGTGTTTTCCACTGAAAAAGTGGATTTACGGGGAATTTAAACTAAATCTTACCGAAAAAACGGCCGTCGGCAACTTTCCACCTCTCAACTACTATAATATGTTCTAACTGTTCACATCAATATACAAAAAAGTAATTGGTTAACAAAAATATATTGGGTTTTTATACAAGTATACAATAATTTTTTGATGGAAGTCATATTATTCACAGGTCATTCAATAGCTCATTATAGGGCACGAGTCTCCACATTTATGGAGGAATGAATCCATGTCAAAGGAATCTTCTATACTTGCTACCATTATCAACGCATTATAGCCGCGGGTGGGCCTTAGCCTGGTCCAGTAAATTTTTCCAGTCGGATCTTCGTTTTGCTATTTCCCTCCAGCCCCTCACATCGATTGCCCTTAAGTTTTCCTCGATTCCATCTAGCCATCTGAGCTTAGGCCTTCCGCGGCTTCTACGACCATCTGGTTTGCCGTCAAGTAAGCGTTTGGGTACTCTAGCCTCGGATACGGATGGACATCCGTACCACGTGCCCAGCCCAACGAAGGCGTCCAATCTTAATGGTTTTGATGACGTTAGGCTCATTGTACAGCTCATATAGCTCGTGGTAGTAAAGAGTACGTCATCGCTCATTTTCCAACACAGGACCAAAGATACGCCTTAAAATTTTTCTCTCAAAGAAAGAAAGCGTATGTGTCTATACTTGCTATAATATATTTAATATAATTCCCTAATATTTTATTGACTAATACTAAAATTGAATATATTTTATAATAAATCATATATTTTTTTACCACTTCATGATCAAATTCAGATACTTCATGAGTTAATAATATCCCTGAGTGACAATATCCCCGTTTGATAAATTTTGATGGATCGTTGTTTTGCTATTTAGTAACTGTCAATACTAGACGTGAAAAATATAGTTTAAAATGTTGACGTAAGCTCATTCATTGATAACGATTGCGTGATTTGAAGGCGCTTACGTTTCACAGGCGAAATACGGGCGAGTTCTTAACGCAATAAAACTACTGTATGTATGTATGTATTTAAAATAATTTCTACAAAGTAATTTTTTCTACAAAATAATTTCTTTATACAAAGTCGCTCAGGCTATGGAGAGGGCTATGCTCGGAGTTTCTCTCGTGGATAGAATTCGAAATGAACCAGAGTCATCGACATAGCTCTTCAAGTTAGCAGACTGAAGTGGCAATGGGCTGCACACGTTTGTCGGAGAACCGACAATCGTTGGAGTAGACGAGTGCTGGAGTGGAGACCGCGATTGTGCCGAAACGTGTTAACTTCTATTACATTGGGTGGCCCAACCCAATATAATAGGAGCGACTAAACTCGTGTTATAGCGAATAAAATAAAAATAAATAAATATTCAATTCGAGCATCTGGTGGCCCAACCTAATGTAATAGGAGTGACTAAGGCTCACCGACTTCGTTGGCTAGGCCACGTTGAGAGGATGGGGGAGGATCGCGTAGTCAAGAGAGCGTACGTGGGTCTCCCAATTGGATAACGTCCTGTGGGGCGCCCCAGGTACCGCTGGAGAGACATGATAGAGAATGACTTGTGCAATATTCAAGTCTACAACTGGCAGGAGGTGGCACAGGAAGGCACGGTGGCGTAAGATCTGTTCGGGGGCCAAGATCCATTTTGGGTCGCTTTACCAATCAAGTTAATTAGGGTGTGTTAACAAAATCTCTTTTAGCTTAAAAATCTATTCAACTATTTTTAATTTTTTTTATTTTAATTCGCGGGCTAATGTCAAATGTATTTTATGCATAACCAGAAATTAGGAGAAATATAATTTACTTAACATTTTATTAATGATCCATTTGTTCATTGTAAATCTGTACTAATTACAGTCAGGCCCATATATGTACATAAGTTTAAGAAACTTTTGAAATTACAAGGCAATTTCGCAGTTAAGTCGTTGACCTTAAAAATAACTTAATAAAGTGTAATATTGCATTCCGTAACACCCAATGTATGTGCATGTAATTCCAATAATTCGTTGTGTTAAGTGGGACCTTTGCTTGGACGTTTAGTAGAGTGTTCTTTTTAATGGAAAGGCCAGAGTGTGCCCTGATGGTAAGCATCCTAGGCTGCTCATGAAAATCTACAGATAGGCCACTACAGAAGTACTACCTTAGGGTAACGCTTTGAATAAAGGGAGAGGAAGAAGAAAACAAAGGAAGGGGAGAGGATTCTTGCATTCACCGTACGAATCACGGTAACTTGACAGCAATATTCAGTGACGGTACATTGCCTTCGAAAGATGTTTTGTTAGTGTTGGCGGGGAGACTACGTCTCGGCAAACGTAGTGTGGGACGTACCTCGGCTAGATGGTGTGCGGATCTGCGCAGGGCGCCTGGCAGTGACTGGATGTGTGAAGCCGAAGATTGGGCTAGGTGGCGCTTCTCAGGCGAGGCCTTTGTCCAGCAGTGGACTGCTGCAAGCTGTTGATTATGCTGGTGATAAATATGGTAATATACATCGAGTAAAAGTTTCGCCATGTGTCATTTTTATATTTGTTTTGTTACTTTATTGTTATTGTAATGAAAACATGAATCACATTGTGTCGTTCAACAAAAGAACGCTATCTGGTGTATGGGTGCTAAAAATAACTTTTCTTTAGAGAGAGACAAAACATGTGAGTTTTGAATGACTTCATACTACACGGAATTCGCTCGCCACCTGTTGTAAAATGGCTGTACAAAAATCTCCCCGGGCCTGTCAACAAGAACTTACCAACGTTTCATTGCAATTACACTAATGTGTGTGTGTACATCTGTATACAATGTGTGTGTGTGTCGATTTCGGAGGCTATTCAAGAATTATTTTCCAATATATTTGATTTATACTATATAGCTTTTATGAGTGGAAGAGCCACGCTGCAGACGAATACTTTGTCAAGAATGGAATAATATTTGTCTGTAGCATGAATGTACCCACTCGCCCGGGGAAGTACTACACTCCCTCAGAAAACCGGCGTCTGAGTGGTAGCCTACCTACTGCGCTTCATACGGTGAGTGGCCGAGTTCTTGGGGCCCTACACCTTCCCCCCTCCCCCTCCCATTCTCACTCCCATAAGCACAAGCCTTGATTGTTTTCCATTAAGTGACACGCCTGCTCGTTTGCCCACCTATCCCATAAAAAAAGCCTTTGTATTATTTTATATTACCATTATGTTGCGAATCATTCTATTGGTAAGTATATGTAATCCTTTGACTCCCGGATCCTCGTCGAATGTATTTTAAAGTAGGATTAATCTGGGGAAACCCAGACAAAAGGCAATTCTGTTTTGATCACGTAAATTTAATTAAATGCAATAAAAAATAATAATGACCGCCCACTGTGTTAGCAAAATTCGTTGTGCCCTTGATCAATGATTGATCGAAAGCGATGATTTTCCTTACATTTTCCTTACTTTGTCATATAATTATAATTTATTTTATTTTGTATAAGCAGCGAAAACTCAGACTTAGGGTCCGTATCTTCCATACTACTAGTCCTATATATATATATATATATATATATATATATATATATATATATATATATATATATATATATATATATATACATACATACATACATACATACATACATACATACATACATACATACATACATACATACATACATACATACATACATACATACATACATACATATATACATATATATATATATATGTATATATATATATATATATATATATATATATATATATATATATATATATATATATATATATATATATATATATGTATATAATGAAATATAAGGGACTGTTCATAAAATACGTCATAATTTTTTTATTTTTGGACCCCTTCAACCCCCTTCGTCTCATTTTTTCTCACTTTCTCTTTCCTCATACATTTATACGTTATCATCATGAATGCTATTTATCATGATATGAAGATAACGTTAAGATATCATGAAGATAACGTTCTTATTATATCACGATTAATTGTGATTAATAGAAAATAATATATTTTAAATTATGTTTTCAGTAATATAATTTAAATAAATATCTTACATAACCGAAAAACAATTTTAGATAAAGTAGAATTGTGCTATGATTAAAGAACATCCCTCTCCTTTAGACAACCCTCGGCCCCATGTCATGTTTTGCCAAACCCAGAGATACCTCCATCTTCCAACCTTGTAAACGAACGTATTATATGTACGGCCCCTAAATACATTCATATCTTATTTAAAGTATTCATGTAAATGATTAAACGATTAGCGAAAACCTCGTGCCACATATATATGTATGTACTTCATTAACTTTTATTACGGCGCGCAGTGTCAAGGTCGATGCTGCGAGCGAATTGAGCATCATTTTTGAACTGACGTAACACAAGCGATTTTAAATATCGTTGCGTCAAATGTCTCATGGTACGAGGTGCTTTTGCTCGCGCTTACAAATTCCTTTATTATTTAGTGGATATGTATATTATTTAGTGGATATGAATATTATTTAGTGGATAATATGCAAAATAACAAATGCTGTATTATCTCGGATCTACATCTACGGATGTGGGCATACTGACTGTAGCATTTAGGAAGCATCCTTAAGTCTTTCCGTCGCCTATGCCTCAGAGCCCGGAGGTGACAATCTTCGTCACCATTCCCTTTCTTCTATCTACCCTTACAGTGTCAAAGTCGTAGCCGCTTGTTGCTGTGCTAAAGTTGTTTAAATTTTGTAAATTCTTTAATCGATTTACATGTGTGCATAGCCCTACTTTAGAGTTCTAATCAATATATATATATATATATATATATATATATATATATATATATATATATATATATATATATATATATATATATATATATATATATATATATATATATATATTGAGGTAAATAAAACCAACTATCACTCACTGTTTCATATTATTTATCAATCACCAACAATCCAAAGCCAAACCAAAGCCTCATCTCTATTCACATCTCTCTTTCTCACTACCTTATCTTACCTTAAGTACTGAAGAGCTTTTGAGTGTGAACTTTCAAAATTTTAACGAACCATTCACTTTATTTCACTGTACCGAACGTCCTTGAATTCTCCAATAATGTAATGTAGGCACAACGCTACCAACAACAACACGTGTCAACGAGCATTCGAAACTTAACATATATGTTAAACGAGTTGAAAACTGATTAATGGGGTCGGGCGTTACTTTACGGAAATTCATTATCTGGACAGAGTTCTTACTTAACTAAGATCCACGACAAGCAAACAAAAATAGATAAATAATAATATGTGTTTTTTACTAGAAAAAGTGTATTTACGGGGAACTTCAACTAAATCTTACCGAAAACACGGCCGTCAGCAACTCTCCACTTCCCAACCACTATCAACAACATACCACATCTCTTCCACAATGTACACGACACGTGTTTCGCGTCAACAACACGAGGCATCATCAGGTATAGTACACTCTACGGAAGACAACCGTAAATCATGTTTTTGACTTAAAAACCTTAAAAAATGGCGTTATTGTTCTTGAAAGAATAAACTAACAAAAATGTTTAAAATGAAAATATTAAACACGTATTTTTATCGAATATAATATTTACCGCTGAATGGAATCATATATACAAAAGTAAATACCCGTCTTCCAGTTATTGTACAGCCCAGTTTTATGGAAGAACGTTTCGAATCCCACACGCTTATTGAAGGCGGATTGTGGAATAAATAAAAACCGATCTATCATATACATATATTTATCCCGATGAGGAATTCGAACCCGCGACCCCGAAAGCGGTAATTTTGCCACTGAGTTATTTCGGTGGTTATTTTATAAATATATTTTTATTTTACCTGCTCCTCACTTTAATGGTGGCAGCACCAACACTCAAACCAAATGGGTTTAGATCGATATGGACAGAAACCGGCGGACGATTCAGGCTGTGTCGAGCACCACCGCCTTCCTTCCAGACACCAGAGCACGCCCACGGAGTCCAAATGGTCAAGATCACGAATTAAACTGCTCGAAACCAAACCATTATTATAATTATTATATTACACAAATATATTTTATTAAAAAAAAACCAAAACTTAAGAGCGGCTATATAGATAATAGTATAAAAAACTATTTAACATGTCGATAAAGCTCTAAAAGAAAACTGTGGACTCATGCATTTTGCCCTCTCTAACATATAGCTGTGGAAATTTACAAAGAAAGTGAAAAACATAATTAGTTCATGCCAGAACGGTATGGAGCGTAGTATACAGAACATTAACAAAATACAAAAAAATACGACATACGAAAATAAGAAGCAATACTAAAGCGATAGATGCGCTGGATTATGCTCAAATCCTGAAATTCAGATGGGCTGGTCATATAGCCTGAT
The DNA here is from genome assembly GCA_031353405.1 of Baronia brevicornis. NCBI lineage: Eukaryota > Metazoa > Arthropoda > Insecta > Lepidoptera > Papilionidae > Baronia > Baronia brevicornis. The sequence continues at coordinate 265,290 of JASFAT010001149.1, forward strand.
ATGTGGATAATAAATGGACTATTAACGTCACCACATGGAAGGGCCCGCTGTCAAACGCCGAGCAGGGAGACCCTACATGAGATGGGAGGACTATGTAAAAAAGACCGCAGAAACAAACTGGCTAGAAATAGTAAAAAAACAGAGAAAAATGGAAATCCTTTGAGGAGGCCTTTACCTAAGGGGGGTCCATGCAACTAAAACCAAACACTAGTACTATATATAATATTTATTCTGTAAAAAAATGTAACATGTGTGGTATATAAGGCTTTTTTATTTATATTTATTTGTATAGAAAAAATATGGATTTTATTAATTAAAAATATGCATTGAAATAAATTTGGATTTAGGTCTCTTAGATGCCTTATAGACAGACATGCTGCGATACGTTAAAAGGTGAATTTGCACGCCATTAAACGAAATCGACGGTGTCGTGTCAGTGTGTCGGCGGTGGGGCGATCAACGAGTAAAACATAGCGTTGTTTTTACAACGCGCAACATCCACTCGGTGTTTATTGGCCTTTTAGTTCCGCAACGGAGCTGTGATAAGGATTGCTTCAAAAAAATTCAATTGAATCGACGATAGTAACGTAATATAATCGCACCGTAACGTAGTGGCGGAGCGTTGTACGAACGAAAAAATACCGTCGTTAAATGGCATTAATTTTGTTATTTGTTATTTTGTTATTTACAACGCGCAACATCCACTCGGTGTTAATTGGTCTTTTAGTTCCGCAACGGAGCTGTGATAAGGATTGCTTCAAAAAAATTCAATTGAATCGACGATCGTAACGTAATATAGTCGCACCGTAACGTAGTGGCGGAGCGTTGTACGAACGAAAAAATACCGTCGTTAAATGGCATTAATTTTGTTATTTTGTTATTTACATCGCGCAACATCCCACCGCTGAGCCAATAGGTCTTTGTAATCACGTTTGGCATTAAATGTAGAACAGATTGTTTTTATTTTACTCATCTTTACTTTTATTATTCAGTCAGACGTCGTTTCCCAGACATGTGAGTTCCCAGTTCCCATAGACGCGTACGACACCCGCGGGAACAAGCAATGAACTGGTTGTCTTCAACGGCAACGTTTGTTTAGTGCCGCTGATGTTGCAGATGTCTACGGGCGACGTTGCTTGCTTTCCATCCCATTTACACGCTTACTAGCTTGTCTTTCTATCGCTGTATAGATCAGTGGACTGATATACTCGTAAGTTTTATATGATAACTAGTTTTTGCCGGCGGCTTCGCTCGCGTGGAATTTGCTCTGCCACATTAAGCTTCGTGACAGATCATTTTAAATAAATATACTTTTTTACTTAATTTATAGTTCACAATTTTGGTCATAGTGGCTTCCACATTTAAGGCAGATATATGCTGTCGCGTATGTATTTAGAACTATTCAAGACGAACAATCCTACGGTACATCATATTTGTGTAACTCCAATGGTTTAGGCAGCGTACGCCAAGATAGCTCTCAGAGGCCAGATTTTTTTTCCGACTTAATTGACATGTATCGTTTATATTACGACCGAAAAATTACATAAAATCATTACAAATTGTAGCCTATATGTTATTCCGATGTATAACCTATATTATTGTAAAGTTTCATCCAAATCCGTCCAGTAGTTTTTTCGTGAAATAGTAACAAACATACATCCATACTCGCAAACTTTGGCATTTAAAATATTAAGTAGGAACTGGGATATAGGATGGTGTTGTTTGTGTTCGCTTGTCATATTAGTGTTTGTATGATTATTGAACTGCACTTATGTAATTCCACGAACGCTAACATTGATAAATCCTATAACGAGAGATATATAAGACAGACCATCATTAGGTCCGTCTAATATCTGATTGAGCTTCCGGCGGATGTCTGGATGTCTGACGAAGTCTAGAGAAAGGACGCCCTTCGTACAATTTATGTTCATTAAAATGGCGTCTCTAAGGGTGTACTTTGTAATCGATACGTTCGACAGGTTGGAGCAAAAATAGAAGCAATTTAAACACAATATTATTTTGAGGGTCCTTATGAATGTTAGTTAAATCTTGAGTACCTACTCGTTCAGGTATTCCTTCGCGTAAAATTATAATAACTAAACGATGCGAAAATTAATTTCATTGTACGTTGAATTGGTTTTGATTGCTTATATAAAAATGCCTTCTAGAAGAACATAAGTAAAGGGTAACATTCTATAGATGTTATTATGTTCATTTCCAAGTGCTAGCAAAATGTATAAACAAATATTTGCCAAATTTATTTTTATAATTGCTTTATTAAGTTCTTATAACGTAAATTGTAAACGGATTTTGTTATATAATTTCTTTACAAAACTAAAAAAAAATCGGTGTGAGGGGCTGGAGGGAAAAAGCTAAGCGTAGATCCGACTGGAAAATTTTTCTAAACCAGGCTAAGGCCCACCTGCGCCTGTAATGAATTGATGATGATGATTTAGAAAACTAATGTGTTACGTTTGTCGAAGAACTGATAACCGCCGGAGTAGAGGAGTGGAGGCCGCGTCTTGGTAAATGGAGTGTGTACCCTAGATGGAGCGAAAATCTGCGCATGGCGATTGGCACAGACCGTATGCGGGGGTACCTGAAGATCGGGCTGGACGAGGTCTATGATAATGACAAAGTGTGTTCACAATGATAACGACAAAGAATCGCCACCATGACTACTGCAAAACTACAACAATACATAGTCTTTGCTAATAGAAAATTTCAAAGCGAAAAATTAACTATTGTTCGTGTCAAACTAAAAGTATGTAAATCGCATAAAATCAGATGAACACGGGCCGAACTACAAAGTAAGTGGTTCGCTCGTAAACTTACATGTTGCAGTGGAACGTGTGGAAACAATGAATGCACCATGGCGAGCGCGGATTGACAGCAGCACGAGAACGAATCCGGCGACGTTCAGACTAATATATCTATACACCGTGACTTTTTAATTATCCGAGAAAATTAAGTAATATATTCAATTATCGACATACATTAAATTTGACGAAAAAAAAAATTTTTTAATTTTTATGAAATATTTATTCAAAATGTCCTTAATATACACCAAAAATTATACAACAAAAATCTTGCTAATTCAAATAGACATCATTCCAATATGAACTGCACCCAAACCCACCTAATTTGGTCGCGTAATATTTACAGGATTTCTTTGAAGTCCCATAAAACAATATTTTTGTATGAACGCTATAATATTTGAATTTTACTTACTGACATACATATTTTTACAAACGCGAATTTTAGTTTTCTCGGGTAATTAAAAAGTCACGGTGTATATATAAAAATCAATTGCTGTTCGTTAGTCTTTTCATCCATCCTAAGCTAAGCTGAGCTGAAACTCGAGAACGGCTGGACCGATTTGGCTAATTTTGGTTTTGAATTGTTTTTTCGAAGTCCAAGAAAGGTTTGAAAGGTGAGTAAATATGATAAAAGTATTAGGAATATAGTAAAAGCAACAATTTCGTTTTCCCTTAGAAAGTATTTCTACCTGTCAAATATTTAATGTTCGTCCGGAAAATTAAAATCATTCAGATATCAAATTAAATTCAGAAGTGAAGTATTTTTTTCATTTCTTTGTTTTTTCTTATTGTTAACGATTTCTTTATTGTTCCTGTTAGGTTTTGACCACATTTTTTACTAAAGTTGTAACATTCTGCAATTATCGTTCAGCTTTTTTATTTATTGATTTTGTGATATATTCTGTGATATATATATATTTATATATAAGTATTTTTACCACGAGTCAGACTCATGATTTTCTCGTGGTTATAGGCCAAAGGGTTAAGCAATCAAGTAGGAACGTCTATTTTACTTTTATAAACTAAAAGAAAAATTTGCAATCGGTTTTACTTTTTTTTAGCTATAGTCCTTACATTTTAAGATGTTTTTACTTCATTCATTTATTCACACCGTTACATCAACTATGATAATAATAATAACATTATAAATATTGTCATTTGTTTAAATTGTATATATGTATTTCAATTACTTTGGGCGTGCCGGTCACCGGTGACCCCCGTTGCATTCAACGTGTTAAGCCTCAATATATATATATATATATATATATATATATATATATATATATATATATATATATATTTATATATATATGTGTTACCACGACTCATACATAGTATCTAATACGTCGGTAACAAAAATGGCCGGTGAATTCGAACAAACAAACCAGTTCTCGCCGGAGCTGTCGCTTCGCGAGCGCAAACACTTTTGGTAAACGTTTTGCTTTTGTAGAAGTAGGTACACTTTTAGCTTTTATTCCGATTAGATTTGATACGCAGTTGTTTGTTATTTTTTTAACTTTACATTTATTACGCAAATCTTTTGAACTTTACATATCGATTTTGTACGATTAAAATACGTCTCTTTCTGCTTACAGCGAATACGGTTTCTGTTATCGATATTTTTCTTTATATGGGTTAGGGAAGCGAACGAGTAAGCGTCTCGCCTGATACGAAGCAATCGACGCTGCCACACATTTGAAAGACCATGGGCAACACAAATGCTTGTCCTATTTTTTTTGCATTTTCACCCTTCCCCAATTTATCGTATATTAAGCAGTAATAGACCCTTTAATGCTGTTGTGATGTTGAGTCATGGTAGTGTATTACTCAGTGATTGCTTGCAAAAGGCTGAAGCCAACAACGTTGCATTACGCAAAATAAAACGCCGCTTTTGTGGTTATGGATAAAGTTCTTCTCGTTTATTATGTAAAGATACTAAATTTGAGGCAAACATGCAAGCAACCCTCTGCGGGTGAAGCCCTCTTCCAAGGACATCAACTCCTCTCTGGAACGAACAATTTGACGACAGTTTAAACCGGCTATCTCCCTGATTTCGTCTTCCCATCTCCCGTGGAGTCTTGCTTGTTTACGATTCCCTTGTGGACCTGCCCACGCTGTTAGCTTTCGGTCTTAATTAGCGGTCTTATCGCTAATAGCGACTTCTTATATGTCATTTATTTGATTGATGGATTATTTTCATAACTTATTTGAAAAGTATAAAAAACGGTCAAAAAGATCATACCTCAAAAGCTTTGACGCCTTTTCTCTTTGACTAATTCTTGGTACATGGAAAAGTAATAAAACTTCACATTTTGACGTCGTCTGAACGTCCCGGGATTGGGCTCACCGGGTATGGTATATTATGGTGCCTTACCTCAGCATGCAGGGCTCTGCTGGGGCTGACCTTCATCCTCCCTTGCGGCTCGTGGGATTCACTATGACGAATTTTAATATACCTAATTTGTTAAAAAATGACGGCGACGTGGTTCGCCACCCGTCACGTCCTGATTCCCACGAGGGCGAGAAGCGACTAACTGAGAGCCGTTTCGCTGGATGACAAGATGGATGAGTGTGCTTCCTGCAAGGAAGGTGTGCCGGGATCGTAAGTGGGAACGGGAAAGGAAGGAAGGGAAAGGCGTGACGATATGTATGTATGTATGTTTACGCCGAGGAAGTTGTATTCATTTCATTTCATTGCACATATGTTATAATGAGTCTTCTTCAAATAAATAGTCCTTGAAATCGGTTGTCAATAATACAGTTATGGCCGGTATGTGCTCCCTGTGAATGTTCATTGGAAATTTAAATATAGTAAATAATTTTTGATATTGTTGGTTCACTTATGGCCGAATAATAAGTGCATATTCATATTAGCGGGACAACTTCGACGGCCGACGATCGGCGAGTCAGTTTGTTTTTGAGCAGCCTACGGTCGGTCGGTCTCTGTCGCCGCCGAGAGGGAGTAGCCGAAGGAGGCCAGCCAGCCAGCACCGCCGCTTGCGACCATGACCTCGCTCAGGCCCTCGGCGCCGCTCCCACCCCACCGTTTCACCTTCATCACAAACCGGACCTCTTTCGCCGGAGATATTAATAACGCCGCATATGTTTCTGCAACCCACGTGGCTCCGAGTTTGTTTACTTTGCGCAATGTTCCGAAGCAAAACAATTCCATTACCGTAAATTGTAGAGCCACTGACAGTCTGTTTAAAAAAACAAAGTTTTTAGGCGGTTAAATATTGTTTATTGGTAGTACTTTTTTAATGTTTTATACATAAACACACACACACACACATATATATATATATATATATATATATATATATATATATATATATATATATATATATATATATATATATATATATATATATGTCTCGCTAAAACTCAACAACGGCTCGATCGATTTGAATATTTTTTTATTTTATTTGCTCTAATACAGGGAAGATTTATAAATAAGAAAATATAGGGAAAATATAAAAGAACAGCTTGAGAAATGAAAATATATTTTTCTTTCTTTTACTCTCAATAGATGGCGTTCGTGACGGCTTTATCGTATAACGTACGTGTTGTTGTTACACAAAACTGTCGTTTCTTTTGTGCTATTTTGAAAACTATTGCATACCTAAGTACTAACACACCAGGAGAACATAAATACCCCCTATATTTATGTGCTCCTGGTATGTTAGTACTATAGCAACACGTACAGTACGGCAACATAAATTGTAGATGAAACGAAGTTCACCGGGCCCATCTAGTCGAATATATAAATATCGGCCAGTCGCGTATTAAACACCGCATGAACTTTAAACTTACTCTATTAAAGCTCAATTAATAACGGCTTGGATATCAATAAAAATCGCGAAAAGGTCGACAACTCTCGAAATAAATTGCTTGCTATATATATACATGTATATTTGTTTGTCACCACAATGTAACGCCGAAAATAAGCAGTGCGCTGCCATTTTAATGTGTGCATGATCGAACGTATCAGAATGGCCTCTTAGCATGCCCTTTACATACGCCGGCGGTGCAAAAACATATTAAGTGATATATGCACAAGTCAAACTAGTTGCGACGATTAACAGTCTTGGATTGGATTGAATCAGGCCGTGTCATTGGTCCTTTATATTTATTAGCAGCTGACCCGGCGAACTTCGTACCGTCTAACGGTCGATTCATTAATTTTTTATTTATTTTTTTAATACTTATTCTGCTATTCGGGACACCGGGTCAGACAGTTATATAAAAAAGAAAGTTGATAAGTCAACAATAACATTATGTCAAAAAATACAAATTATAAAACACTTAAAATTCTTTTAATACTAACGTTACTCAATTGTTTTGGAACCCCTCCACTAACACTTAAACTTTATGGTATGATATTAAAGTTCAAAATTGACCTTTAAGTATTATTACGAATCTTTTGTATGGGAATATAGAAATGTGTTGTTTGTAGACTTTTTCTGGCAATTTTTTTAAATTTTTCTCTCCGTCAGAACCATCCGCGTACGTCAAGGAATATTATAAAAAAAGAATAAGCGAAATCGGTTCAGCTGCTTTCGAGATTTGCGCTTAGCATCGCATTCAGCGATTCATGTTTATGTTATAGAAAAATAACATAATTTTTTCGTCTGCTTCATCGGCACCGATTGCATTGAGTTGCATTGAGAAATTGTTTACGGACAAATGGTTTTCCTTGTCTATGTTCGTGATAAAAAAAAAATTAGCATAAAAAATTTGAAGTTTAAAAACTGACTTCAAGTATTCGTTATAAAGTTCGCAACAACGCTCGTTTATTTCAACGTTGTATTTTACAGAAGAAATCAGTCCATTAGCCCTTTAGATCGCTATACTATGTAGGTAGGTCGGCTTTGATTTTCCCTCGACTTTTTTTCATTTCTAATGAATTACACCAAAAATAATTGCGAGCACAGCGTTGTGAGTCCCCTGGCCACACGGACCGCCGATCTGCGCTGAAGGGCCGACGGAAACTGGATGCCAGTAAATCGGGTTAGGTGAAGCGCCTTGGTGGAGGTCTTCATCCAGTAATCGACTGTCGCGGGCTAATGTTGAAAACAAATCCTGCAAATAGATAGAACTCTAGTCGTTTTTTTTGATAGCAGAGAAGGCAAACGGGTAAACACGCCGGAGACGTCTCAAATGCGTTGCCGGCTTTTTGTGAACATAATCGCTCGTCTCTTGAATACCCCTATGTCGTTTATATTTGGGTGTATCGCAGATGGTGAATCTTTCCACAGTTGCATAGTTCGCAGCAGATAAGTGCGGCTAAATTTTATCAAATCGGGGCTTTTTAGTTTGGTTACCTTACAACACCATTTACAATATAAATTAAAACTAACAATGGACTGACGGACATATGTACGTTTTTTTAGGACAGATCGGCGGACCACCCAGGCTAGGGATAAATATATCTAGGCCATACATATTTTTGTCTTCGTGCGGGGATCGAACTCGTGACCATCGTCTTCGAAAGCGGTAGCTTCACTTCTGACCCAGGTAGATCGTTTGACACACTCGAATGAAATTTTAATAAGATAGTTTATGACCCAAAATTTCAAATATTTAAAACAGCAGCAAAAATTTAAGATTGGCATCATTTAAAGAAAAAATGCAAAATGGCGGACTGCCATGTTTCACACTGACCGTTGATTACGTCAGCTATTTTTTTGCAATCGTGATGATACTTCTTTTGTTTAAATTGTCTGCTTGTATAATATTTGCTAACATTATTCGTTAGCTTTATGTCTGACGGGGTTTCCCCTCGGGCATGCGGCCAATTTACGGAGAACCGACAACCGTTAGAGTAGACGAGTACTGGAGTGAAGACCGCGTCTCAGCGAACGTTGTGGGGATGGAGTGAAAATATACTCAAGGTGGCGGGCAGGAACTGGATACGTATGTATAATCAAAGTCCCATTTGGATTGATTATACATACGTATCCATATTGGATTGCCGCAAGCGGTTGATTGATTGATATAATATATAGTCACCATACCATAATGATTTGCCAGTCACTGTAATATAACTATTAACGCCAACAATATGATTTCAATAATTATCGAACGTAAATACAGATGTAAACATTTATCCACATGGCTTTGATTGAGCAGCTGTTTTAAAACTAGATTAAGGTGGTCCAGCAATTACTTTTCCGTAGGGTAACCATTTTTTAGAAGGTGAATTTATAAAATTATATTTATAGTTTCTTAAATATTTTTGATATGTGATAAATTAAAATAACTGTAATAACGCTATAAATAACAATGGGAGCGCGGGAGGGTGGACGATTGGTGGGAAGGATGAGGTGAGAGACTATACAATTCCCGTTCTTAAAAGTAAAACCGTTTAAGTTAAAAAACATGTACCTTTTTTTCGTCAAGTGTAATTTATGTGACTCGTCAAAATCAATCAAATAAGGCTCGAGGGTGTTATTTGGAACGGTATAAGACTTCCACTGTCCTCCTCCCTGGCAGACACTCGCTAACAAACTGAAATTATCATAATGCTGTATTATCCCGGTAACTCAATGTGTGTACAAAGTTTCATAAGAATCGGTTTAGTGGAAGCCGTCGTATTTTTTTTTTTGAAAAAAAAACAAGCAAATATACGGAGTCAAGCTGAATAAAATCGTTTAATAAAAACTATTTGATAAATGCACTTCATGTCCGAGAGCGGCGGGTGATGGCAGATAATCGGTTTTTGCTCGCTGAGCGGACGTTGGGATCGAGTCGCGGCTCATTTACATTCCGCTGAACGCAAATTGCATTGTCTCGTTAATTTCATTATTTAGTTATATTCTCATGTTTATTGATGTAGTTTACAGTCCCTGGCCAAATTATTAGACGCACTGCAAGATTTCATGTAAAATATTAATTACCGAGTGATACTGTACCGTTTTATTATTTTAAATTGATTTGTTTTATATTATCCAATCAATTAAAGGTTTTGATATAAATAAAACAGCATTAATTTAGAAAAGCATAAGTTTATTAAGTTTTAAAGAAAAGTGAAATTAGTGTTAGTAAAATTCATTATTTAGTTGAGCCGCCTTTAGCCGCTATCAAAGCTTTAATTATGCGCTGCATGCTATTAATGCAAGACTGTACTGTGTACTGCATTTGAGGATGATGATTCCACACATAATAATCTTTTGTAGGAGCTGGGTTTTGTTGGTAATCACATTTTTAGAGAATATTACCCGGCCAATCTGTAGTTTAAAGTATATTTAAACTACAATAATATTGTTGTTTAAATATACCATTATTGCATAAAAACTTTTAAGAAACATAAAATTACCAAAAAAAAATTCAGTGCGTCTAATAATTTGACCAGGGACTGTAGTTTTTATCGTAAATGTACCATATAGTTATGGAATTTAAAATATTTTATTTTTTATTTATTTTATAATAAATTAAATAAAAACAATATATGTAGCTCAAAACTTCTCCTCGGATCTGTGTGAGTTCTAAAAATTTATTAAATATAAAAAAAATAAATTTATTTAAAAGGTAATTTATAATACTGCGTTCGTCGGAACGTGAGATCGTTGGATAATATGCCAATAAATAATAATTATTCCTCGTTTTATAAATAATCATGTTATTTTCACATACTATTAAAACTAGCTGTACACGAGGCAAAGGAAAACATCGTCGTAAATGAGAATAAAGTGTATTGTCCCTATAACTTGTAACAGTTGGTCACCAGATTTAATGACATGGTGGGCATGAAGAAACGCAATATATTATACAATATTATGTTAGTATTCATGAGAATACATTATGTAGGTATTCAATCCCTTAAGAATAACCAATCGGAAACCTCTAAACGGATTTTCTGTGAATAAATTACTAATATCTGAAATGATTTACATAATTAAGTTGCTTATTTGAATAAATTTATTATCGTGATAATTAAGTTATTTACATTCGGTTTAATTAAATGCAGCTTGAGGTTAAACAACAGTTCTCGTGTTGTATTCTTTTTTTCCGATTCATATCCACTATAGACATTGCAACTGTAGCACCTGTATGTATAGCTCCCTGAACAACTTTGAGTTTATTAAGCACACACACACACACACACACACACACATACACACTACTGGGGTTCCTTAACTATTTTGAGCAAGAGAACTCGTTTCCAAAATGAATTGAGTCGCCCGATGAACCCCAATGGCCAAATTACTTTAAAAGGTCGTCAACGCTTCCGTGACTCGCGGTGTCACGGATGTCTATGGGCGTCGTTGCTTGCTTTCCATTAGACGACACGCTTGCTCGTTTGCCCTCCTATACCATAATAAAATGATAAAGATGGGGGATCTTGCCATCATTTGAAGATGACACCATCACAACAATAGATCACTACATCCTCTTGCAGATGAGGAAATATGTTTGCCCCCTTAGTAAATATTTCCATTGAATATAAAATGTATCCCCCAGCAATGCCCGCAGGATAGGACTCAATGTAGGAAATTATAAAGATCCATGAAAGATTTATAGCGACACCAGCGGAAGCTCTAGTAGTCCATTTTCTTCAAGAAAATTATTTGTTTTCGAATCTCATTCTTAATGTTCTACACGATTGTCGATTATGATACTGACATTGTATCTGAATGCCATTCGGGCCACATTGAATTATGATTCCGTTGTTGTTAAAGGAGAGATTCGCATGAATAAAATTGACTTTTTATAGAAATACGGTGATTTATATTTTGCTGGAATAAAAAAATTTGAATATGGGCAAAATGGTTTTCGTGCAAACACTTTATTATCCTTTTTTTATCTGTTTAATTGTATTATAATAAATTTATTTGTAAAATACGTATGAATATGTAACGCTTATCGTTATCACAATATAACCACGCTGTGACCTAAGATCGAGCTAAGTGGCGCTTCATGAGGGAGGCCTATGTCCAGCAGTGGACTGCCGCAGGCTGTCGATAACGCCGTGTGCAAATATTAAGAATTATATATAATCCAGGCGTTATTATGTTCATAGTATATGTATTATTCTTTCCACGACTGCCATTGATATTGTGTACAAATAAATAAATAAAAGAAAAATTACAAAATAATAAATTTGATATAGATTTTATTTTTAATGAACCGATATTATTAAATACGTTCTTTCTATATGCCAAAACCGGATCGACTTACAGTAAAAGTATGACGATAACTTTACAATGACAACACGCCAGAGTTGACGAAATGTTATCAAAATAAATGTCATTTAAATTCCCAGATAAATCTTTTACAATTTTACAAGCGGATATTATTATTGGTTCATATTATCTAAAACAATACGATATTTTATGATGTAGGTATTTATTTGTTCCTTTGTTTTAAATATAAGAAAATATTTTTTTTCTTATAGAATGTTTTCTTTTAGAAATATTCATCAAAAATTCGATCTTAATTTTTTTTTATAATAACAAATAATGTGTTTATTTAACGAGGAAAGCTTTTTAAAGTACTTCAATGCAGCGAGAGTGTCTTAAACATCTTTGTCTTGATATCCAAACCAGATCCATGCTCCCCATGGCAAGGCCCCGGGCAACAACTTAAAAAAAAGTTAAAGCTAAAGCTCCTGTTATACAGGGCGAGTTGTACCTAAAATCGATTGTTAATTTGATTTTGAAACGCAGTTTAAGATCATTTTTGAACGCATTCTAAGTTTGTTTTTGAACACGCGCATACTATAAGTAACCAACATACAATCTCAAGATACTATAGACATTTAAAACACCTGAGAAAAAAGAATGCAAATCTGACATAAATATCTTGAGAATTTGCAATTAATATCTTAGCGACAAACGACTTAGAAAACTAGCTTAAAATCTGTAACCATTTATTAAGCTCAGAGAACTATTCGAACGATTTCAATAAACAGCATCAATCGCGCTACAGCCGCGGGTGGGCCTTCGTCTGCTCCATAATACCTTTCTAGTACAATTTGTTCTTCGCTTTCTCAAGCCGATTTGATTCCAATAACAGTTTTAACAAATCGAAAATTTGTTATTTCTTTTGATTACGCTAAGGTCTGAGCACGAACGAATTTTTATTTATTGTAACATATGTACAAACATGACTTGCAAGAAAACTTCTTTATATCACTATAGCTTTAGCTGCGTTTTAGCAAAATAAAATTAATTAAAATCTACTTGCGTTCAACAATGAGTCAGAAACATTTATCTGGTCTCGCCATCCTAGCCGTCTAAAATAAAACTATCTATGGGACATACTTTGATGGCGTAATACATTGTTTCATAGAAAAGAAAGCTCGATGTTTATAGATGTAGCAAGTAAGTAAAATTTGCTGGGACCTAAGGAGTGAGGTTGAACCGGTTCTAAATATTTAATTTTAATATAATGTAAGGAAAAGTATTGGCAAATAATAAATAAATGGCTTTTATGGTAAAACTATGAAGACAATGATTTTCATATTACTCGAAACTGAGCATAAAATGGTGATACTATCATGTTAATAATCTGATAGATTATATAAAATGTAAATGACAATCTCTAATTGTGCCAGTTTTTCAGGATAATTAGTAGGGAATCATATTAAATTAGTAGGGAAACATTCTACATATATCGCATCATCTCATAATCATAATCAAATAAAAACAAATCATTTTAAATAATAGCGGTTCAAGTTAGCTTGAAAATATCTCTCAAAAACAAGTGTCTCTCAAACAATCGAAATTATGGTCAACCGAGTGTGATAAACTGTGCGCGTTGGGCACTTTTAATGGTTGCTTAATTTCAATAATTTCCGCTTGTCGTGGGACCGACTGCCTGACTACATACAAATAACAGGCCGATGCACTCGGTACGCGCTTACGTTCGTGTATAAATAGCGTAGACACCGCGGCTGTTCCCGCGGCCGTGCCGCACCGCAAAACAGTCGCGTTGCGGTTATTAACGCACGTGACTAGGGTGACCATGCAGTCGCGTACGCGAGTTATTACACACTAAATGTTTTGCATACATTTCAGCACTACGTGGTGCTTTGAAAAAAAGGTGAATATGAAAAAAATATGATATAATAATTTTTTTCTAACTTAACCGTTTATGTGGCAAGAGGGTATTGAGAAAACAGAATCGAATAGCGTTAAGGAGCGCGACCTCGCTCCTTCAGCGACGTGCCGAAGAAGGCCTAAAAGCGCGATAACACTTCCTAGGTTACGACGGTTGTCTGTGTCGGCCCAATGCGCGGGCACAGTATCTCGACACAAAATCCGAATAACGCGAAGGTGGCTCGCGGTACGCACACGGATAATGATTGAAATAACCGCTCATGCTATATAACCAGTTATGCTTTTTGATTGGCCTTCCTAAGTTTTCTGTAGTTATACTTTTAACATGCAGAAATCCGGCGTCTGAGTGGTAGCTTAGTTACCGCGCTTCGTACGGTGAGCGGCCGACTTCCGGAGGCCTAACAACCTCCCCCCACCCACTACCCCTCACCCTCCCATTCCCACTCCCATAATGACACTTTCCTTAAAGGACAGCAACGTTTCCGCACTGCTTATGGCGCTGCGGAAGTCTATGGGTGGCGTTGATTGCTTTCCATCAGGTGACCCTCCTGCTCGTTTGCCTTCCTATCCCATAAAAAAAGCTTTCTTATATAGCAGTGAAGCAAACGAGAAAGTCGTCTGATGATTGAAAATCACTCGAACCCATGGACATCTGCAACGCCAGAGGATTATAGATCCATTGCCAACGTTTCATAAAGGTGTACGCTAGATTTTTAAAGGATTAAATATCGTAACAGTTCAGAAATATCTATTAACGAACCTGTGATCAGTTTTATTATGCCGACAATAGTCTCTTAAATAATTTATGATTAAAAGTTTCTCATTGAATAGCAAGGATGAAATTTTATCTGGAGTGGTTGTTGCGATGGAGGAATTCAGTGGAAGGAATTATTCCCCACAATTGTGTAAAAAATATATGAGAAGAGGTGAATAAATTATAAGACTCTCCACATCGAGAGTCTCTAGTCGATCGATAATATTTTGTTCGTCGAGCATTTGAGTGGCTCGTGTGTGCTGTTCTTTAGGAGTCAATTTGGAATCGAGATCATTTTTTTATATATATTTACGCCTATCCACCGCAGGGGTTGATAGAGACCACAGAGCTCCATCCGCTACCATTCATCGCAGCGAAACGGTTCTCCATTGGTCGCTTCTTGCCCTCGTGAGAATCAGGACGTGACGTGTGGCGAACCACGTCGCCGTCATTTTTCAACAAATTAGGTATAATAAATTTGTGTTAGTGAATCCCACGAGCCGTAAGGGAGGATGGAGGTCAGCCCCAGCAGAGCCCTGCATGCTGAGGTAAGGCACCATAGTACCCGGGGGAGCCCGATCCCGGGACGGTCGGCACGCTTGCGACTAGACTAAGCACGGCAAACCGTGGATTGGCGGGGAAAGGATAGAGGAGAAAGGAAAAGGCAGGAACGGAAATGCGGATTGGGGGGGTTACCAGACTCGGAATAAATATTTATAAATCCATATATATATATATATATATATATATATATATATATATATATATATATATATATATATATATATATATATATATATATATATATTCCGATGCGGGAATCGAACCCGCGACCATTGACTCCGTGGGCGGAGGGCCCCGCTACTGAGTCAATTGGTCGCCACTGATCCAATCGAGATCAATCCGCGTATTTTAGCCGAATTCTTAATCCGTAAATGAAAATGGTCACCCTCAAGGCGGTGCCACTCCGTCTACTGGTAGCCCGTCGCCCTTCACCCCCACCGTAATCCGTTTGAGGGCGCGATTGCCACGTGTTCACAGCAAGTACAGACAGTTAGGGGAGGTGTTCACTCAGGCAGACAAATAACAGGTGACCTTCGCTTCCATTTTGAAACAACTTAATGTTCGTCGCTTAGAATTAATTTCAGGCTCGTTTTGTTGACCATTAAATATTGATCTCATAAATTATTTGTTCATTTGAGTTTTGTTTATTGGTTAGGAAAGTAATACCATCGTTTATATATATTTTTTTTTGGGATAGGAAGGTAAACCAGCAGGCGTGTTACCTGATGAAAAGCAATCAGCGCCGCCCATAGACTTCCGCAGCGCCATAGGCAGTGCGGAAGCGTTGCCGACCTTTAAGGAAAGTGTCATTATGGGAGTGGGAATGGGAGGGAGAGGGGTAGAAGGAAGGGCGAGGGTGTTGAGTCTCCGGAACTTGGCGGCTCACCGTACGAAACGCGGTAGGGAAGCTACCACTCAGACGCCGGTTTTCTGCGGGAGTGTGGCCCGTTCATGCTACAGACAAATATGTCATTCTTGACAAAGTATTCGTCCGCAGCGTGGCTCTACCACTATAAGTTATAATAATAATTGAAGGATAACGATTAGTCATTGTATACACACCTTACATTATATTAGGTCATCGCTCTGTTTACATGTCCTGTAACAGAATTTGAAATGAAATGGCACAAAATAGTTCAGTTTCCAAATGAGTTCAATCGCATCTGAAAGGATATTCTCATAGGCAGGTTTCGACCGAACACAACCTACACAAAAATTGTCTGTCACCGAATAAATGAAGAATTAATTATTTCACCGAAAAATAAACGAAACGAAACAAAATTATTTAAATAATTAACTTATTATCTGTTCATTTGCTATTTTTAAAATTTAGTTCTAAATTTTGTAACGATGTGTATTAAATGAATATTGTGTAACATTTGTTTGCATTGTTTGCAGTGAATGAGTTTGTATAATTGGGGTCATTGTTTACAACAGATGGAAAATGTGAAGGTGACATTGGAAAGTGAAAGGTGGTAATCAGGTTAATGGAGCCCTGCACTCCTTTATGAAAAGTCAGAATGTGTCTAAAACGGCCCGACTGGCGGTTCATCAGGGGGTGCTTGTTCCGACTCTGATGTACGGTAGTGAAAGTTGGGTTTGGCAGAAGAGTCATGAAAGCATACTGAATGCGGTGGAAACGAAAGCGTTAAGAAGTATGTGTGGTGTAACTTTGGATCATAGAATAAGAAAAGCAGATATAAGAGAGCGATGTGGAGTAAAAGGTGTTGTAATAAAAGTTGAGAAAGAGATGCTTAGATGCTTTGGGCATATAGAGAGCATGGATGAAAGACGACTGGCGAGAGAAATTTACGTTGCGAATGTGGATGGAAGGGTCGGTAGGAGAAGACCATGGAAAACATACCTTGATCAAATTGCTGAAGTTTTGTAGAAAGGCCAGGTCAAGAGTACTCTTAACCGGCGGACTTTCATGAGGATAATAATGAGCGTGGAGGAAGCAAGGGAAGCCGAGATCGTAGCAAATCTGCGGTCTCTGCCTACCCTTACGGGAGGCAGGCGTGACGATATGTATGTATGTATGTTGTTTGCAGACTTTTTTAATCTTATATAGTCGATACTTTTTAATAATTATCAGTATCGTTTCGATGCATCCTTTAATCGGAATACCTTGACGATCGACATTAACTTTGATTTGCAAGAGTTATATTAGTGACTAGCTGACCCGGCAAACTTCGTACCGCCTCAAAATCAATAAATAAAAAAGCTGAACGATAATTGCAGAATGTTTCAACTCTAGTAAAAAATGTGGTCAAAACTTAATCAAAGAAATAAACTTAGAAAAAAAAAATAAACTTCACTTTTGAATTTAATTTCATTTCTGAACTTTTAAATTTAATTGATTTATTTATTCACCTTTTAAACCTTACCTGGACTTCCAAAAACAATTCAAAACCAAAATTATCCAAATCAGTCCAGCCGTTCTCGAGTTTTAGTGAGACTAACAAACAGCAATTGATTTTTATATATATAGATAGATAACACAATATTAGTCTGATTAAGTAATATGCAATTAAACAGACACTCGCCCAACCTCGCAGACCTCGCTTCTGATTTTTACCTTTGAAACTCAAAACGCCGTTAGCGTTCTAGACCAACTGGCACGCAAGCAAACCGTGACCGTCCGCAGCCGCGAGGTGAAGTTTTGCGATATGAATGAACAACGTCGGTTTGAATTCGTCACTTTTCAATGGCAATAAGACCCGAAAATAAAGGCGCGAGTCATACGTAATTGACATTCGACAAAAGCAAAGCAATTTGTATTCTCATCGACCTAAATGACGCAACGGTGTATTGGCCTAGTTTTCTGAGGTAAGGGACGCAGATTCGATCCCAGTTTTAAAAATAGGTATGGCACAAAATAATTGCACATATTACATTGTAACGTGTTATATAGAATATTTTATTGTTTGCTTTTAATATAAGTGTAAAAAAAAAACTATAAAAATAATACTGAATTTATTATTATTATCGTTTTTATATTTTAATATCAAATCGAAAGTTTGAGGGCTTTAATTATTAAAGCTTTATTACCGAAATATATTACTATATTTCGATAATTTTGGCTTGTAAAATAAATACGTGTATTCCGTTTCGAATGAACGGCGATGGTCGAAGTACGTGGAATTTTTTCGACACCTTTCATGTACGTATAATAGTATTTCCGAATTGATAGGACTAGGATTTTTGAAGCGTCAAAAAAAAAAAGTAACAGGCTTACATATTTGTCAAATGCCGGCAATGCTTCTGGAATGGCTTTGATGTTGCGGATATCTATCAACAGTGTTAAGTGCTTTCGATCAGGCGACACGTTTGCTCGTTTGCCTCTCCATCTAATAAAAAGGAGCGTGGAATTAATTGCATTTATTCCGCCTTAGCCGTCAACCTCGGATGTTCATGGCATATCATGTTACATAAAAAACGCGTCCTTGACGACAGACTGAAGCCCTGTGACACAAACTGACAACGGACGGCAGCGAGGCGGCCACAAACTTGCTGACTCTCGAGTCACCAATCCGCCTGCCCCAAACACCCCCTACTTGGGCGACACTTAAGGCCAGACTTAATGTTGTTGTTCACATGCTGATTTTGTCGTAAATACGGGTGACTTTTAATATTATCGAGTGCTAGCTGTATCTAAAATAATATATGTATCTAAAATATTATCTGTATCTAAAATAATATATGTATCTAAAATAATATCTGTATCTAAAATAATATCTGTATCTAAAATAATATATGTATCTAAAATAATATCTGTATCTAAAATAATATCTGTATCTAAAATAATAATACCTGTAGGTACACTATTATACGCGTTCAATAATGAAAATATAACAAACGTAATTACATCAAAAGCATAATATCTAGGACGAGCACAATAATATGTTAATTTAGCTATCATAAGCGTGAACCATATTTTCTCAAGCAGAATTTCCTGCATCCCACCCGACGGGATACACGTAAGAGAATGGCTATTTTGTAGCGGAGTAAAATGAATCATTTATATGATTTTCTTTTTTTTTTTAACAGCCCACTACTGAGCACGGGCCTCTCCATTTTTGGGGGAAAGGACACTAATCCACCACGCTTTTCCAATGCGGATTCGCGGGATTACCAGACTCGGAATAAATATTTGTAAATTCATACATATATATTTATTCCGATGCGGGGATCGAACCCCGACCATTCATTGACTCCGCGGGCGGAGGGCCCCGCCACTGAGCCGCCAATTAGCTCAATTGAGTATGATTTTCTCTCTTTATAGGAGCTGATAACATTAAACCCGCTTCCCGGATTATAAGTTCATCACATAAAAAAGTCGAAACCTATAAGCCACTCTGTCCACCTTACCAAATTACTAGTGAGAAAATTTATCGGAGATATGATTCTTCACCAACTACGTCGACCTTGAACCGATTGTACGTCCTTGTTGCTTTTATGAAGTTGTGTGAGAAGGAAGCGCTTTGCTAGGCCGTTTCGAAAAATACCTGGTTGTTCACAGAATGTTAAAACTGTTCTTTGCTGAGCAATGGATGAGCATCTGGCGTCTGGCTAGTATCGGTACAACCATTAATATAAACATTGTAAGATAAAGTAGGCCCGGCTAAAATATTATAGAAAAATCGCTAACACGTCGCTTTGCTATTGACGGTGTTTGTTACAATCTTGGTGAATGAAGAAAATCTTTTACTTAAGTGTCCTTTGTAGAGTACCTACCTGTTTGTTAGTAATTGAATTGATTATTTTTTATGGGATGAGAATCAACACCGCCCATAACCACCATGAGTATTACGGGGCAACGTTGTCGGCCTTCCAGAAATATGTGGACTTGTTTTTTGAAGGTCGTATCGTTTCGAAAATACCGCTGAAGTTACCTAGCTGGTGGCGGATGGAAAGAAGTTTTGGTATAAACGCATTGCACTAGAAAATGATAATAAAATGACAATTACAAATAAATTATTATTTTTTGGATCTGTGGAGATCTGTGGTCTCTGCCTACCCCTACGGGAGACAGGCGTGATGATATGTATGTATGTATGTAATTACAAATAAAAAAAAATTCGATAACTTTAAACAGACTTTTAAATATCGATTTGGTGCGTAAGATTGGCTCATCACATTTTTTCCCATGACTGTCCTATGTGGCGACCAAGGGAGTAAATATCAATTTAAATATATCAATGTAAATAACAATTCAAGGGATAAGAAGCCAAACGAACGAAATCTACGCCGCACATAGACGTTCGCAGTGCCTTTCGAATTTTTGAAATTTCTACGTGTAAACTGTATCTTTATATTTATTTTCGCAAATACTCTTTTCTATTTCACGAATAAAAATTGTCTGTAACGTAATTTGTAATTTACAGGTAAAGGTCAAATTTGCGACTCGCTCATGCGTGGGAACGTCAATGAGATACAGATTAAGGCCTCATTGGCATCTCGGTCACGCAAAATTTGATTGGAATCCAATCTTATTAGCAAAAATAAAATTAGATAAATTTATAAAATACACTACTACTAACATTACATTGTCACTCCCATGTAAATATTTCTTGACATCCACTATCCACTAGTGCCTAGTTAATAAATCACAAATGAAAATTATTATTGAAGTGAAAACTTCTAGCCGCGTTACATGACTCTGGGTGCGGAACAAATCTATGGTTTCGCGTCAGCAACATGCTAATGATTAAGGTATATATAATTAAAGTATTAAAATTATTTATATATATTACTAGCTGACCCGGCAGACTTCGACCGCCTCAGAATCAAGAAATAAAAAAGCTGAACGATAATTGCAGAATGTTTTTATCATATTTACTCACCTTTTAAATCTTCCCTGGACTTTCAAAAATAATTCAAAACCAAATTTAGCGAGACTAACGAACATCAATTGATTTATATATATATATAATATACATATATAAATCAATTGATGTTCGTTAGTCTCGCTAAATTTGGTTATATTTATATAGATCTATTTAATATAATAACATTTTATTAAATAGATCTATATATATATATATATATATATATATATATATATATATATATATATATATATATATATATATATATATATATTTATATAGATTTATTTAATAAAATGTTATTAATTAATATTATTATTTTTTTATAATAATTATTTATATATTAAGACTTTAATTTTTATTTACTTATATAATTTTCTTTATAACTTTTACTAACATACTGACACAATTTTAAATGATTAAATCACCATTTCAAATGTCTTTTTTTTGTATGCGTGGATACAATCCTGATAAAACTACATAGCTGTTGATTCCCTGAACATCTTGATATCGAAACGATAGGATATGCGGATCGGTTTCTTGACCTTGTATCGTTCCAACATATTCACTACTATCATTTGGCCAGCGAAAAACCGGTTGATATAATTATTATTAATATCTTGTTGCTATAGACACGCAAATTGAATCTCACCCATCACCTATGTATGAATATTATATGAAATAAGTGTATGTATTATGTTTGGATTCTAATTATTGACAACTAAAAGAACAAAACAATGTATATAACAAAACAAAATATTAATATCTCAAATGTCAAAATAAACGGTCGCTGGCAAAATGGCCAGCAATCTGTACCGTTACGATACAGGTACTGTGGCGTTCCTGCCGCACTGCTTACCGCGATACCCGGGATCTTTAGGGGGTGTTTATCTTCTAAAATAAAATTCTTCAAAATAATATTAATTTATTTTTCTTGTTTCATTGTACATTTATATCATATTCATGTTTATTCTTTAATATATTTTATTAACACTACATTTTATATATGTGCCGGACGGGTGACAAGTCTATTCAAAAGACGTCAGTCGAACTATTATAATATTTTGTTTTAATGGAAAATAATTTTTCTTTTTTATTTCAATTTTTAAATAACGAATTTAAAAAGAAATAATATAAAAAGTTTTATTGCATTAGTGATACATTTATTAATGTATCACTACAGCACCTATACCTGATACTTATTGGTGAATCTGGAAGGAACTGCGATAATGAATTTAATGAGTAAGGTGGAATATTGTGTAAATAATAAGACAAGTAGAGTTTTTAAATAAATATACGCTAGAACGCAAAATACTTCCTAGGAAATACCTCCAAATTCATGCATACTCCCAATGCTAAGCACGGGCCTCCACGCTTGTCCAATGCAGATTGGCTGATGGCTGATGATTACCAGACTCGAAATAAATATTTTTAGGCCATACATATATTTATTCCGATGCGGGGATCGAAGCCACGACCATTGACTCCGTGAGCGGGGTGTCCTGCCACTGAGCTAGTTCATCACTGTCGTCACTCGTAATTATGCGTGTATGGAATTAGACCAAGGGCATGAAGTTCAGTAATTGTCTCTTTTATCAAATATTAATGAATTTTAAAACTTTAGAATAAAGTGGCAACGGGTGGAGAAGTTTCCGTTGATTGAATCAATCGTTCTATAAAATATAAAGTAGCGATAGGAATATTAGCCTAGTCTAGAAGTCTAGAGCATTAGTGTGTGGCAGATCACTGCTGGACATCAAAGCTTGCATCCGTTGGTGTAGGGACCGCGTTTTGGCAGTCTTAGTGTGGGACGCCCAAGACGTCGGACAAGAAGTCAGTTTCAATTTTCTGCTACATATTTATACCGATCAAAGTGTAGCCAAAAATTGAATCTAACTTGAATATTCCATGGCTAGTTTTTTTCAGCACATAAATACACGGATTTGGCGTAGTTAATGCTCGTATGGAAATGTAGTACAGAGAGATAAAGTGGACATTAACAAAAAATATAATAAAAATTTATTGAATCACGATACAATTTCGAGCGCTGAACAAACGCTAGTATTCGGTGAAAGCCTTAAACTTTTTAATACTGAGCCTCATTATATTTTCGTGAGTTTTATCACATCGTTAATAATGAAACAAATAATTTCGATTGTGACAGCGGCGAATTCTCTTTTCGTTTTGACATTAAGTCCTCGGAAATTTGACCGTAAAAAAAAATCGTTGCTCAAGTGATAAGGAATGCGTGGTTATAAATAGAACAAACAACCGGTTTAAGTCGTTTGTCAGGACCAAGTGCGCTGGACTTGAATGCCATAGAATGCAAGCAAAGTTCTATTGTCTTTATGCCTGCAGCTTTTAAGTTGACACTATATATATATATATATATATATATATATATATATATATATATATATATATATATATATACATACACACATATATACATTACATATATAAAATATCGTAATATGTACAGGTGCATTAGTGCGCTGATCGTGCGAAGGTCGCGAATTCGATCGCACATAAAGTAATAATAAAATAATAAGTCTAAGCTTTTTCCTCACGGATTAATTATGTAGATGTTATGTATTTATTTGTTATTTATATTTAATATAATAAGTGTAGGTTTACGCTGGATTTAATCATTTATTTCTTTTTTTTTTTGAGAAATAAGTGAAAGAAACTGGATCTTGGGATTCCTGAAGTATGTGTCTGTATATTTTTTTTAATTTTTCATATTATTTATTATATATTTTTTTATTTTTACATTATACGGCATACATAAACTTAAATTAAGTTTTTCCGTATACCATATATATATATATATATATATATATATATATATATATATATATATATATATATATATATATATATATATATAAAAATACAAAAACAAATAAAACAAACTACAAATACAAGTTATAACGATTTAACAATTTTTTGAGTGACTGTTACTCCATCATATCATATATATATACACATATATCGTAATTTAATACTGTTTTTGGCACTACTTCTTCGCTTGTAATTTACTTGTATTGAATATCTTAAGTTTGGCGGTATTTGGGTTGGAACATTTTTCACAACACTGTCCACTTCAATTTTCTGGACTGGACACTTCAATTTTACAATTTTGTACAGTTATTGTTTTTGCGCAATACCGTTATAGTTTGGTTTGAGCACATAGAGAAGATGGATGAAAGACGACTGATAATACCGATTTTATCACTACTTATTTGCTTGTAAGATAAAAGAAATTTTCGTTGCGGATGTGGATGAAAGGGTCGGTAGGGGAAGCCCAAGGAGAACATACCTTGTCCAAATTGCCGAGTACTTAAGAAAGGCCATTTCAAAAGTACCCTTATTCAGCGAGCTTGCATGAAGAGAGTGATGAGTTTTTTATGGGATAAGAAGGCAAACGAGCAGGTGTGTCACCTGATGGAAAGCAATCAACGCCACCCATAGACATCCGCAGTGCTATAGGCAGTGCAGAAGCGTTGCTGGCCTTTAAGGAAAGTGTCATTATGGGGGGAGGAGGAGGGGTTGGGCCTCCGTAACTCAACCGTTCATCAGACGAGTGTGGTACTTCCCCGGATGATCCGGCCCATTCAAGCTACGGACAAATAATATGCCATTCTTGACAAAGTCTTCGTCTGCAACGTCGCTCTACCAGTATTAATGTGTGGATGGAGATCTGTGGTCTCTGCCTACCCCTACGGGAAACAGGCGTGACGATATGTATGTATGTACTGTTACAATCTGATGGTGTACAGTTTTTTTTTTATTTCGTAAAAGTGAAACGTCGAAAAGTGTAGTGTTCGTCAAACTTTTTAACCTCACGGACCAGTGAATTCATAATTTAAATCCCTCGGACCACTAATAGGATTTAAGTGTTAAGTATATTTATAAAAACACCTTGTGATATAAGAACACATAAAATGTACCTAATAAAATGAAAGTTTTAATTGTAAGTAAATTATTAAAGCAACAAAATAAACAAATACTGTAAAAACAAAACAATTATGAGAAGTATGTATTACATTTTTTTCTGCGAACCACCACCGCTGCTGGAAAAGTGTCTACAAATTAATAAAATTCGGGACAGTTTGAAGTTTATCCAGTAGTATGGTGAGAGTAATTAGGAGTTTGTAGAATGCGCGAGGTGGGCTTGGGTCGGAGGCGATCGCAGCGGCTGCGTTAGTCGCGGTAGTCGCAGCGGACGAGGCGATCGCGGCAGTAGTCGGAGCGCGCTCGGCACGATGCCGGGCGGGCGCGCGCTCTTTCTCTATTCGCAACCATCCCCAGCCTCGCATCGCCCTAACTACGAGGTACAAAACTAATTAACCTGACACGGACGTTTCGGATGCACTTTTAACAACTCTACTAACTTTCATTCATTATTACGTCTATTTTTTATTTCATTTGAATTCATTTTTATTTAGTTTTTTTTTATGGACCATCAAAAGGAATTACAAAAATTACATTATTTCAATTCATTCTTACAAAATGTGACACAATATTAAATTACAGCGAAGCCGGACTGGACAATATTAGAAATTATATTACAGCTTACATGCTAGACTTAATATGGTGCGTGAATTTACCACACTATCGTGATTTATGTCTAAATTATTATAATTTATCATGTATTCGTGGTACTTTTGTGTGAATGCGAAAGTTGTAGATTTCATAAACATTACTTACACGAATATATAATAAAATAATATTAATCTTAAGTGTCATAAAATGGTTCTTGCTCAGCTCTAATAGAACGCCTGGCATATATGCGTTCTATTGGAGCACGTGGAGCTGGTTTTCGGCAAGAACCAACGCGATCAGAGAGACGCGGACCACAGTGACGACATTGATACGGACACACACACAAACATACATACATCCATATATATATATACTACTACTCATACACATACAATAAAATTCGTAATAAATTCACCACAACCAAAAGAACAAGTTCCTGTTTGCATACTTAAAATTAGATTTTTGTATATTATTTTTTAAACATATTTGTAGTATGCAAGTCACGAAAAGGTGGTGGCAATGTTGTATTTGTGTAAAATTTTATTTGTTGCATTACATTGTTTTATACAACTACACATTTGAATAAAATTAAGCAGGTGGTGAATTTAATGTTAAGAAAGGATTATCGTCTTGAGTATCACTTTTTAATCCTTTCAGAGGTGTTTTAAAACCGACACGGATAAAATTGCGGCGGATCATTTGCATGTAAAACATTAAATTCGACTATTATTATTTGTGTATTTAATTTAGAAGTTTTTTTCAATTAATATGGATATTTTTTTAAAGCCCATATATATCACACTGCTGAGCACGGGCCTCCATGTCTGGAGGAACGAACTTTCACCCACCATGCTTCTCTAATGCAGATTGGCGGGGTTACCAGACTCAGAATAAATATTTGTAGTAATCCATACATATATTTATTCCGATGCGGGGATCCAACCCGCGACCATTGAATCCGGGGGTGGAGGGTCCCGCCACTGAGCCTATTGGTCGTCTGTATATACCTACGATGATTTAATTGGCTTAGTGATAAAGTTAGTGCTTTCTGAGTCAACGGTCGTGTTTGATTACCCCATCGGGATAAATATGTATGTATGTATGTATCTAAGTGATTATTCCGCATTTGGGTGTCTCACCAATCTGTTTTGGACAAGTGTGGACAAGTGGTTCTTGTCCATTTTTCCAAAAATAAGGAGGCTCCGTGTCCAGCAGTGGGATATATATATATATATATATATATATATATATATATATATATATATATATATATATATATATAACTAGAGTTCTAGTTAACAATTCCAAATAAGCTAATAACGCTTGATATGCTTAACATATGCTTCACATCAATAGTCCAGTGGAAGATACGAACTCACGATGTTCAGATCGTAACGCCGAGGCTTACCGACTGAGCTATCACTGCTATTTATCTCCTATAATTGCCGTTCTTGATAATTTGATTGCATTGCACGGATTAATTGACTTTGGCAATGTAGAGTACCTACGCTCTACACTATCGTACGTATCCATTAAACTTTTATTGGTTTTTAAAGAATTCGTTTAGAAACGGCCTGTGTAATTAATATTTTCCATAGCTTAGTAAGAGAAAGATCCTGTAACAAAATTATAACAACCCTCCCCATGAACCGTGTCGTTCGACTTTGACCGGAAATGACAAGGTACTGGTTGCCTCACACTTCGCGGGTGTGCGCGGCAGGTGCATCTAATATGCTCCTATTATTATCCTTTAATATTTAATAACAATATTATTAATATAAAAAAAATCTCTATAAAAATAATATTATTACTAGGGTTATTAATCCTTCGTGGCGGGATAAACCAAGCACACGAAGTATTATGCATCCAAGGAAAGAAACCTCACGATCCTAGCCGTGCACAATATGGCTGCTTTTTGAATTTAACCAACTTACCTAAACCTAACTTGGACAGATGGGCGTCCAAAATCTTTACCGATAAGTCCATTCGGAGAGACCACTATGGCTACAATGACAGTTGAATCGACGTGCCACATGGCGGAAATCTCATGCGCGAGGTCTTTTTATTATTGTTATTACAAGTTTGACCTAAAATATTTATAATAAACAATTATTTGCAACATAACAAAAATACATTGTGTTTCAATGTTTTTAGTAATCTACAAATAGATACATACAATGTACTATTTATTTTAAGTACGGCGCGGTTTGTAGGTATCTTATACAATTTTCTAACAATTATTTTTAGTTGTTTTGTGCCGTGTTACTTTTGAAACGACTATATATGTACAATGGCCGGTTTGTCCGCGCATCTTGCGGGATTCGCCAGTTCGACCCTGACCTCAAACCCCTTGCTGCCCGCTTCGTCACTGCGTCCGCAGCTGCCGACTTCTTTTATGTCTTGTGCTTAATCTTTGAATAAATCAACAGCGGGGCCAGTTTTTTTTTTTAAAAATACTCAGTTGTCTTCCTTACAGTCGGAGTTCTACGTGGCCAAAGGTAATTTATTCGCGTACATTTGTAATAATCCATATGCAATTCTTTCTCATGAATTATTCTAAACGAAATGCTCTACTACGAAGACTTTATATATATTCAAAATTTTACAAAGTTTCTTTAATCAACGAATAACTTATGAACAGAATTAAAGAGAAACGCCAAATCTTATTGAGAAAAGAAGGCAAAGTATAATTGGTAATTTGGTTCGTCGTGGCAAACTGTATTGTAAATATCATAGAGGGAAAAATTGAAGGGAGAAAGAAAAGAGGAAGACCAAGAAGAGAGTTTAATGACCAATCAAAAGACAAACCATGCTGGAGATATATTGAGAATTGAAGGAACTAGTTTAAGTCCCTAGTTGATATATTCGTTGCCTCTCTCTATTGTACAAAAAAATACTATGCAGACCAGTGGTTCTCAAACCTTTTTATTGCCCCAGTCCGGTTATTGTTTTGATTTACACACCTTTCTATCAAGTCTACAACGCCACTGCCGCTCGGGTCACGTTAATCTCTTGCCCATGGAAAGTCGCACAAACCCGAGACAAATGTGAGATTAAAAAAAATAATTGAATGTGTCCTGTGTGGTCCGGTACCGTTTGAGCCGCGGTCCGGAACCGTTTGAGCCACGGTCCAGCACCGGTCCGGTGGCTGCGAAGTTTGCGAACCACTGACCTAGACCATTTACCTAATTTGATAAATTTGTATTAACCCCATAGCAATGTTTCTTGGCAACGTATTATATAAAGAAGAGTATTAAAAAAATAAATATCCACGTCCTTCTATCGTGGAGCACTGGTTATAATCCGAGTTTATTCGAATGGCTTCTTTCTTTTATCATTGGGCTTAGTTAATAAATAGGGAAATATATGTATGTGATTGTGTGAGTGATTCATAAACGTTTTTTTTTACTTAAGATACTGTACTTTTTTTTTTTCATGGTGAAAAATTGGTAGAAAAAATTATTTTTTTCACAGCCCATACGTATATGGAAATGGGCGTGCCCAGCATTTGGGCATATCCCACTGCTGGTTGCGTCTAAGAGAACGTAGATGAACTCACCGCGAGGTAACGAAGTTCTTTTTTGATGAACCTCGTTACGAAATGGTGGTAAAAGCTTTTTTTTTTGATAACAGACTGACGTTCGATAAATGAAATGTTATTTCTGTCGAAATAAAGAATTTCATTGTATTGGAAACCGTCCTATTTACACTGCATGTAAACAAAGGCGAGGTTTCATAATCAATTCTCTGAATAAGGGTTTTCAATTATTGTGTATTTGAACTACACACACACACACACACACACACACACACCCATACATGTTTGTGTATGCGTACATACCTATCGCTCTTATATAGTCGTTTACGTTTATACAACTTTATAACACCATAGAAACGGCAATAACTGTTTTAATCGTATTCAGATCTCCCATTAGTCTGTTTGATAGCTCCGGATGAGTGCCCCTTCATATAAGTTCCATAAACGCCACCGGAGCGTACCTACTCGATGTGTGCTGTGGGTGGGATTGAAACAAATTTGATGATCCCTTTTTCTAAATAAAATTAGCTTGTATTAGCTATGTTTTTTTAAATAATTTATTGTAAAATTATAAACATTATATAATTAGAATTCATATTAACCATCCCACTTAAGCTAATAATGTTTGTACGAGGATATAGTTCACATCCAACACTATCCCAGTATTGCATATGCTATGACAATAGCCGGGGAGCTTTGGATGAAAGTGGCAAGGGACAGGAAAGAGTGGGACAAATTAGCGTCCTGCGTATACCTTTTTTTATGGGATAGCTAGGTAAACGAGCAGGCGTGTCAACTGATAAAAAGCAATTAACGCCGCCTATAGACTTCCACAGCGCCATATGCAGTGCGAAAGCGTTGCCGACCTTTAAGGAAAGTGTCATTATGGGAGTGCGAATGGGAGGGGGAGGGGAAGAGGAAGGGGGAGGGTATGGAGCTTCCGGAACTCGGCCGCTCCCCGTACGAAGGGCGGTAGGTAAGATACCACTCAGACGCCGGTTTTCTGCGGGAATGTGGTATTTCCTCGGGCAAACCGGCCCGAGAATGAATATGCTACAGACAAATATGCCATTCTTGACAATGTATTCGTCTGCAGCGTGGGTCTACCACTATTAGACACTATTACTCTACATAAAGGGGGCCTCTAAACCCTATTCGTATCCTTATATTATTAAAAAATCTATTTTATTTATTTATGGTACATCTCAATAGTTCAGTTGAAGATACGAACTCACTTCAGACCATAAGCGCAGCTGTATAAGTAAATGAAATTATGTTATATTCTAACAAATATACATTTCAATCAATCATCATACTTAGGCCTCCCCCATGAAGCTTGATCTTCGGTTTCACGCATCCAGTTTCTGCCAGCCGCCCTGCGCAGATGGTCAAACCATTTAACCGGGTGGCGTCCCACACTACGTTTACCGAGTCTCCACTCCAGCACTTGTTTGCTCCAACGATTATCGGATCGCCGACAAACGTGACCGAATATATAGTTCGTGTCATGAATACTCTATATGACATAAGGGTATTCGAGAGACTAGCGTATGTGTTCACGAAAGGCTGGCAACGCATTTAGTTTGTGAAACACCTTTCAAGCCTTTTTAATAAAATCTTTTCAGAGATAGCTTACTATTTTTCTCTTTAAAAAAAATCGATAAATCAAAAATTTTTAAAGCTTGAATATCAAAATAATTTTAATAAGTTATTTTTATAAATGTATAACATTTTAATACTATTTATTTTATTCCAATTTATTTGTGATAATTTTCTTATCTTATGTATATATACAATAATGCGAACAAAAAATGTTGTACCTCGTTTCAAGCTCATTACGCGCACATATGGAGAAGTGGTGTACGAAAAAATTAAAAATAAATGTATTTCGATCGAATTTTGACCGCTGGGCGACCTCTAGGTCTCCTAGTCACATGACAGTTTCTTTTATTGTTTTTATCATCAAGTGGTGTCGTGTGAGCTAGCGGTCCGCAGTCCCCGACCCTCGACCCCCGACCCCCGGGCCACGGTACCACTTGAGGCACGGCTTGGTACCGAACCAAGCCGTGCCTCAAGTGGTACCGGGCCGCACAGGACACATTAAATTATTTACGTTCTCTTCTTACTGTGTTGAATATTTCTCTAGGGATTGTGTGACCTTCCATGGACGATAGATTGACTCTACAGACTTGATACAAAGAAGGTGTGTAAATCAAAACAATAAAATATGAACAATACATGTGTCGTCCTCAGCGGACCGGGGTGATAAAAAGGTTTGAGAACCACTGGTCTACATAGTATTTTTTTTGTACAATAGCGGGAGGCAACGTGAGTGTCAGCTAGATAGTTAGTTCCTTCAATTCTCAATATATTTCGAGTGTTCCTTTTTCTTTTAATTGGTCAATGAATGTCGTCGACGTCCCCTCTACGTTGTGCAGTCTGCGGCCATAAAATACCCGGAGACCATTGGTGTAACCGAAATGACGGGTAGTTCATGACTCATGAAACTGACATATCCCACTTTAACGCATACATACATAGTTATAGTTGAATAGTATGCATGTTATAGTATTCTTTTAGTGCCTTAATTTTTTTCTTTACTGCTTGCCAATTCAAAGGGTACGCGGACCTCGAGTTGGGGACCTCTGTTCTTTAAAACAGCAAATAAAATAGACCAGTTCGACGTGACAAGACTAAATTTGATTGAAGAAATTGAATTGAACCGTCTTGGGTAACAAGTTGACGTAGACTGTTGCGTGATCGTAAATGAATTATTTGTATTGGACCTTAAAAAATATTTAATGAAAATTATTAATATATATATATATATATATATATATATATATATATATATATATATATATATATATATATATATATATATATATATATATATATATATATATACATATATATATATATATATATATATGTGCCACGAATAAACAAGTTATCAATCTATCTATTTATCCATCACGTTGAAGCCATGTGCGCGATGTGAAGGCAGGATATTCTCTCAGTATTAGCATTATTCGCCCTATAACCCAAGCAATCCCACCTTGTATCAAAGAAACTAATTTTGTCGTAACACGATTTCCTAATTTAAGTGTAGGGATCGCTACCCACTCTGTATTCTGTATTTCACTGTTGCAAACAAAACAAATGATTTACAGAACAGTTTCTGTTTAATGACTTAGATTTTATGACACGTTGAATGCGTTAGGAAAAACTTGTTAGCGTACGGTTCCGCTATTTTCCAAGCACTTTGTACGCGCGGAAATTACAGTATCAACCAAGTGCAAGCTCTTTTAATCACAAAGGGCTCGGTGTAACAAAGTTATCTTCTTTCATCAATATAGCCATAAAAAATATCCTAGTGGCAATGCATATAGTTGCGCCACGCTTCTCCCCCGTAGGGGTTAGCAGAACGAACCCGCCACCATTGACTCCGTGGGCGGATAACCCCGCCACTGAACCAATCGGTCGTCGTTGTTTTTCCTGCCTGTAAGGAATATGTTGAAAAGCAGAAGGTTGGGAAGTTTTTAAGAACAAGTTAGTTTTCTGCGAGTGTCGTGTTGCGAGTATTTTTGTAAAATCGAAAGCAACATCATCAAGGAAAACATTTTAAAATTATTTTGATATTGCCTTTTAATTTTATCATACCTTTTTTATAGGAACGTGATAGAAATTTTCGTTTTCCTTTTATGTTTTTACTTTCTAGAATTATCTTTTTTACACGCGCGTAACTCGATTTCGATTCGGATTTATTTCTATTCATGTTTCTATTATTTCTATTCATGTTATTGTTTCTATGACAATACGGCGTCCGCATATTAAAACCGTGCGCAGATCGCTTCATCTAACTGGGGGGGGGGGGGGGGCTGGACGTCCCACACTACCTTTGCCGAGATGCGGTGTTCGCTCCAGCACTCGTCTGCTCTAACGATTGTCGGATCTCTGATAAACGTGACCGGCCCATTGTCGTTCCAAAGCGACGACCTGCCCAGAGCTGGCGGCTGGCGGCTGACAGACACTGTATGCGTGTAGCCATAAATCGGGTTACGTGGCGCGCCTTAAGAGAGGCCTATGTCCAGCAATGAACTACTGTGGGCTAACAATGGCGATGGTATCAAAACCGTGTAAAGGATATTTTTTAAAAAATAACCTCAAAAATCCAATTTTTCTAGGTTTTTCTTTTCATTTGGGTTTATTTCCATTCCAGCCGCTACACTGGACTGGACTATCACCAGGTGTAACATATTGATATTTTGGTTTAGAGATTGTGATCAAATGAACTATGTTTTTTTATTATACACTTAACTAATATGTATATTGTTTTTTTTTTTGTATTAAACCAATTATTACCATTACTAACTTTTTATATACATATGTTATAAATTATGTTAACATATTAACGATTTAGTATATAACATGTCCTGTGACATATAGGCCTCTTTCAGCTGTTTCCACTCTCCTCTATTCCGTGCTTTTCTGTATCAGATTGTCCCTCCAATAATCTTAATGTCAGCTGTCCATCTCTTATTCTGTCTGCCTCTCTTTCTTTTACCATCACGTGGTTGCCACTCGGTTATAATTTTCGTCCATATTATCCTACTGCCCCTTGTCATATGTGCTGTCCATCGCAATTTCAACTGTCTTATTTTCTTTAATATATCTTCCACCTTTGTTGTAGATGTAATGTTTTCTATGTATGTTGTTACACCAAGTTTAAATTACCACAGGTGACGCATCGATCCGTAGTCTCGGGATCGAAGTCACAGTCTGAAATTCAACCTTGCACTCACCTCAAATTTGCATTTAATTGCGTCCGCCCATCGAAACGATCCCGTTGAAATGACTTGTGTCGCCTGTGTTCTTGTCTCTGGTAATATAAGAGTGTCGTGGGCGTTTGCAGAGGCGCATCGCGGCGTGTTGACACGCTGCACACATGAAATATGCTGCGGTGTTGCGAAGATGACTTTAATAAAATTATACATATTTTATTAAAGTCATCTTCACAATCTGTATGTATGCAGGGCGAGGGGCAGAACGAGTTGCGGCTGGACGAGGAGATGGATCGAGTGGTGTGGGGCGAGGGCGAGCCCAGGCCGCTGTTGCAGGACTCCGGCGAGCCCGTGCGGGACGCGGCCGCGCCGGTGCCCCTCCGCTCCCCCCCGTCCACCACCCCCCCGCACCACACACAAGGTATGTACGTCGGCGCATGCAAATAATAAATTTACATTTCTTCAATAGACAATCAATGTTAATTCACTAGAAGCTTTTGTGTCGATAACCTATCCCTATAGATAGAAACAAGTGTGAACTGAAGCCGTACCTAAATAACATTTTAAAGCTACTTTTGTGTAAAGCTCAAAGCGTATCTTTCGGTAGAACAACTCAGTGCACTGTGATTATTAAAATATCATATAAGTTTTTTTCTTTCTCTGTTTTTCACTGTTGAAGATCATCTATATCATATAAAGTTGCTCGACGGCCCGCCCGAACCGTAATACCTACCGTGGTCGCCCTTGAACAAAAAATGGTTGGGGGATGAACAAAACTCAAAACGGCGGAAAACAAGATGGCCGCAACACAAAGTTAAAATCGTCATTTGTGGGCCGATTTCGCTGAAATTTGGCAGATATCCGAATCGACTCGTGTAACTTTGGGTTACACGTGTCGATTCGGTTATATATATATATATATATATATATATATATATATATATATATATATATATATATATATATATAATGTATTTGGATAAATTATTTGACAGTTACCATTTTTCTACAGAGCGCACAAGTGGCCCCAGCACATCGGAAATGTCACCAATAAGTCCAGCCCACTTAAGCTCAGTATCAGAACTACAGGTGAGACGCCGCAAAATAATTTTAATTCGAACTATAAGGTATATTATAATAATTCTATATCAATGCGCAATTCTTGTTCTTTTGAAAGTAAACGAATAAATGTAAGCGATATCCCTGAAGACCTAATGCCCTCAGAGGATGCATAAATAGAAGTTCGTGCATTGGAATACACTTTTATTAGGTCATACATATATATATGGCTTAAAGGTATTTATTGCGAATTTGAGTGGCCCGCCAATCTGGCTGGAAAAGCAAAAATCCAATGAAAATAAAAAAGAAAAAATGGAATGAATAAATCGCATCGTGGCAATTTAATGTTTTCGCTCTTTGGGGATTGAGGAGGTACTGTAGCGATACATTGATAAATGTATCTCTAATGTATTAAAACTTTCTATTTGAATATAATGAAAACTATTTTAGTATTACTTCTTTTTTGTTTTAAATTTTAAAATTACGAATTCAAAAAGAAGTAATATAACAAAAAGGTTTTATTATATTCAAATGGAAAGATTTAATACATTAGTGATACATTCATCAATGTATCACTACAGTAGTGCCTTGTCTGGGATGGGACATATGTAAGTTGTGAAAAAAGCTATACACCCAAATACTCATTTGTTATTTTCTTGCCGTTCTTTACCTATTCCATTAAAAAAGGGTTGCATATTTCACTTTGAACAAAATATAAATACAACATTTATATTTTGTTCAAAGTGAAATATGCAACCCCTGTTTTAATGGAATAGGCAAACGAGCGACCGCGTTAGCTGATAGTAGCGCTGACTGCCAACACTCGTAATACTGAAGGCACCGTAGATGCGTTCTTTACCTTAGAATAAGTATGTGACTAATGGAAGGCGAAGGAGGATTTTAGGAGGAAGAAGGAAATAATTCGACTGCAGTCAATTAACATCGATATTTTGCGTGGTGTTCTGGAGGTATTTACTTCGTTGTTCAAGCAGACACTTTTGCGCTCCCATAGCTCTACAAAACACTACATTGCGATCGGCTACCATGGTTATTGCTCGATATAACGATTATGTCAGCATTCCCCCATTTCAAGGGAGGTCAGTGGTAAAACTAGCGATGAACTAGCGATGATGTGTATGGGTTATTATAGTTATTGATGAAATTCTAATGGAGTTGTATCGTGTCCGCTTATAAAACATGCACAAAACGCACGTGTTTTTTCCTCGTAACTCGTCCCCCGAACACATCGTAACCTTTTCGCTGGCCTTGTAACGTAACTTATTCATCGCACCTCTAAAGAGAATCCTTGTTCTGAATTTTATTTATGCACTAATTCGATCAATGTATTCACCGGAGCGCATCGTGCACTCACCTCAAGGGTTACTTACGCACGCAAAAATATAAAGGGCTCACGGTCCCGTTGGGGATTTTTGGAAGGTCGCACGAAGCGCAACGCAGTACCATGCAACGGGGCGGTCGGTTGATATTCGAGTTGTCAGGGTTGCCTCTGTCAGGGATGTCGCCGCATGACAACGCTCGTGCTGGTAACAATTATTTTTTTATTAGATCATGCGATACCGAGCGAACCATGCAGAAATATAGCTCATTTTCATGGATATGAATTTTTTATTTTAATTGGTATCAATCATGTTTCACTGAACAGTTGGGATTGAATTTTTTCACACCCTATATATGTGTCACTGTTAGATACGCCTGTTCGGTTCTGAAGGAACGAACATTAAATCAAGTCGTTTATACAAGGCGGATTAGCAGGCCACCCAGACTCAGAATATATACTCATTTATATACATATATATATATATATATATATATATATATATATATATATATATATATATATATATATATATATATACATATACATACATACAGTGACGCCTGTTTCCCTGTAGGGTTAGGCAGAGACCTTAGATCTTCATCCGCTACGACCCTCATCCATCCTTCCTCTTACATTCATCTTAATGGATTATTTAGGCTTATTAGCTAATAAAGCGACTAACGGAGAGCCGTGTCGTTACGATGAATGTGATGGATAAGTGTGGAGGAAGCAGGATGGTATGCCGAGATCGTAGCGGATGGAGATCTATGGTCTCTGCCTACCCCTACGGGAAACAGGCGTGACGATATGTATGCATACATTTAGGCTCATTACCTTCCGAGTGATTGATACAATTTGGCCCTGTCCACTGTACGTGGATTAACCATCTTCCACACTATCATTTAAGTAACTTATAAAACCAAATGAGAGAGAAAATAAAACAATTTAATCCAGTACCACAAAAGTCATCCTTACGATGTACATATATATTTTCGCCGAATAAGGTGACTAAGGTTACAGTCAAAGGTTGTAAGTGTTCTGTGCATTAACTTTCTAATTTTATTCAGATATCAGCAGTTTCGTCATTTTCCGGCTCGGCGGGCAGTCCACGCGAAGCCGACGACCGTCACGTGCAGTTTGACGGCGACCCGGAGGACCACTACGACGAAGGGCTGGACGACGCCAACGACGAGAGACGAAAACAGAGAAATGCGTGAGTTAATACTCATATTTAGGGGCTGTTCATAAAATACGTCACGTTGAATTTCTGCGACCCCTCGCTTATAAATATCACATCACGAAATGCAAAACTCCTGTACCAATATACATTGCAATCAATAGAACGCAAATATTGACATTTTACAATCTTTATTTTTTAAATCACAAAATACTAAATGAGTGACTTTATTATATCGCAATAGAAAACGAATTCCACAACCGCACAACTCGTCGCCGTAAAGGAAAGTTACTTCCCCACCATCTGGATGAGTGGCGATCTGCTACGGTGCGCTTCTCTCGAAACTTCTTTCCACCCACCTCTACTCTGTGGGACCAGCTACCTTCAACAGTCTTTCCAAACCGATACGACATTGGCACCGTCAAAAAACAAGCCTAAATACCTAAAAGGCCGGGAACGCTCAGTCAAGAATGGCATAATATTTGTCTGTAGCATGAATGGGGGGCCGGCTCCCCGCAGAAGTACCACACTCCTGCAGAAAACCAGCGTCTTGACGGAGACCCAACACCCTCTCCTCCACTCCCTCTTCCCCCTCCCACTCCCATAATGACACTTTCCTTAAAGGTCGGCAATGCTTCGGAACTGCGTATGGCGCTTTGGATATCTATGGGCGGCGTTGATTGCTTTCCATCAGGTGACACGCCTGCTCGTTTGCCTTCCTATCCCATAAAAAAATATATACATTTCCAGTATATTTAATACTGTGTAATCTACAAAAACGTCACGAAAGCTATTTAAATATTAGCAAACAAATTATTATGTATTTCATTTGGCTAGGCATCCGATATTCTGTTCAAGACAGTACACTGTTCATGATTTGTCGTGCGGAAGTGTCACCTGAGTACACGCCGTCATCAAAAATAGTCTGGTCGCGTGACATTGGCGCGGCCCGCTGTAGCTCTCGTGCCATTTTCTAGCCTCGGCAAACGATTATTATAAACTGTTACTAACAACACTAAACACCTGTTATTTCTCAATTAGGCCCAAAACTATGTACTGTTTTATATATTTTTTACAGCCCATTAATATCTCACTGATAGGCACAAGTTCTCCCTAATTCCCGACGAATGGTCATCAACCCACCGCGCTTGTCCAAGGCGAATTGACGGGACAACCTATAAGCCATACATACTATATGTATCTATTCCGATGTGGGCATGGAACCAACGTTTTTAATTGTTAAATCATTGTGCACATATTCTCCAATGGGTCCACAATGGCAGTTTAGATCTACAGTGTCGTAAAAGTATAAAGGTAGAGTATGTTTAATGAGAAGTGGCAGAGCCACGCTGCAGACAAATGCTTTGTCAAAAATGGCGTATTAGTTGTCTGTAACATAAATGTGCCGATTCACTCAGGAAGTACCACACTCCCGCAGAAAAACGCCGTCTGAGAGGTAGCCGCCTTAGCTACCGCGCTTCGTCCGATGAGCGGTTGACATCCGGAAGCCCAATTCTCTTCCACCCTCCCATAATGACACTTTCCTTAAAGGCCGGCAACGCTTCTGCACTGCATATGGCGCTGCGGATGTTTATAGGCGGCGTTGATTGCTTTCCATCAGGTTATACGCCTGCTTCTTTGTCTTCCTATCCCATAAAAAAATGAGACCTTATAAATATTTACCTTAAAAACGTGAACGAAACCTTGGAACCTTCAAAAACAAGCCTACACATTTCTCAAAGGCCGGCGACGCTTTCGCAATGCCTCTCACGATGCAAATTAGTATCAACGGCATTGATTGTTTTCCATCAGGTGAGACGCTTGTCCTTTTGTCGTCCTATCTCGTTGAAATATGTCTTAAGATTATATTAGAAGACTAGATGACTAGAAGATGACTAGATTAGAACACTACGATTTATGTGACTATAGCTTTTAATCAGCGATTATCAATCATAATAAATCTTCCAATTTCAATTCATCAAGATCAATCTGCTATTCACCTTAATCAAGACTTTTCTTAAAATACATACATACTGTCACGCCTGTCTCCCGTAGGGGTGGGTACAGAGAGACCACAGATCTCCATTTGCTACGATCTCGGCATATTTTCCTCCACACTCATTATTCTCCTCATACAAGCCATTAAGGATACCGCCAGTTAAGGGTACTCTTGACCTGACCTTTCTTAAAAACTTTTAGTCAAGGTATGTTTTCCTTGAACTTTCCCTACCGATCCTTCCATCCACATTCGCAAAGTAAATTTCTTTCGCCAGTCGTCTTTCATCCATCTTTTCTATACGCCCAAATCATCTAAGCATCCCTTTCTCAACTTTTGTCACAACACCTTCGTTTACTCCACATCGGTCTCTTATATGTTCATTTCTTATTCTATCATTCAAAGTTACTCCACACATACTTCTCAATGCTCTTATCTCCACCGCATTCAGTCTGCTTTCATGGCTCTTCTGCCAAATCCAACTTTCACTACCGTATATCAGGATCGGAACAAGCACCCCCTGATGAACCGCTTATATAGAAAAAAATCGAATAAACCTTTCATATTTTCCAAAAAAAAAAGCAAAAAACAATTTAAAATCCAATAAACGTTTCGAAATCGCACAAATGAAACCACGAAAAAACGTCACGAACGCCTTTTATTGATTTATTGACAGTAATTGGAAGTACAAAATTGGCAATTTGAATTTTTCGTTTTTCCAGCTGTTCTTTTAGGTTTTGCTTATATTTTTTATTCATAAACCTTCCCTGTATTAGAGCGAACAAAATAATAAAAAATATGTAAACCGGTCGAGCCGTTTTTGAGTTTTAGGCGAGACTAACAAACAGCTCTCCATTTTTATATACATATTTAGATAAGTGATTCTAGATCCATTTAAATAATCATAGAACGCACGACTTGCGAGAGAGAAATGTCAAATTTGTTTTGCACAATGAAGGCCCAATAAGTTCTGTTATAATCAGAATATGTACGTACATACAACAAACCTTTTCTACCACTGTGTTGGATGTGCCAAGTCCAAATTTTAAAAAAGCTTACAGATTTGTATATTTATTGGATATTTATTTCATTGTTCATAACTTTCGACGTTAGTTTAATATACATATCACACATATCATATATGATCTCTTATAAATTATTTGATACATTTAAATGGAAACACTAGCAAATTAAATATAAAATGTTAATCAATATGGGCTTTTGTTTACCATTTTAAATATACATATTATAATGACTTATTATGATATCCTCCAGACATTGGAAGGCCCGTGCTCAGCAGTGAGATATTTATAATCTGTGATAAAAAAAAATATTTTAAATTTTTTTAAAGACTTCTTGTCTTTCGAATTTAATATACCTAATTTGTTGAAATGACGGCGAAGTGGTTTGCCACCCGTCACGTCCTGATTCTCACGAGGGCGAAAAGCGACCAATGACGAGCCGTTTCGCTGCGATGAATGGCAGCGGATGGAGCTTTGTGGTCTCTGCCAACCCCTGCGGGGGATAGGCGTGAATATATATATAAAAATTCTTGTCTTTGATGGCAATTAGTTGTAACTATTATACCAGTGTCAAGCAAAATACAATAACATCAAATCTCTTCTTGTCTACATCTCTTGGTAAAATGGTGGGTATTTTACCAAAACCTTCTATGGATTTTTTCAGTCAACTTAAGAAGTCACGATACACGCGTTTATTTCATATCACTTCACTTATACGCCTTAATCTAACTATATTGTATAATACGCAACCACAATTAAACAATATAACTGATTATAATATAAGATTATGTAAAGGAAATAAAAGAACAATGTCACTAATGTAAGTTGTCGGGAAAAGTCCTGACGACAACTCTCTGGAATTCAGACCGCTCACCGTACGAAGCGCGGTAGCTAAGCTATCACTCAGACGCCGGTTTTCTGCGGGAGTGTGGTACTTCCCCGGGCGAGCCGGCCCATTCATGGTACAGACAAATAATATGCCATTCTTGACAAAGTATTCGTCTGCAGCGTGGCTCTTTTTTGAAGGTGCCAATGTCGTATTGGTTCGGAAAGACCGCCGAAGATAGCGGGTACCACAGAGCGTTGGTGCGTGGAAAGAAGTTTCGAAAGAAGCGCACCGTAGTGGATCGCCACTCATCCAGATGGTGCGGATGAAGATGGGTTGGTTTGGTTGCGGTTCATATTGGAATGATAATGATATCTATTTGAATTAGCAATATTTTTTGTTGTATAATTTTTGGTGCATATTAAGGACATTTTTTAAAAATATTTCATAAAAATAAAAATTTCTTTTCATCGCCAAATTTAATGTATATCGATATATTACTGAATATATTACTTAATTTTCTCGGGTAATTAAAAAGTCACGGTGTATAATATTATTAAGGATTTAATTTTTAGTTATTGTAAAAAAAAGGTGTCATAAATAAATTTTTCTATTCTATTCTAAAACAATGCTCAATTTAGTGGTTATTTTATATAAGTTTAATTTTATCTTGTTTATACGTATTTTATAGGTTTAATTTTATCTTGATACAATAGGAAGCACCTTTTACCACACAAATCGCGGAAGTTTTCACTTCAAGAGAACGGGCGGGCGACTGCCGCAGAGGACTGTGAGCACAGAGTTGCTGTGACACCGGGTGACGAACCACTGCCAGAACTCGACCGCGATGACTTGCGGAGCCATCGCAGTGATGACCCACGGGCGCTCAGGCGGCACAAAATACAGCCTAGGGTAAGTTCCCTTGCAGTTTTATGTACCTCGTCACAAGATTGTTTGTTTGAGCAAATGTTTGTTATATAACTAAAATATTGTTAATTATTTGAACTAAGATGATTCATGGAGTCAGGCGATTCATGGAGTCATTAAATCTTACCGAAAAACGGCCGTCAACAACTCTCCACCCAGCAATCACTATACACAACACCAAACACACCCTAGGAAGACAAGCGTTAAGTCACTTAACGGTTGTCTTCCGTAGAGTCTACTATGCCTGAAGATGCTTCGTGTTGAGGCGAAACACGTGTCGTTTGCAAGGTGGAAAAGTGGTAGTGTGGTTGGTGGGTGGAGAGTTGCTGACGGCCGTTTTTCGGTAAGATTTAATTTGAATTCCATGTAAATCTACTTCATCCAGCAGGAAAACACACATTATTAATTTTCTATTGTTGTTTGCTTGTCGCGGATCTTAGGTAAGTATAAGTTTTAACTGTCCACATATTTCAACTAAATTCATAGGAATTCATGTATCGTAAGAAAATATGGTTCACCTCAATAGTTTAATGGATGAAAGAATCAAACCAACGATCTTAGATCGTAAACCTAATCCTTACTCTCGTCTGTGATGCCACCGCGACGCGAGCAAGGTCATCCGACCGTCAACCGTGGTACGCTCGCAGCGCGGTTGTTATAATTTGTTCACCACTTTGCGGTCGAATTTTTCCAAAGTTACTTTCTAATGATATTACGTCCTCAGCGCAGTTTTAATTAACAAATTCACTAATTTAGCGTTTCTACATTCAAAATCGTTGTTAGTTTTAGCTTATTTTAATAGTCTTATTGGAGAAAAAAAATGGATTCAATAAGAACTGACACGGGGGACCAGGTTTAGGTGCATGCTCGCGGCGCAGTCCCACAGATGGGGGTTTTTCTTGACTGGCGAAGCGAACAGATGAGACATTAAGATATAATATGATATTAAGAGTACCTTATAAGTTCACGGGAACTTGTTTACAAACTACATCCGGTATATATTATCCGGTATATGTTATCCTGTCTACGAAGAACCAATTAGAAGCTGTAATTGTATTGTAGCCGGGGGTGACCTTTAATAGTAAGGCGTAGGAGTGAGTCGATTTTTTTGCTAACGAGTGTAGTTGCTTTATTTTTTTTTTAAGGTTCTTGCGTGCTTTCAATATTGAATAGCTTCCAGATGCTTTGTATTCGTATAGAAAGAAATGTGACGATCATGTCTTCATATTTTCCCTTTGCCCTAATACATGAAATTGAAAGCGATGGAGTGGGATTGTCCTAAAGTTATGTTCGTAGAAAAGTTATGTTTTGAAATTGCGACCTAACAATGTTAAGTCCGATTTCACTTATCAATTGGACTGACTATGGGGTGAACCATTTTTTTGCAACGCAAACAATATGCAGCTTGGATTGGTTATCGAAAATTGCAATAAAGTTAATGCTATTGTTAGTCTTTCTTTTTAATACTTCGATAAAAGACCCATGGATAAATTTCTGTGTACCTTCATTTGGGCCCGCTGCTCGTAAATCCTCCCAATGAAACTCCGGGGCAAAAGTTTTATTCCATAAAAAAGTGCAATTGAAAATACTAGATTTCTCCTAGTTAAGTGGATATAAACATGAAAAAGCTATTTAGGTTTTGTTATTTTATATCCACCTTAATCCAACATTATTAATATGAAATGTAAAAATGTATTTTTAGGTATGCGAATTGTTTCAAAGCGCACTACATAAACCAAAAGAATTAACTATTATACAAATATATATTAGACTTTTTATAGTAGTATAAAGAGTAAAATAAATAGGAAACTTATTGCGTTAGTCAGTTGCGTAAGTAATAAATTAATAGAATAACATACATACATACAATAGTCACGCCTGTCTCCGTGTAGGGTTAGGCAGAGACTACATATCTCCATCCGCTACGATCCCGACACACCTTCCTTGCTTCCTTCACACTCATCCATCTTTTCATTCATCCATCCTCTCACATTCATCGTAGCGAAACGGCTCTCCGTTCGTCGCTTCTCGCCCTTGTGACGCCCTTAAGGACGTGACGGGTGGCGAACCACGTCGCCGTCATTTTTTAACGAATTAGGTATATTCAAATTTGTCATAGTGAATCCCACGAGCCCTTAGGAGTGTGTGTGTGTGTGAGTGAATGAGCGTTTCGTAAAGGTTCCCTTATATTTTTTCCCGATTATTTAAAAGACGCATGAATATTCAAAAATTATTTGTTAGACATTGCAATCGACATGTTTTTTACAGGGCAGTAACATCACTTGCTGGCTCTTATGTTATATTATTATCTGTATATATGTATAGATATGTATATTTTATGCGTATGTATGTGTGTATAAATATATATGTATGTATGTATTTATTTATATGTATTTATATATGTATTCGAAATTTGAATAATGATCGAATCGGAAGCTCTCAGCACGGGCCTGCCTAATGAGACCTACTATACTCCATCAAACTT
Source organism: Baronia brevicornis (assembly GCA_031353405.1). NCBI lineage: Eukaryota > Metazoa > Arthropoda > Insecta > Lepidoptera > Papilionidae > Baronia > Baronia brevicornis. The sequence goes on from JASFAT010001149.1 coordinate 310,022, forward strand.
CACCTGTAAATTGTCACAAATTAAAAAAAAAAACAAAATATAGAGATCAAAATTAACAAATCAAGAAGGAATAATATTGTGTGTTTGACAACATGATATATTAATATTGATATTGTACCTTTGTAATGGATTTGAAACGACTGACTTTTAATAACGAAATAACTGTATGGAAATCTGGTAGAGTTCAAAATAATTCAACATATTGTATTTTTTTTATATTATAATACATACATATGGGCCCAATAAACCTTATTAGTTATTCCGGGGCCCAGACCCCTCTCAATAATTTATTCATTTTATATTCTATATAAAACATAAATCATAATATTACAAACTTATCTATATAATATTATCTGTTTTTAAATCTTATGAAATAAATAGCGATCTACATATGTTTTGAACGTTCGGCCATAACTATTTGATCCATAGGATATTATCGATTGTACCATTACTTTGTACATATATAATGAAACTCGATAAGGTATCTTATTTTATATTAAATAGAATCTGCTCAATATAGGTCGCAAATTGTTACAAATTTTGTTAATATGGTTTTTTTTTACCATCGATCACACTCGTATGTATGCGTTACATTTATGTATATTTTTGTTCATGAATTCTGTAATTACATATATTACATTAGCTCAATCACATTACTTTGACATAAAGATATTTTACCAAGATAGATATCTATGTATATGTATGTATGTATGTACTTATTTATGTGTATATATATATATATATATATATATATATATATATATATAATGTGTGTAATATATGTATAATCGGAAGGTCTCAGTACGAGCCTGCCTAGTGAGACCTACTGCTACTAATATACTCTATCCAACTTCACCTGTGAATTGTCACAAATAAAATAAAATAAATAAATAAATTGTATTCAATTGTCAGGGCTCGACGGTGCACGTGAGTCGTAAAGATGGCGGCGACAAAGTTGCGGACATTCTGTCCGACCGCGCCTACAAGAAAATGTATGACCACAGGCCTCACGCGGTAAGTGCGCGCCAATATCTAATCGTTTAAGCTTTTCGCACTGTCTTATACGCGGCGCGATAATTCGCCCGCCAATTTCCATATCTACCGATTACGATAATAGATTTAAATCTACCGTGTGCTATATCACGGTGTAGAACGTTTAGATATGGAACAGTTGGGATCACGATGTCTTCCATGCAGGTGTTCGTACAACTCGACGAACTTCTATCCACCGAAGATGGCGACGCGGAGTGGAAGGAGACGGCGCGTTGGATCAAATACGAGGAGGACGTAGAGGAGGGTTCAGCGCGGTGGGGTAGGCCGCACGTGGCCTCCCTGTCGTTCCACTCGCTGCTCAACCTGCGTAGATGCCTGGAGACTGGTGTAGTGTTGCTCGATCTCGACGAGAAGGACCTGCCTGGTGTATCCTACAGGTAGTTTACTTTTGTTTTTACTTTAAACTCGACCGAACTTGGTAAATTTCATTACACATAAATAGTTATGCGGTTATCTCCAAAGAAACAGATTGAAACTTTAACACAAGTGCGATTGAAACTATTTTCTTCCGTAAAGTACCTGATAATGCTTCGCGTCGTGACACTGACACGTGACAATGTGTGAATACTGGTTCGTACACACACAACACTATTTTTTTTAATGCGCTTTTCGCGGATCTTAGCACGGGTTATTGTTATTGATTTTCCATCTTTATAATGGATTCCCGCAAAGTAATGTTAGACTCCATTAATGATAGGACCTGATATATTATAAAAAAAAAATTGATGATTATAATTACTTTTTATTGGATTAGAAGGCAAACGGGCAGGCGTGTCACATCATGGAAATTATTCAACGCCGCTCATAGACATCCGCGACAACACATGGATCACGGAAGCGTTGCCCGCCTTATAAACTCCTAATAAATTCTTCTATCTAATATTATAATTATTATTTTCTATAGTAGTATTCTATAACACACTCTAACTTTTTTTGCCTTTTTAGGGTTGTTGAGAGTATGGTCACGGAGGGCCTGCTCGCGGAGGATGACAAGCCCGTCGTGATGAGATCCCTTCTGCTTAGGCACAGACATGTTCACGACGAACGATTCAGATTTTCCATAGCAAGCCGTAAACAGACCTCCTACACAAGTCTTCAGGTTAGTTATTTAATTTACTATTACATTTAGGCCTAGTATTTGTGAAATTTGATACATGAAAGATCGTTTCACCTATGCACGGTAATGATGGCTTACGCTATCGTAATTTATTATCTAAAACACGGTAAAAAATAAAAAAAACGCTTCCATTAGTAATTGATCATGAAATATCAATTGATAACGATAAACTTGTTACATAACAATATTTTACTAATACCTGTATTTATTTTCAACTACTATATTAGTTCCTTGATCAAATTTTAAAGATTAAGAAATAATATTCGCTTATACCCCCTATAAGGAAGAATTGAGACCGACTCGCTTGCAAACATTTTTAGCTCAGTTGGTAAGGAGAGGGCTTATGATCTGATGTTCGCATCTTCCGTTGGACTGTTGATTTGGACTTTGTGTTTTGTCGTTTCACAAAGTTCCATCACATAGTCAACGAAGCGATGGATAGATGCCGGTGGAAATAAATAATACACGCCAGATGCTGACATAATGATGACCACGATCCTCAGATATTAGGGAGCGACTACAGAGATTGATCTGAACCATTTCTTAGCACAACTATTAGATGCTTAGTCGGAACGGTTGACAAGAAATCTATTAACATTAAATACATCGTTAATGTTCTTTTTTTGAATTATCAACGCATAAGCACTGATATTATTTTAATACAAGACAAATATTATTAGTTATCGTTGAAAATTAAAATTTTTCGATTATTACAATTGGGTATAACCATTATGCCAGTGTCAAGTAAAATAATAACAAGTATTTTAATTAAAAAAAAAATGTACCATTCAGCTTGCTAATTACGTCGTCTGACGTCTTGATAAAGTGGTGACCTGGCGGTAATTCTTTAACCTGATGATAAGCGATCCTAACTGAGGTATAAGCTCGATTCTAAATGACCGCCATGCCGTATCTGTTGAAATGCCGCCCAAGGAAGCTGGGCTCTACACAGTTGCGTTTATTGAAATTTAGTTGCGTTCATTTTATTGGTACAATGCGCTCAATAAGCTATGTCGAAACAAATACAATTGTGCGGATCTATTATTAATATTGTGTGCGTGTTAAAATAACATGGCGTGTTAACAAAACAAACATGCTTTTACTTAACGTTATTATTTGAAGCAAATACAAAAACATAAGTTGCGCACGCACAGAAATGTATGTATATCCTAAACCAGGGCCGGCGTGACCTTTTGCGGGACTTGGTTCAGAATTTTTGCGAGGCCTGAATATATATTCATTAAACTCCTACACATAAATTTTACAACGAGGAATTATTTATTTACATGTGCGGTTGTTACATATTATATACTAGCTTTTGCCCGCGGCTTCGCTCGCGTGGAATTTGGTCTGATATACATTAAGTTTCGTGACAGATCATTTTAAATAAATATATATTTTTTACTTACTAGTAGAGTTATGTTACGGCAAAAATTACATAAAATCATTACAAATGTAGTCTATGTAATAAAAATATGTTATTCCAATGTATAACCTATATTACTGTAAAGTTTCATCCAAATCCGTCCAGTAGTTTTTTCGTGAAAGAGTAACAAACATTCATCCATACTCACAAACTTTCGCATTTATAATATTAAAGTAGGATAGGATTTTTTATAAGTAGGTAATTTAATTATAATAAAATCATAAACAGTGTGTCAACCATCGTATTGGTAGTGTAATATCACGTGAGCGTTGAAACACTACAAATTTTCGGCTGTAATATTAATATTTCTGAAAAATGCTGACTGCATTAAGTTACATTCGAGGCAGGCCGCCGTTCGCGGCGTGTATGTGGAGCAGGCAATTTTGTTTTTTTTTTAACAGCTCATATATGTCTCACTGCTGGGCACGGGCCTCTCCATTTCTGGAGGAACAGATGAACAATTGGCTCAGTGCCGGGGCCCCCCGCTCGCGGTGTCAATGTTCGCGGGTTCGATCCCCGCATCGGAATATATATATGTATGGAATACAAATATTTATTCCAAGTCTGGTAAACCCGCCAATCCGCATTGGACAATTGGGTTAACGTTTGTTCCTTCAGAAATTTCGTTATAACCCAGAATTTTACGTTTAAGTGAAGTTTAAATTTATGAGTTACGATTACTAATTTTCTTAGACCGTGGGGCGTCTCAGAACGCGAGGCCTGGTTCTGGGTGACGCGCTGAACCCGCCTCGCGCCGGCCCTGTCCTTAACAATGCTTTTTTTTGTTACCGATATGATTTTTACCCGTGTATAAAGCTAGGAAAAAAAACTAGATAAAAGCGCCAAAATAATCTCCGCCTGTCACCGAGTCACGTTTATCGAAGATTACGGTGACACGTTCGGCATGTAATGCAGAATGTGTGAAATATTCAAGGCCATAAGCGATACGAGGCCTCGCATCGCTTTGGCGCCGTTACCTAATGTACTTAAGACCGACGTGTTCCGGTTTCTCTATTGTTTACACAGAAACTCGATCTGTTACATTTTCGACTCGAACACTTCCTCATTTTGGAATTTTCGAATCCCACACACTTCCGGTGTAAAAAGTAGCCTAAGTCCTCCTTGAAAGTCACATCGAAATGCAATTCGCCCGTTTCCAATATTGGTCCAGACAAGCAAACACACGGGCGAAAGTTTATAAACGCATTTTTGATTTAATATTATCCCGGCCGACTTGCCTGCTCTTGAAAAATTCCAGAAATGTTAACTGCGTATAATACTTATTCAATAATAGTGTCCGGGAAATCCCGGATCATTCTTTATGTAGTAACGGAATATATACATACATTTCTTCTATATATATATATATATATATATATATAAATATATCGTGTTCAATTTTAAATATATATATTTTTTAAATATATATATATTTTTAAAAGTTGTAGTGAATGACACTTGATATTAATACAGGTCTTTCAAATATTAATTAAATTTATTTAATTAATTTTAGTTTTATATGGGAGAAAAAAATTATCTTATATGTATCTTACATAGCAGGATATAAAAGTAGGAATGTAGGATTTAATTTTATTTAGTTTTTTTTTTATATTATAATATTTTTTTATATTACACAGAAGAAAATTCGAATGTAATGTCTTCTAGACTATGGGTAGCCAACCGGTCGATCACGGCTAGGCAAGACAAATATATGTATATTTTTATATACATACTTAATAATAATAATCGTATGTAAAAAAAGCATAGCATTGACCGCGCAACATAATTATATATTTTATAAATCGCGCAGGTTCTAGTTAGTAAACAGTACATCTTGGGTCTAAACAACATGGCCACCCCAGCTATAGACACACACGAATTACATACATAAATCCAAAAACCATCCAAAGAAAATACTTTTAACATGGCTTGAATCCAGAACTCTTGGCTCAGAAATCCATTTCTCGCCAACCACAGCGAAGAGGTCGTGTTGACTAACGGTTAGGCAGTTTTTGAATTCAAGCCTCGTCGGAATATATATCGAATCGAATATAAACAAAGAATTTTTTTGTTTTTGGTAATGCATAAGTCTTTTTTCATGCAGCCCTTATATGTAACATTTTTGGTCATTTCTATAGGAATAGACCTATTACCTACACTTGTTAAAGACGGACAGGAACGATATTTACATTATATACATATCGATTTAAAAAAGCGAAAATGCTGTAAATGACACGGATATCACAAAATTTTTATTGTATATTCGGATCAGAAAAAATCGTCGAATGGTCTGATCCTCACAGATCTACGATCAATATATATATATATATATATATATATATATATATATATATATATATATATATATATATATATATATATCCCCCGCAGAGGTAAGCAGAGACCATAGAGCTCCATCCGCTACCATTCATCGCAGCGAAACGGCTCTCCATTAGTCGCTTTTCGCCCTCGTAAGAATCAGGACGTGACGGGTTGCGAACCACGTCGCAAACCTTTATAATCTTTATAATTATATAAACATAAAAGACAAAGAAAATATTCTTTTTTTCGTGTTTGTGAATTATCGCTTCGAAAATATCTTATTGAAATTGATAATCTCTTGTTATTGTGACCCATTTCTAATGTTGTCCCTTTAATCCTTGTGGTTTGTTTGTTTAGTTATACAATTTTTTATAGTGTTAATAAAATATGGTGTTAGTATTGTAAAAGAACAAATATCAAGCAAAAACTGACCTGGTTTACTTTTTTATCTTTTACGATTTAGATTATAAGTTGGTGAAAATTCGCATGTACTATTGCAATGTATTTTACGGAGATTTCGTCCGTTGGAATTAGAATTTTTTTTATACACAAACTCGAGAAGGCGAACAACATATATATTGCTACATGCAACATATATAACATATTGCTTCAGCATAGCAACAAAATATTTTTAACCAACAAATGCAATCATTGCAAAACAATTATTAAAATACAGCTTAATATTCAAAATACACATTTATATAAATTTTAGATAATTCTAAATATTTTATTTTACACAAATTACAATTCTTATAACTATTTTATATAAACCAACATTATTCTTACATAATCTGCCTACATATGACGCCAGGATACATATAAAATTAGTTTTGCCTATTGCATAAAATAAATAATGATATTAATTATATACGCCGGCATATTCTTATCTTATTTTATATAGATAAAGAATTGCAAATTTAATTAATTAATAATTAATTTGACTCCTGATAATTTTCTATTCCTAAACCGAAAGCAGAATTAAAAACCATATAAACATAGTAGGCGAGTTAATATCTGATTTAGCCTACAATGCAATACATATATGTACATTATGTACATAGTCTAGTTATGAGTATACCTACATATGGAAATTAGATATGCCATTGAATGTTCTTTTCAATGATGAGTATTATTGGCCCTTGCATTTTTTTTAAAATTAAAGAATCTCTTGACATACAATTTTTTAATTATTACCAATGTTTCTGGCATCATCCCCAAAAGAAATTTGAAATTTTCGGCTAAAGAAAAGACACAGATTTTGCCTTACGTCATGCGCGAGCATTGGAACATGTGACTGATACTTGACAGAGAAATAAACACGAAACAGGAATACAAACGAAGAGACACGTTTAAAACACGCGGCACACGAACAGACAGGGAAGTTCGGAGCGTCGGATGCAGCCCTGATAACCTGCCGCAGGTGGAATCTGAAGAACTATTAGTTAATTTAATAATCCCAAAAGTCGTAAATTTACATGAAAGATATATTTAGGTTTGCAAGATTGTAAAACGAAATCAAGCCGGAGTAAGTATGTATGTATGTACATTCAGACCAGTACTGAGTTGTTTACAAGCGCCGCACAGTATTGCACTTACATAGTTTAACGTAATATATTTATTGCCAGAGTTAGCTAGAACTGAAGTATACCTCGGCCGACGCTGTACGAGTGTAAGGTATGCTAGTACAGCTATTGAGACCGCTACGGCTTGGCGTAACGTATTATGTTGTGCAGTCGCTGTGGCTGGACGAGGCGGTACCTGGCCTCAGTACCGGCGGAGCGATCGGGGCCAGGAAGCGCTACTCTCTGTGCACCGCGGCCGGCACCTGCCGCCGGCACAGCGCACATCTGCTCGTACGATATCCTCTGCGCGTGCGCCGTACCCTTCATACAACCCATGAACGCAGTCTGTGCTGCACCTGCGTGCTTCATCAACTCGATGCCTGTTCACACAGTTCGATGTTTGCCTTGCAGCGCCGGGCTAACACTATTATTCGCATCAGAAATCATTGACATTACCAAGCCTTACGTGGCGTAGAGCAGTGGTTCCCAAGTATCTTCTGACCGTTCGATGTATGATATTTTCACCGCGCATCGCTGAGCTATAGCTGATTGTTTGCTTATGAGAAATTGAGATTGCAAGGCTTTTCAACTAAGACTGCTTAACACATTAGCCCACCAAAACCGCACAAGAATAAATACCTGTACCTTACTAGGTACAGGCATTTATTATGTATACCTAGCATACTTAGTATACCTAAATCATGTATTATATAACATAACATAAGCGATAACTTCGCCACTGAACCAATCAGGTCATAATGTCTCTGATGTGAACAATAATGTAGCCCGGTGGTGAAGCTTTGAAATGAATGTACGTACCTGCATCGATCTACACTCGTACTCGACTGTTCATGTTTCTATAGACGATGATGATGGATAGTTGTCATGTTCAACCATTACATTCATACATTAGGACGTAATTATTTTTCGAATGTAATTATTCCTTTCGTAACAGCATCATTTATCTGCTATTCTTTGGTTCTGACTAATCTTTTCATTGTCAACACCACAACGATTCCAAATGCCTCTCGTATACAATAGGCAAATAATTCACTCCATCTTATTTTTAAGTAGGTGTTAGAAGTTTTATTTTTAGTATTATTCAATAGTGTATAGTTCAATAGTTTATTTCAGAGCGTGCTTACTTGATGTCATATGTTGCCATAGATGTTCATATTTTTTTAGATAACTATAGATCTTCCTTGTTAATTTTAATCGGAATGTAAATCGATTATTAATTTTTGTACTCAGAGCCTGTCTGACCCAAAGAGGCGCAGAAGTTCGTACGCGCTGCCCTTAGAGCGGTCCGACGCGCGAAAGAAGACATCCGCACCCGGTCTAGAGCTTCGCGAGGAGGAGTATGTGCCGACCGCGGCGGCTCCGGCGGCTGCTGGCTCGCAGGACGAGCTGCGCCGCTCCCACAACGACTCCATCATGAAACGTATCCCCGACGACGCCGAGGCGACCACTGTGCTGGTTGGCGCAGTTGGCTTCCTGGACCAGCCGACGATCGCGTTCGTACGGCTAGCGCAAGGTATCCTGATGCCGTCGATAACGGAGGTGCCGGTGCCTGTGCGGTTCATGTTCATCCTCCTGGGGCCGGCCGAGGCCGAGTTGGACTACCACGAGGTCGGCCGGTCGATCTCCACGCTCATGTCCAACTCGTCCTTCCACTCGATCGCGTACAAGGCCGAGGACCGCCGCGAGTTGCTCTCGGCTATAAACGAGTTTTTGGACGACTCCATCGTGCTGCCGCCAGGCGATTGGGAGAGGCAGGCCCTGCTGCCGTTCGAGGAGCTTCGCGCGAAGAGCGAGATGATCAGGCGGCGTAAACGGAACGCGCTCGAAAGGAAACGGGCGGCTGCGAAGGATGCCGTGCCACCATTGGATGAGAAGAAGACCTTACTTGCCACTGAAGCGGGCATGCCAGATGATAAAGAACCCGAGGATCCACTTCAGAAAACTGGTCGCTTCTTCGGTGGTGAGTATAAAAACAAAGATTTTTAATGTAACGGTAAGGCAAACAAGCAGGTATGTCACCCGATGGAAAGCAATCAATGCACCCATAAGTTTATGTTTTACAAATTATATTTCATTTGTCAAGAGGGACAGTCCGCTAACCATTAAGATTTTACCACCATCTCGTAGAACGTGAGGTTCCTCTGTACAAAACGAAACTTGCGATAGAAACTCCGCAGGTACCTCTCCGTGGGTAAATCAGAGATTTATCTTTTAGAATAGAATAGAATAGAAAAACTTTATTTATGACCCCATTTTTTTACAATAACTAAAATTAAATCCTTAATAATATTATATATACAAATTAAAACAAAACACAAAAAAAATAAATTTAATCTAACGAGTGTCATAAAATGGTTCTTGCTCAGCATATGCCGGGCGCACTATTGCAGCACCCGGAGCTGGTTTTCAGCAAGAACCAACGTGGTCAGATCGCGGACCGGACCGGATTTTGTTTTTCTTCATTTCTCGATGCAGTAATGTGTAAGAATTAAACTTTAAAGATAATAATAAATTTTACACATGTTACAGGACTATAGACCCCACAGTAGGATTCCTTTGTGATGTGGGAAACTAGGCTCTTCACTTAGTTAATAATACAATGTAAGAACACAAATATCAGAAATGTAACGAAAAGAATTAAAAATTAAAAAAAAAAAACTCTTTAATTTATATAATTGATAGATAGTCCGAAAATCTTTTGTATAACGTAATAATAATGAAAAATATTATAACAATACAATGTGCGAAACAGACCTTCACAAGCAGCACCTGTTCACAGGTTGTAATATCAACAATCTACTATTATGTATTAATTTATTGATCACATTATTATTTCGTGAACAGGTGTGATACGGGACATCAAAAGGCGGTATCCACACTACGTGTCAGACTTCCGGGACGCGCTGAATGGACAGTGTGCCGCCGCTACCATCTTCATGTACTTCGCGGCTCTATCCTCCGCGATCACGTTCGGCGGATTGCTGGCTGAGAAGACATACGGAAAGATCGGCATCTCGGAGACCCTTGTTAGTACCGCGGAAAATAATTTACTATGTAACAAAAGTAGTGTGTATGGACAGTTAGATCTTTCACTTAGCTAAGATCCGCGACGATAAAAAAAAAGCAGAAAAATAATAATGTGTATAAAATAAGTTTCGTGAGCTGCTAAGACAAATAATCATACATACATACCGTCACGCCTGCCTCCCGCAGGGGTGGGGTAAGCAGAGACCACAGATCTCTATCTGCTACGATATATATACTTCTCTTGCTTCCTCCACACTCTATGGACAGTCAAAAGTTTTACTTAGCTAAGATCCGCGACAAGCAAAACAATAACAGAAAATTAATAATGTGTGTTTTTCCGTTGGGTTTAGTGGATTTATTTGGAACTTAAACCAAAAACTTACCGAAAATCGGCCATCAACTCTCCACCCACCAACCACTATACACAACGCCAAACACACACTATTACTTTACATCTTGTACACGACACGTGTTTCGCCCCAACACGAGGCATCTTCAGGTATAGTAGACTCTACGAACTTTTCGGTTGTCTTCCGTAGAGTCTACTATACCTGAAGATGCCTCGTGTTGGGGCGAAACACGTGTTGTGTACAAGATGGAAAAGTGATAGTGTGTGTTTGGCATTGTGTATAGTGGTTGGTGGGTGGAGAGTTGATGGCCGATTTTCGGTAAGTTTTTGGTTTAAGTTCCAAATAAATCCACTAAACCCAACGGAAAAACACACATTATTAATTTTCTGTTATTGTTTTGCTTGTCGCGGATCTTAGCTAAGTAAAACTTTTGACTGTCCATATAGTGATGGATTTCCGCAAAGTAACGCCTGACTCCATTACTAATCCTCCACACTCATTATTCTCCTCATGCCCGACGGTTAAAGGTACTCTTCACCTGGCCTTTCTTCAGCAATTTGGTCAAGGTATGTTTTTCGTGGTCTTTCCCTACAGATCCACATAGGCAGCATAAATTTCTTTTGCCAGACGTCTTTCATGCATCCTCTCTATATTTCCAAACCATCTAAGGGATGCTTTCTCAACTTTAATCACTGATAATTGAAGGATAGTCAAGTAACCATTGTAATGAAAAAATTACTTTTACAAGCTCTTATCAAAATATTATATATATATATATATATATATATATATATATATATATATATATATATATATATATATATATATATATATATATATATATAATACGGCACTCTACCGGTGGAGTTAGTTTTGCTTCCGTTACGCCGTAGTGGTATGATAAAAACGCACTGAACCACCCACCCACAGACGTATAAGTATCAAAAAATATGCCACTTTCATTAATAAATATGTTCCTATATTTTGTAGAATACTTTGTGCGTATATTTTAACTATACATTTCTAACGTTTTATATTATAAGACCCCTAGTGTAAAGATAACTTTAAATAGTGGTAGAGTCACGCAGGAACGAGGAGGTACCACCGCATCCTCACGGAATTCTTTTTCACGGCTCACATATGTCCCACTGCTGAGCACGGGCATCCCCATTTCTGGAGGAACGGACGTTAACCCACCACGCTTGTCCAATTGGCGGGGTTACCAAACTTGGAATAAATATCTGTAGGCCGTACATATATTTATTCCGATGCGGGGATCGAACCCGCGACATTTGACTCAGTTGGCGGAGGCTCCCGCCACTGAGCCAATTGGCGTTTCACAGAATATCCACGTTCATTTGTCAATTAATGTGAAATAATAGTTTCTTATAGTGACTGCAGAATCAAGACGCACAACTTCTTTTATTTCTCTTCTTCTTCGTAATAATATATTACTTATTAATTATTAACGGGCGACCCGCCCGACTTATTCGCCTACGTCTTTAATAAAAACAATGAATATTAACTTAGCTATTATGTTTAAAATCTTTCTTTGAAATGTGAAGCCAATTGGCAAGGTTTTTATACGACTTATAAGGTTTCATTATCTTCGACGGATCTTGGAGTGCTTCAAAGAAACTAGCGGTCTTTCGCGGAACGATGGCGTTCTATTGAATAATATTTGGGCCATTGACACACTTTCAGACATCTTCTTTCCACGCATCACTACTCTGTGTAACCAGCGACCTCTAGCGGTGTTTCCTAACCAATACATTGGAACCTTCAAAAAATCCTACTCTTGCTCATTTCCCAATATCTCAAAGGCCGGCAACGCATTTGCAATGTCTATAGAGTTGCACTTAGGATTCACTATGACGAAATATTAATATACCTAATTCGTTAAAAATTACGGCGACGTGGTTCGCCACCCGTCACATCCTGATTCCCACGAGGGCGAGAAGCGACGAACGGAGAGCCGTTTTGCTACGATGAATGTGAGAGGAAGGATGGATGAAAAGATGGATGTGTTTTTTTTTATGGCATAGGAAGGCAAATGTGCAGGCGTGTCACTTGATGGAAAGCAACCAACGCCGCCCATAGACATCCGCAATGCCATAGGCAGTTGTAAACGTTGCCGACCTTAAAGGAAAATTAAATTATGCGAGTGGGAGTGGGAAGGGGAGTGGGCCTCCGGAACTCAGACCGCTCAGCGTACGAAACGCTGTAGACAAGCTACCACTCAGGCGTCTGTTTTCCTTGTTGTGTTAATAAAAAATTTGCGGGAACTGAGGCTAGACACGTTTCAGTGCATACCGTATTCAATGTGTTAATAAAAAAAAAACTTATTTTATTTATTACACAATAGGTGTTCACGTGCGTCGGTGGTGTAGTATTTGCCCTGCTCGCTGGCCAACCGATGATGATCACTGGCGCAACGGGGCCTTTGCTCCTCCTAGACGAATCACTCGCTACTTTCTGCCGGTCCTACGGCTTCGACTTCCTGGCTGCCCGGATGTACTGTGGGATTTGGATGATAGTTATAGCTCTTTGTATCGCCTCCGTCGAAGGTAGCGTGGCAGTTAAAAGGATTACCAGGTACGTAATCTACCGTTAAACGTTATTAACAAGTAAGCATAGTTACTTAAAAGTATCAAGTATGCAGGGAGTCCTGTCGGCGAACTATGAGGGATGTATTGGAGTTTGCAGCTTGGTTCTTATTACTCAGACGCTTGTTCGTCCGTGGTCCGTCCATTCGTATTTCCTTACCGAATCGTCTCGTGTAAGAGTTATATCAGATGTGAGGGGATGCAAAGACCATAATGTATTAATGAGTCAACTGGGGAGCTAGTGGGTTTTTTTTTATTGAATAGGTAGGCAAACGAGCAAGCGTGTCACCTGATGGAAAGCAATCAACGCCGCCCATAGACTTCCGTAGCGCCGTAGGCAGTGCGGAAGCGTTGCCGACCTTTAAGGAAAGTGTCATTATGGGAGTCGGAATGGGAGGAGAACAGGGAGGAGGAGGGTGTTGGGCCTCCGGAACTCGGTGCTCACCGTACGAAGCACGGTAGCTAGGCTACCACTCAGACGACGGGTTTCTGCGGGAGTCTGGTACTTCCCCGGCCGAGCCGGCCCATTTATGCTACAGACAAATATTATGCCATTCTTGACAAAGTATTCGTCTGCGGCGTGGCTTCTCCGTACGAGGTGTACAGAGTACACCGTATGATTCCTGACGTACGACCACAACATGTAATATATTGTGGTCGTAACGTCACGAATCATACGATGTACTCTGTACACCTCGTTTAACATCCACGAGAAGAAGTGGGGTGGCTTTTGTTAACATATTTTTTACTTTCATACTAGCCAATGTACAATGATCATTATTAGTTCAACACTTCTGACAAAGGAATCGAAAGAGGAAGGCCAATGATTTCCCATCTATAAATAAATTTAAACCTTGCCTCTCGTATATTAAGCTGTAAATCGTCTGTGAGAGATGTAGCGGTCAATGATGAATGATGATTTATAAACTAAACGATTAGAGAAAATTTAACCTCAATAATAATATTTCCTTAGTAGTAACGCCCGCTTGCCAAATTATATATATATATATATATATATATATATATATATATATATATATATATATATATATATATATATATATATATATATATATATATATAATGATAGATGCGATGTTCTGCCTTCTTATAATTAATTACTTATACTACGTGTTTCTTTACCAGGTTCACTGAAGATATATTTGCATTCTTAATTTCACTGATCTTCATCTCTGAACCGATCACAAACCTCATCGGGCTGTACCGCGCACATCCCCTAGGCTACGACTACTGCAAGTCTAGTGAAGCTAACAGTACGAACACTACAATTTTGAACGGGACATTAACAGGTTCGTAGTGTAGTAATTAAAATCGATATTGGCCTCTATATATCGATTTAGATTGTTCTACCCGATTTTGTTATACATTGAATTTTTTCTAGCCGCTTTGCGCAAATCTTTGCTCCATATAGCTGAGGCGTCCCGTTTGCTTAGACGCGGACTACTTTAGCGGATGTCGGTTCTCCGTAAACGTAGCTAGACCATCGCCTCTTCGTTTTGCTAACTCGGAGATGTACGTATACACATGTATGATGACTTTAGTTCTCCGGCCAATTTCCTCGTTACGTCTCATATCCACCAGGGGAACTCTGAGGGTTTTTTTTTATGGGATAGGAAGGCAAACGAGCTTCCGCAATGCCATAGGCAGTTTGTAAGCGTTGCCCGCCTTTAAAAAAAGTGTAAGCTTGTTTTTAGGATGTGGTTAGAGCGACGGAAATGAATTATTGGCGATATATTTATCCTAAAAACATTGTCAGGTGGAAGTCTATCTCTGTAGCAGCCGATCCGTGAGGACAAGGGCGATACCTCCAACGTTGTGTTAGTCGTTTGTCAGTAAATTAATTGCTAACTTCACACTGATCTGTTATGCACTTACAGGAAATGTAACTAATCAAGAACCGCAGATGCATCACGCCGTCATACCACCGCAACCCAACACGGCGCTCTTCTGCACCATGCTGACCCTCGCCACGTTCATAATCGCCTATTATCTCCGTATCTTCCGTAATGGAAAATTTCTAGGACGCAGTGTAAGTCAAAGCATACTCTAAACATATATATGTGTGTGTGTGTGTGTGTGTGTGTGTGTGTGTGTAGGATAACAAATCTCACTTTTGAGGGAGACAGTGGACCATTACGGCTGTATCAATAATGATGATTATTATGTATAAATAACCCTGATAAATGCAAAATATAAATAAAAACCAAATAACACATCCGGTGACGTAGCTAGGTGGATAAGGGTCCCGGTGCATTGAGAAAGATACGGGCTATCACCCCCTCTTACCGCATAGTTTGAACTTATAGTGCTTCAAACTTATAGATAGACTTATAGATAAGAATAGGATACAATGAGCTGAACATACCTTCCAGGACAAATCCATACGTCGTCTCTATGAAGGGTAGTGTATCTATGGGAATAAATAAACAACGACGCACATGACAATATAAAATAATTATAATATGGATGAGATCAATAAACGCTAAACAAAGCTTTTTCATTTTTCACCTACGGACGTACTCAAACAAATTACCAAAAAACTGATAAGTAGACATGCTTATCAAGGTCGCTTGGCGCGTGTGTTGTAAAAAGTTTTAAATCAGTTCTATGATCATAAAATCTTATGAGCGGGCTCGAGGTTTTCTAGCTTCGGGAGCTGGTTGCTTCGCTCTTTTCAAAACTTAGGTTAGGGGCCCTGGTGCACCATACCACCTGGCCCTATAATAGCTACCTTATAATAAGCGACGAGCTAGAATTTTTCTTCGTGGCGACTTATACGGTAGTACCGTACTACTCGCCACTAAGAAAAGTTTAGTCCACCATCTAGATGAATGGCGATCCAGTACGATGAGTTTTTCCCGAAACATCTTTTCACGCACCTCTACCATGTGGAACCAACTACCTCCAGCGGTTTTTTTATGGCATAGGAAGGCAAACGAGCAGGCGTGTCACCTGATGGAAAGCAACCAACGCCGCCCATAGACATCCGCAACGCCATAGGTAGTGCGGAAGCGTTGCCGACCTTGAAATTATGGGCCCATTCATGCTACAAACAAATAATATGGCATTTTTGACAAAGTATTCGTCTGCAGCGTGGCTCTACCACTAAAACAAAAAGCAAAAAGCAAGGTGTCATACGAGTTAGGGGTTTTAGCACTTGCCATAAAGGTTAGAACTCATCCCTGCCTTGTGACACATTGTTGATCTCCTCCCTCCTCCTTAACGTGTAACGTAATTTATGGATGGCCTCCTATATAAGAATGATCTAGTTATTAAATGGTCTATTATATACTTTAAGTTTGCTTACTTGATATTTCAATTTCAATCAAAATGGGGGTTTCCTTTCTAGGCTCGCCGAGCATTGGGAGACTTTGGAGTTCCGATTGCGATTGTGCTTATGGTGGGGATTTCTGTGCTGGTGCCGGTATGGACGGAAAAGCTTCAAGTACCTGATGGACTCAGCCCGACGACAAATCGAGCGTGGCTCGTCCCGCTCAATCCTGGCCTAGAAACAATTCCACTGTGGGCCACCTTCGCCATGGCTTTGCCCGCCCTGATGGTCTATATCATTGTCTTCATGGAGACACATATCGCCGAGTAAGCTTTTTTTCAAATTACGGTAGATCCCATCCAAAGAGCATAAACGATAAATTAAGTTATAACCGCAATACACCGATACTGTAGAAAATTGTGTATTTTAACTTTATCTAAATTACATTGCTAACATACGCGAAAACCGACTCGCAAATAATCTGTTATAAAAATATAGCAAAGTTCTATCAACCAATTTAGTAAATACGAAAAGTGATGATGAATCATGGATTTGCACAAAGTAACGCTTGACTTAATTAATCGTGTATTTCTTAACTCTAACCCTAATTACTCGTATATGAATCAGTTTCACCACATTTACCCACTGTTACAATAGTTTTCTAAGGCTGAGCGAATTGATAAAGCGAAAATGAAATATATGGCGTGCGATTTTATTTTAAATTTCCAACATGGCGTTGCTAATATCATTGAGATGAGAACTAAATACCGCCTACTATCATAATACGTTGTACGCCCTCCCCCCCAAATTATACAAGTAGGGTTTGTATAAGATATTTGTTTGTTAGGTTGATAATAGACAAGCCGGAGCGCCGGCTGAAGAAAGGCAGCGGTTTCCATATGGACATCGTGATCATGTCGTTGGTGAACGGCGTGTGTGGCATATTCGGCGCTCCGTGGCAGTGCGTCGCCACCGTGCGCTCCGTCAGCCACGTGTCTGCTCTCACCGTCATGTCGACCACGCACGCGCCCGGCGACAAACCGTACATCGTTCAAGTTAAAGGTATATCACACGGCGTATTAGAACTAATACCATTTTTTCATTTATTTTGTGCCATAGACAATACCTTATTATTTTCTTGCTTCTTTACTCTGATGTTACTTTTAACCACTTATAAACCGCGCTATAAATACATGCCACGCACGTCGAGATGCTTGTGTGTACTGTAGTGATACATTAATAAATGTATCACTAATGCAATGAAACTTTTTGTATTGTTTCTATTTAAATTCGTTATTTGAAATTAAAAAGAAATAGTTTTCTATTAAAACAAAATATTGGTTCAACTGACGTCTTATATATAGACATGTCACCCGTTCGGCACATATATAAAATGTAAATTTTAAAATATAATAAAGTATTAATACGAATAAGATATAAATGTACAATAAATTAGAAGAATAAATTAATATAATTTTGAAGAATTTTATTAGACAAAACCCCCCTAAAGTTCCCGGGTGTCGCCGTGAAGCAGTAGGGCAGGGCACGTTACAGTAACACGTCGATAGGCGTTTGTCGCAGAAACACGCTACAGTTCGAGAGTGAGGCACTAAGGCAGTGCTTAAAGCTTAAAGCTTAGCGCTCGCATACGCGGTGCGGCGTCAATGTAACGCCCTGCCGCGTATTATATTGTAAAGCGCAGCACGGCTACCGGAAGATAAATCGTAGCGCAAGTGGTTTATAATTTACCACCTGCGGTGTTCCCACGTGATTATGACATGGGGGTATTCAAGAAAAGAGCGTGTGTTTGGTAAAGGTCGGCACACATATGCGACGCATCCGCTATTGCGGATGTCTATGGGCGGCGTTGATCACTTACCACCAGGTGACCTGTATGCTTGTTTACCTGCTGTACTATAAGAAAAAGTATGCCAAAACGCAATAGAAAGAAGTATGATAGGGAAAAAATTGTCAGATAGAGTAAATACATCAACTATAAAACAACAAACTTAAATGGAAAGGTGCAGGGCACGTTATCAGGGGAAACGAAAAGTGATCAGAGACAATAAGAAACTGGTTCACTGGGGACAGGCATTGGAAAAGAGGAACACCTATGGCCGATGATATAGAGACTACAGCAGGTGCACATGGACAAGAGTTTCTAATGACAGGCAAAAATGGTTATAGTTAGAGGAGGCCTTTGTCAGTAGAGGCACACAGATAGATGTTATTAATTAAGTGAATTTATATGTGATATGTGTGTGTACGAAATCTGTCTGATTATGCCAGTGTCAAGTAAAGTAGAATAAAATCAAGTATCTTGAAATTTACTAGTCAGCTTGTCACATAACGTCTTGATAAAATGGTGGCTATTCACCGATCGAAAAAGTCACGATGCACGCATTTATTTCGTATCACTCCACTTATAGTCCTTAATCGAATTATATTGCGTAATACGCCACCACAATTAAACAATATAACTAACAATAACATAAGATTATGAAAATGGAATAAAAAAACACTGATGTAAATTTGGCGGGAAAAGTCCAAAGCTAAATATGTCTTTTGACGCCATCTGTTGGCAGATTATGTTAGGATAAAGTTGGTTTATATAAAATAATTGTAATTAGTGTAAATTAATTATTTAGAATTATGTTTAAATTCATATAAATATATCATTTGAATATTGAGCTGTATTGGAAGAATTGTTTTGCAGTAATTTCATTTGTTTGTTAAAAAAGTTATTTTTGCTATGTTATTCTTAGTTCCACTTTTCGAATTTGTGTATAAAAGCCGAAATTCATTCTAATTAGAACCGCCTTCGACGCTGTAGTATACTTCATCATTCATTGGTTAGCACACTCAGACAGTGGAGAGAGGAGACACTCTTTCTTTTCTGGAAAAACAATGTATATAGTGTCTAACTTTTTTGTCCTGTACATCACCACCACTTGCTATATTTTCTTGTTGTAGTTATATTTTTGATTAACTTTTGAAATTTTTGCATTTACAATTCTTTAAATGTTTTTGAAGACTATTGTGCTACTCACATTAAAAGATTAAAATACTTGTCTAACAAGTAAAGATTTATTATTATAAATAAATCTTTTATATATATAATTTGTTCTAATATAGTAACTGCGTTCTACTTTTCGCATAGAATATAGGTACGTTTATTAGTAATTGAATGCCATCAAAGCGATGCTAGCACCGCCTTTGCATAGCGAATATACTCGTAGTCATAATATGCGTAATTCGCGATGCGAAAAACAAGCAAATATGAATTATAAAAAATAAATATGGTGCGATTGTTTTGTTTTTTTTATATAATGTCTTGGCTACGTGATATCAGGGAGCAGAAGGGAATAGCGAATGCTCCCGAATTGCTTCACTTCGTTAAAAGCGGGAAGAGTTGTGCCGGATGCCAACCTTCGCTAGTCGGAGCGACACTCTGATGAAGATATAATGTCCTTGTTTACTCTTTCAATTGTGTTGTGTTTAAGAATAAGAAGATATAATGTCCCTGTTTACTATTTCAGAACAAAGGCTTACCGGACTACTTGTCGCGATATTGGTGGGTATATCAGTACTGGCTGCGAGCTGGTTGCGCTTGGTGCCCATGGCTGTGTTGTTTGGGGTATTCCTTTACATGGGCATCTCGGCTCTGGGCGGCATACAGTTCTGGGATAGGTGCATCCTATTGCTGAAGCCCGTTAAGCACCACCCTCAGGTGCCATATGTCAGGAGGGTAAGTCTTTATTGACATTTTAATTTTTTAAAACGGTTCTATTTAACTTGATCGCGTATATTATTTTTTTTGTTTCCAAACCGATTCTCATGAATTTTTGCACACACATTAAATTCCCTTGATAATACAGTATTATAATTACATCAACTCGGTGAAAAGAAATCAAACTAAAAACTATAAAATAAAGCTGTTTAAAAAACTCAAAAAAGTTAAGCGTTTTTTTAAAACACCAAATTAAAAACGCGGGATCCATAAACACTTTCAATTAATTATACAGATTCATATGAGCTCCACGTTTTATTTTAGTGGGGCAATTAAATAGGTTACTTAAAAGATTTTTTTAAGAGCATTTAAGAAGAAAAAAAAAACTGTTTATTAAATGGCAAAAATTGTTTTAAAATAACCTTTTAATGACATTAAAAATATAGAATATAATGAGTAATACTTAGTGTGTTCACCTGTTGGTGAAAAGGAATTTATTCTTCATTTCTAGGTTCCCCAAAAAAACCATAAGGGTTAAACCCTTAAAATTTGAAGAACGATGGTTAAAACGGGCATAAGAATCATATAACTAGAACATATAAAGAGTTCATATTAACCATTCAAAGTGATACACACAAACAATATTTATAATGCGAGTGTAAACAGCTTCAATTGTTAGGTTAGGGTCGTGTTTACTAGCTAAAGTCATGGATGGATATACATATAGTATTTCTTATAGCACAAGCGTTATAAACATAGTTGGAATGGTAAATAAGAATAATAATATAAAATTTTGCGAATACTTTTTTAAAAAAAAATGTTTCAAGTCAATAAACCTAAGTTACAAAATGTAATGTGTTTTTATAGTGGTAGAGTTACGCTGCAGACGAACACTCTGTCAAGAGTGGCATATTATTTGTCTGTAGCACGAATGGGCCGGCCCGCCCGGGGAAGTACCACACTCCCGCAGAAAACCGGCGTCTGAGTGGTGGCTTAGCTACCGCGCTTCGTACGGTTAGCGGCCGAGTTCTTCCCCCTTCCTCTCCCACTTCCATAATGACACTTTCATTAAAGGTCGGCAACGCTTCCGCTCTGGCTATGACGCTGCGGAAGTCTATGGGCGGCGGTGATTGCTTTCCATCGGGTGACAAGCCAGCTCGTTTGCCTTCCTATCCCATAAAAAAATTAGGCAATGTAAAACAAATTTTACGACTCCAACTTGTTTTATTTAATAATATTTGTAGTATGAACTGGTGGAACTAACAGAAAACATCAATTTGAATCGCCTTCATATAATTTTTATTGTGAGCGTGACTCAGGGCAATTTGCTTCTGTATTTGCAGTAAATTGGGAAGTAGGTGGTTTACATCATGCTACTGAGATTACAGTAGTTTAACTTTATACATTAGCTCTATTTATATTAAATGGAAACCGTGGTTAGAATTGAGCTATTGGGACTCTATGAGACGGATTAGAGCAGTTATAGCTTGCTTACAACCCGGTTATTGTGCAAATGAATAGAGAAATTTCAATTTCAGACCAGATTTCAGGTCTGTTAAAATTTTCAATAGTTTTATATGTAGGTAATCTTCCTACACCTGTTCAACAAAATTTATCTCCGCGTTCACATTTTTTATTATTATCACTACAACTATCATTTTTTTCATGTCTTTGTCTTTATTTCCAAAAAACGTGAATTTCCGTCATCCGTCGCCAACAGTTGAAAAATAAAAGACGGGAATTCCCGTCTCCCGTCTTCAATGTGTTAAGAAAGCATAATGTATAGCATGTTCCTCCAAAAAAATCTTCCTCTCGATAGGAGCAATTATATAAAGAATTTATTTATACTGCGCATCTGTTTGATTTCATTCGAGGCTACTTAGAGTATGATATTTTTAACACTTGAATTGGAAGCTCAAAAAAGAAAGATCTAACAAATCTATATCCTACTAATTAATTTTCCTACTTATATAAGTGAAAATAAAATAAAATACCTAAAGAGAAAACAAACTGTACGACAACGTGATTCTGTATGTTCATTCAATATGTTCTGTACCTACATTAAAAAGTTGTGTATATAAATTTCAGGTGCCGACGTTGAAAATGCATCTCTACACGCTGATCCAAATCGCCGGCATCGGCCTCCTGTACTTTATAAAGTCTTCTGCGTTCTCTCTCGCGTTGCCGTTCTTCCTGGTGCTCATGGTGCCCCTACGAATGACATTTGTCTACATTTTTACACCTCTTCAACTACGAGCGGTAAATTTAACATTTACTGAGATAATATTTCGCCAGAAGTGTAACTACACCTATGGGTGCTATTAACTTAATTGTTATAGACTATTAGTTCACTCTTAGCGATGTGTTCAAAGGGATATGGAACCATATGACCCACGACCTAGGCGGAGTTAGCACTTTCGGAGTCAATGTTCAGATCATATTCACGAGTTCAACAGATCAGGATAATATTTGCCAAAACATGCCTTATATATATATATATATATATATATATATATATATATATATATATATATATATATATATATATATATATATATATATTATATATCTATGAAATATTTATTAAAATGTCCTTAATAAACACCAAAAATTATACAACAAAAAATCTTGCTAATTCAAATAGACATCATTATCATTCCAATATGAACTGCATCCAAACCAACCTAATTTGGTCGCGTAATATTTACATACGGAAGGGATAACTATGAATGAAAACAATTTGCGCAACCTGCTGACAAAAGACGTTTTTTTCTCTTTCGGCACGCGCTGTTGCCATACTTATGAATACAGGCGTCTCATGCATAGTAGTAAACAAATACTACGAAGATGGTGTACAAGTATTTGATGCATTTACAGGATTTCTTTGAAGTCCCATAAAACAATATTTTTGTATGAACGCTATAATATTTGAATGTTACTTACTGACATACATATTTTTACAAACGCGAATTTTAGTTTTCTCTGGTTGCTAATTGACAATGTGGGTGTTAGCATATTAACTTATTATTATAGTATTGATCGAATTGGAATATTTAAGAATAGAATAACGTGGTGTCTCGCGTCTCTATTACAGTTGGACGGCGCCCAAAAAGACATCGACATGGACGAAGAACCAGACTTCTATGAAGAAGCGCCGCTGCCCGGCTAACTGCGCGGTCGGGCCGTCTGCGTGGTTTCGATACACAAATACACTGGCTCTGTCAATTACCATACGCGCATTGTTGCGATAACAACATCATTAAGGGGAGTGTACAGTCGCGTGGAGCTACACGCTCGAATCGAAACCCGTCGTGCATAGAGAATACCTCTATTTTCTTCTTGAATATATTATTGTAATATACCTAACACGTATCAATTTTAATATTCTTAATCTTTGCTATAGTTCTCGAAATGTAAGTAGGTATGTCAAGTTGAGGGGAGCTCGTTTCGCAAACGAACAAAATACATATACTGTACCGAAAATATCTTCTTAAAGAAATCAGTTTGTGTCTAGCTAGGTATTATTAAATAACATTTCAGTATTATTTGACTGAAAGAATATATTTTATTACTTGTCATATAAACCTATTTTGTTAAATTATTCGAAGTATTTTTTTTTTATATAATAAAATGTAAATTATTTAAGCTCAAAATTGTATAATGGGTTAAATACAAAAATTGTGTGTATTGTAGCATTTGCCCGACTTTCTTTACATTTCGCATGTACATTCAATAGAAACTATGTAACTGTAAACATAGCTTAAGGTATGTATAAGAATGACAGTGTAAAACATGGAAGAAAAGCGACAATATCCAGTGTGATAAGAGTAGGTATCGTGTGAAACACGTTCTACTGGAACTATCTGCTTTAAAATATAAAATTACCTACAGATGAGTGCGTAAAATGGTTTAAAGTTGATACATCCTAACGTTTCTAAATACATAATCGTACTTCTTTGTACACTTTATATAATATGTACTACATTATCGTTCTATTCTTTTCTTTGATGGCAATTTAGTTATAACTATTATGCCAGTGTCATGTAAAATACAATTATATCATATCTTTTGTAGTGTAACTAGTTAGCTTGTCACGTTAGGTCTTGAAAAAATGGTGGCTATTCTACCAAAACCTTCTACGGACTTTTTCAGTCAACTTAAAAAGTCACGAAACAAGAATTTATTTCATATCACTTCATTTATACACGATAATCGAGCTATATTGTATAATACGCCACCACAATATAACTGATAATAATAAAAAGATTATAAAAATAAAATAAAAACACGTCACTGATGTAAGTTGGCGGGAAAAGTCCCCGTTGAATTCTTTTTTCTAATTTATTTTATTATTTATGTTTTGTAAAAAGGCTTAGGCTTAATAACTAATTCCAAATGAAAAAAAATATTCGTTTTGTAGATTAACACATTACATGGTATAAAAATTTTATTCGAAAAGGTCTTTTATAACAATGAATCAATTATTTTAAGATAATAAAGAAAATATATTTGTTTATTGTATTTAAGTGCAGAAAATGTAGTTGCAGATAAGCTCTGTAATTAAATTACGAGCCAAAGGATAGGTGCCAAAGAGATTCTAACTTTAAGTAGATTATCAATACAAATTCGTATAAAAAAAAAAATATGGCGTTTCGAAGTGGACGGTGGCACACTGTTGACTATCTTGCAACTACCAGAAAACTTCATTATACTGCAAAATAGTATTACATTATCAGTACGCGTAAATTTACTTTGTTAGTAGGTAAAATGTAAGCACATTTAAAAATTTTATTTTAGCACTAATTCCATGCTATAATTGTATAAATTATTGTCTACAAATATGGGCATATTATAAGAACGTTATGTTATAGACATGTATTCACTGAGAAACAGTGTATGTGAAACACCATATAGTCTACAGTAAATAATGTTTAAATGAATTTGCCGTCCAAATAAGTCAGTTTTATAGAGTGTACTCTGAGAAGGTATAGTTGTTTACGACGTACGTTTCTTTACCTAAAATGAAAAGAAAGATGAATTTCGTCATCCCACAATATTGCCATGTCAGTAAATAACACGTCTTTCTATGTCGTCATGCTCTGGCAGAGCAGACGTGGTCGTTATTTACAGTTGTGGCCTGTTCAATTAGACGCTGCTATTCATCTATCACGGCTGCCTTCTTCGTGCATTTACGTAGGGGCTATTGTGAGCGGTCTTCATCTGTTTCATCCACCGCATTGGAAATCTGCCATGCGCTCGAGTCCCTTCCTCTTTTCCCTGCACTACCAGGCGCTCAATGGAGGTATTACCGCGCCGAGACACGTGCCTAAAGAAGGAAAGTACGCGACCTTGTATTATGGAATATAGGCGCTGCTTAACATTGAGTTCTTGGAGAATGGAGAAGTTTGTTCTGAACTCGGACCCAGATATACCGAGAATTCTCCGCCAACGCCACATTTCTAGGGCATCTATCTTCTCCCTGTTAGCTCGTCGCAGGATCCATGTCTCCGCCGCATACGGGAATACAGGGAAAACAAGCGCCCTCACCAAACGCATTTTGGTGGCTTTTGTTGTCACGGCACTTCCAAATCTGCTTCAGCTTATCCCTGGCAGACCTAACAATAGCCATGCGTCTTTTGATTTCGTTCCGTCGTAAGTTAATTGTTTTTTCATCGAAGTTAATTGTAACAATCTATACCAAAACCGAAGTTAATTGTTTCGTCTTCAAAGTTAATTGAAAAAATCTATACCAAAACCGA
This sequence comes from Baronia brevicornis, assembly GCA_031353405.1. Taxonomy (NCBI): domain Eukaryota; kingdom Metazoa; phylum Arthropoda; class Insecta; order Lepidoptera; family Papilionidae; genus Baronia; species Baronia brevicornis. The sequence continues at coordinate 336,287 of JASFAT010001149.1, forward strand.
AGTTAATTGTAACAATCTATACCAAAACCGAAGTTAATTGTTTCGTCTTCAAAGTTAATTGAAAAAATCTATACCAAAACCGAAGTTAATTGTAACAATCTATACCAAAACCGAAGTTAATTGTTTCGTCTTCAAAGTTAATTGAAAAAATCTATACCAAAACCGAAGTTAATTGTAACAATCTATACCAAAACCGAAGTTAATTGTTTCGTCTTCGAAGTTTATTGAAAAAATCTATACCAAAACCGAAGTTAATTGTAACAATCTATACCAAAACCGAAGTTAATTGTTTCGTCTTCGAAGTTTATTGAAAAAATCTATACAAAAACCGAAGTTAATTGTTTCGTCTTCGAAGTTTATTGAAAAAATCTATACAAAAACCGAAGTTAATTGTTTCGTCTTCGAAGTTTAATGAAAAAATTAATACCAAAACCGAAGTTAATTGTTTCGTCTTCGAAGTTTATTGAAAAAATCTCTACAAAAACCGAAGTTAATTGTTTTGTCTTCGAAGTTAATTGAAACGATCTATAGCAAAACCGAAGTTAATTGTTTTGTCTTCGAAGTTAATTGAAACGATTTATTGCAAAACCGAAGTTAATTGTTTCGTCTTCGAAATTAATTGAAAAAATCCATAACAAAAACCGTAGTTAATTGTTTCGCTTGCTTCTCACCCAGCGACGAGCTCAGAAACAATTATTAGAAAATAATTTGTTTCAGTAACACAACTATGTGCATATTTTTTCTAAAACAGCGTGTATAAACAAACAATTGTTACGCAGTGAGTAAGTGGCTTAACATGTTACCGTTCTGGGGGCAATTCAACTTAATGTGTAAGCGTATGTATTATATTGTTATGTATTTATTTCCACTAGATATATGGTACTTATTTCTTTTAGTTGTACTTAAAACCATTGTTTTGTATACATCAACTTTAATAATGTTATTTAGACTTAGTTATTTTATTTTGGAAACAACACCCACATAGGGCTCATTAGAGAGTTCTCGCACAAGTGGTGCGATGCCGAAAGTGGGCGTGACTGGTCAGAATTGCGCCCTTATAGTTGTCAAACAATAATTGTTAGCGGTAACTTAGCACGTCCACTGTGGGAGATCTTGAGGGTCTCTAACGGCACTCTGTGCGGCTTTAATGCAACTTAAACAGTATTCTCTCGTTCCGCTCCGCCCGGCAAGTGTCAGCGTTTAAGTTTTTACAATACAATTTTACTTTTTGAGATCTCAATCGTTTTGTCTGAAAGTTCTTTCAAATTGACAATGCTTGCTACCAGAATTCTTTGCGCCCACGTGGACACTGTTATATAAATATTAAATACAATTTTCGTGAATGAATCTTCATGGTTAAATTATATGAGGGAGTATTATAACACCACACAATATATATACACTCATATTCAATAGAATAACAGAAGTATTGAATAAATTACTAATTCGACTTAATATTCACGTGGTTCACTCATTTAAAGTTGGAAGTGATTTCCAATTGATTTTGAAATAGAAAAAATAGATTTGTTTATATCGTGACAGTGAAAACATTCCAAATTAGAGACTTCTACATTAAATTGAAATGCATACAAATTATAGAAAGCCCCTCCGTAATAAGCAAATGCATGATGCGCTTTAAGCGCTTCAACTAAAAAGATGTAATATGTCATTTACTTTGCTAACATTCTACAATAACCTCCGAATAAAACTACAAAAATACTAAAATTATTACTGAAAAACTGCCACCTCCAATATCATCATTCTCACACTTTACTACAGTCACTAATATCCGAGAAATTAGATCTCATCGCTTGTTAACCGTAGCAAACATGTAGATCAGTGGCGACCTTAGAGAGCGACGAACAGTAAACCGTCCTTAGAAGGTCCGCGCATAACAACACAAACTAAACAACATTTAAAACTTAGATTCCTCACATTATATTGAGATTAGGCAAAGTCGCTAACATTATTTTTAAATTCCTGCGTATATCTTTTAAGATATACATGTTTGTGCCTTAATTTATGATAGAACATCTCACAGTTCTGTTATTAACACTTTGACGATGTGATACGTTTTAAGTATTCATTTATAACATACCGTTGCTCCGTAATCGCAAAAGATTACACGATTTATACAAAACTAATTTTACTTCCTAATAGATTATTGAATTTTTTACGTCATATGTTCGAGTTGTTGATTTCAACGTTGGCACACTTGGAGCTATTGTACAAAAATATCTTTTCAAAATAAAAAGTTGTAGGACAATCGTTGTTTCTCTTAACTTGAACTTTGTCTATGTAGTGTTTTTATACGAGAAAAAAAAGAACACAAAAATTATTTCAACTTTGAGACCGCTTCAAATTACATAAATAATTATTATATTGATTTGTTTTTAAGAACAGGTATGAGTTGGGCGTTTAAGTCAAAGATTCATTAAAATGCATGTTAATATATTATAATTTGTATGAGTAAGTAAAGTGCTTTCTTGATTTTTTAATTATTCGCTTCATTTTGTCTATTTGGTTGTAGCAAATAGAAAAGTTAGAAAATAAAACTATTGCCATTTAATTTAACAAACTTGTATTTTTTGTATAGTATTAAATAAATATTTACATACGTATATATATCCGGCTCTAAGAGGACCATATTTTTTGATTATCAATGTATGTAATAATAATATAATTTCAGTACAAATGTTTAAAATAAGATTTATTTAAAATTAAGTAATCCAATGGCATGTATGTATATCTAAAATAAATAACGTTTGTAATGGAGATGATCAAAATGTAATTCATTAGTATCATCTTCAGTTCCAATTACTTATCATTTACTATAAATTATAACAGATACCTTAAATTATCCTGAGTTCCTTATATTAAATATCGTTGTTTAGCTATACTTTGAAGAGTTACGTCTAATTATAAAATATGTGCAAATGTATGTTTTTTAGCATTGTTAAGTATGATAATATTAAAAATATTAATTGTGAAAGATTTTTTAATTGAGACCACCATACCTCAGAGATTGATATTTTTCGTTAGGATTCATTTAACTTAAGATACTTTAATGTTTCGTATTAAAAAAACTTATTACCCATGTTATATTTTTTAAATACAATATTCAACTTGGTGAATTTACAAATTTCACCTTAATATGTACAATTTATTATTGCAGCCAGTACTGCTACTTGATATTTTGACTTATTAATAGTTATATCAAAACTTACTTTTTTTTGTTCTCAAAAATCAGTTCCTTGTTCAATCATAGTTCAGCTTAATCAAAGCCCAAATTAAATCAAAGTCATCTCGCTCTACGGTCTAAAACAATTTCCATATTGACTAGTCCTATTTTTCTCTTTGTGTTCAAATACAAAGAAGGTACATAATCGGAATCTAAAGCAGGTAATTCTAACAAAAGTAGGTCGCGAATTCAAAAATATTTAAGCGATTAAAAGATTTTGAATCCAAAATTGATTAATCTCTTTTACTGGAAAAGATTAAGTTTGTGTATATATACATACGTAAGTATGAATTAAATATAATCCCCAGTTTAGATGATCGCACAAGCTACCACGAGTCTATGCGAGCTATACATATACGTATATAAATAACATGAACACAAGTACCGATGTATTAGATGTGGTGTGTGTGTGATTGTATTTTACTTGACACTGGCATATTAGTTATAACTAATTACCATCAAAGAGATGGAAAAGACCAAGCATGTCATTATATACAACTGTTTCTGACATTGTTTTAGATGACTTACGATTGAAAATGAATGGTTTGAATCGAATGGAAGATTAATTAACTTAGCAAAAATATACTACAGTTATTTTCCACTTTTTGCCCGAAAATACTTAGATATTTTTCTAAATATTAAAAAAATCGTGAAAGTCGTTTTAACGTTCCAACAGTATAACGGAACGGAATTACGTACATCGGAGTTCTGAAATTTTAGGGTATAACGGAATGGAGTGTTCGTTTGAGAATATTCTTACAGCGTGGATCAATGTAATTGGTTGTCCTTTCTGATTGGCCAATTTGTGTCAGGTGACGCTTAAATCTGCCGATTTATTGGCTCGAAGGCTATTACTGGGATAAGCGCGTGAGGAAGCTGTTTTTTTCATATATTTCTTTGTTCTTAGTAGTACTCCGTACTTTCTAGAATTCATTAAAATCATGACAATAGATGAAATTCCTAGTTCACATACTATAAATATTCACCATGGAAGAAAAGTCTACATGGATTGCGGTCAGAGGGACAGCGAAGTGCACGTGAGTTCTTACATTCAAATACTAATAAAAACCTTAAGTGATTAAAATTTAAAATTGCTTGTGTCAACCAACACTTAGTTTATTGAAGAGTCTAAACGTTATTAACTAGGCCAAAACAAGTTTGGTGTAAACAGCGTATAAGCTCTTCGCAAATTTCAACATTTAATCATTGCTATTTACAATGACGTGGCAAATGGTGATAAACACGTTTTATAATTCACAGCAGTGAAATTATTCATAAAAGGTTGCAGGGAACTGTCTGTCAGGGCACTATTGGATACTGTCAAGAAGCTTTCTGTGATAATGAGAGATAGCTAATAAAATAGACTGCACAATGTGTGACACGTGAAGTCGCACGTGTTCTTTGGTGTTCGCTAAGGCTCTACTAATATTAATGTATTTGCTGAGTTTGCTGTTCATGCATGTAAAACTTCATATTTCCTTCCCGTGTCACGTTTAATGGAAAATAAAATAACTTGTACATTACAAAACAGCATATTGATGTTGCAAACCTATATTTGCTATGGGAAATATAGGTTGATACGTTCGCACGCTCAGCTTGCCAACACCAGCTTAGCAGCTTATATACACCAATTAGCTGCTGACATATTTTTGCAGGTGCTGTTCTCTATTAACACATTTCAATGGTGCTCAAAAGCCTTATCAATGTGAAGTCGCCTATCTGCTGTTAGTGTGAGATTACTTAAAGGATCATCTGTCTTCCAAATAAAAATACTTAACAAACATTATCCATGTGAGTGTAAAACAATTTTGATATACATTTATTAAACCCCTAAAATTAAGCTTTGAATATTTAGTTGAGAATAGTTTATTTGCAAAAAATATTAATTTCAGGACCTGAAAATACTAATTTCAGGTCTCCTCACCTTTAACACTACTTTGCTGGATGTTGCTATATCTTGCCTACACAAATCAAACTTAACTGAAACATCAAATTTTGTGAATGTTTTTAAGATTTTTATAAAGTTACATGGGAAATCGTGATGTTGGCTTTGTTAACTTAACATGCTTGTGCAAGTCAGATGTGGAGTGTGATGGTGGAGTGTTCAGTTTCATGAGAAATACATTTATTATTATTAATAGAGGTGCAAGAATCGAACCCGTGACCTTAAACTCTGAAAGGTAACTTCGCCATCATGCCAAATAGGTTATCAACCTTTTATTACTTGTAGCTATTTAAGTTGCTGACCCTGACTACTATAGTTTTATTCAAGTAATATTTATGAGTAGATGATCGGGTCAAATTCATTTCACCTACAAATTAATTTATTTCAAATTAATGAAATTGATTTCATCTGGTATGTCAGTACTTAGGTATGCAATACTTTTCAAAATTGCATAAAAGAATCTATTTAGAAGAAATCTATTGAAAGTAATTTGAAGTAAAATAAAATAAATTTTTAAGTTTTTTTTTATATTTTCGCTATATTTTTTTTATTCATAAACCTTCCCTGTATTACAGCGAATAAAATAAAACCAATATATTCAAATCGGTTGAGCTGTTTTTGAGTTTTTGTATATATATAATTTAATATTATTCATTTTAATTTATGGGTTTCCAGAACAAACTGTGCATGAAGAAATTCGAAGTATATGGGATATCAGGCTCTGGATCTTCGTCATCTCCAATGCCCCCATGCTCATGTGGTTGGGGAGGATGACTGCAACTGACCATGAAAAACATTTGGCTCGTAGAATAAGTGAAATCTGAATAACAAGAGACAATAAAAGTGTACTTCTATAAATGGCACACAATAACTAAGGGGGAGCCGCCATCTGTCGAAATTTGGTTAATGCCCGAAATCTGGTTCATTCCCGGGAATGTCACTGTATCCTGCAAATGCGGCAGGGCGCATGTGCTCTCGCGTCATCGTCCTATATCTTGTGGGGTGTCAGCGAGTGTTTTTATATTGCTTAATTTTTTTATTACCAGTTCGTAAAAATGGATGGTAGGATTTTTAAATATGTGCCAATTGATAACTGTAGGAGCCGTCTCCCACTCCCAATGGAGTTGATTTTCGGGGCATGTTCCTGCGTCTTGTACACATGTCAGGGCGCAAACGCAACTTCAAAGTGCATACCATAGCAGTCCGTTTAATTACTTTAAAATAAAAAGCTAACAGCATCTTCGTCTTCCTCTTCTTCGTCCTCTTCTATTTACGATCCTACATCCCCGAGGTGGGACAGAGGGCGGCCACAGTGCTTCTCCATGGGGTCGGTCTTGAGCGATGCCCTACATGTTCCTCTTAGTACTTACTGATAGAAAGGTCTAAATGCACAATTCTGTTCATCAGTTTCTGCTATCATTGGTTCCAGTTTAAAGGTTCCAGTTGTTGACGCTTCTCTGGCAAGTTCATCTGCAGCATCATCATTGCATATGGATTATATGGACTTGTATAAGTTTAGTAGTATGGGGTACGGTATTTTATAATTATTTTAAAAAATTGATAGTTTGCAAAGAATAGCTCTCAACTTATTGCAGACTGTCTCAATATGGTCTTTTCATTTCATACGCTTATCAATTTTTAGACCCAGGTATATTTGAGGGTGCAGCGATTTTTATTTTAGTTCTATTTTTATTCTGGGGTAAACTGATGTACATTAATTTTGTTTTTTTTTCACATTAAGCACTAGAACAGCAATATGTGACCACTTAACTAAATTATTAAAATCATTTTGCAACTCTGAAAGGGAAACAAAAGAAAGTTATTATTTAGTATATTTTTAAATTTCTGTAAGACAAAAGAAACATTTTGCCGCTCTAGGCTCCAGCCTACTCAGCCTGCTGGTAAATCCCCACACACATTGTTTGTAAGATTATATCATAGACGTAAGAAGTAAAACACAAAAGAACATGGACAGATCTGAATCAATAATTAATAAAATTAATCGATGTTCCTTAAAATTTGTCAGTTAAAAGGGGTTTGGTGGAGTTGTAAAGGGAGCTTCTTCGGCGTTTCATATAGGGTTGCTTTAAATAGGGGCGAATGCGCCTTTATCTATTCCTCATTTTTTTTTGTAGCTATCTCATGGGATATCTGGGAACCAGGAGGATTCAATGACTTTTGAATTCTGACTTTAGGTTGTTAATGTCTGGCTTTAGGTTGTTGATGTCTGGCTATAGGTTGTTGTGGTTTGTGGGTATCTACACCCTATCTTTCTGAGGCGTAGCCTTCTATTCATACATAGTCAGCGAAGCATAACATGACATTTGACACGATCAGCAGGAAAACATTGGAATGACGTATCTGCTTCTTACTAGTCTTACCCACGGGAAAATATCACTCCTTTCCCGTGGGTCTTCAACCTACAACAAACCCGAAACATGTTTTCACAGAAACAACATGCACAACTTGGTGAAATTATTTAAAGCATAAATCAGCATTACAAGGTATCTTCGCTCGCCGCTTTGCCATGCCGTGGCTATCTTAATGGATAGCACTGCTTTGTACTCACAAACAATATAAGTGTGTTACTATGTTACACAAATTTGTCTCGCCCAGGGTAAGGTAAATCTTGCGTCTTTTTTGGGGGGGGGGGATGAAGCCAGTATTCGACTGTGGGTGGGGTTCGTGTAAGTGGTGACCTAACCGGATCTCTATAAAATCAAAAGCCACGGCTATCTTTGCGGTACTCTGATTGTGGAGTTCTAAAGAATCCAGATACCGGCCAGACTGATCTGTCCACGTCCCTTCCGTGCCTCCCGAGACCGCGAAGAACCTCAGCGAAGCATTATCACATACATTTGACGCGAACAGCAGGAGAACATTGGAATGACGTATCTTCTTCTTACTAGCCTGACCCACGGGAAAATATCACTCTTTTCCCGTGGGTCTTTAACATAGACTTAATTATTGTGTGATCTTTAAATAAAATTTTTAAATCGATACAAATAATATTTGTTTGTTTCCCCTTATACCTACCTAAACTAATTGATTGTTTACATTGAAATTGATTACGATATTATTATATACTCTTTGTATTGGCTCAGTGGCTGGGCCTTCCGCCCGCGGAGTCAATGGTTGCGGGTTCGATCCCGCATCGTTATAAATATTTAGTATTTATTCTAAGTCTGGCAACCCCTCAATCCGCATTTCCTTTCCTGCCTTTTTTTATCCTTTTCCTTCCTCTCCGCTAATCCACGGTTTGCCGTGCCAATGGATGCATGGCTAGGGGCGAGCCTAGTCGCAAGCGCGCCTAGCGTGCGTGCGTACTGCTGGGGCTGACCTCCATCCTCCCTTGCGACTAGTGGGATTCACTGAAGACGAATCTAAAATACCTAATTTGTTGAAAATGACAGCGACGTGGTTCGCCGCCCGTCACGTCCTGAATCTCACGAGGACGAAAAGCGACCGTTGGAGAGCCCTTCGCTGCGATGATTAGTAGCAGACGGAGCTCTGTGGTCTCTGCCAACCCCTGCGGGGAATAGGCGTGAATATATATATAAAAAAATATATACTCCTTTCCAAAAAAAAAATTGACACCTTACAGTCATTCGCTTTTCTATGGATAATATTATTTTTAGTAAGTCATTAGCTTAGATGAAATTACTTTAATAAAAAAATGACTAATTTGTAACGAGTGTGACCTCTTGCAGTTGCAGCAATTACAGTCCATTAAATTTGGCCAATTGTTTAAATACTGACAATATGACACTAATAACATTGGATGAAATAAAATTTCTGTCGAATTTCATCTGCACAGGCAGATAATTCTCTTGTCTAATCCTATTCTGGAAATATTTAAATGTAATATTATTTTACTGACTTACATTATTATTAGGATGGGCCTAGTTAAAGGCGTACCAGTAGACTGGTCTATGCAGGAACTGGTGGAGTCTGGAGCTCCCTTCTGGTTGAGATCGGGTCATCAAGGCTAGACGTTTAAACATAGGTAAACAACGAAGGAAATGACCTTCCGGGGTCCAATGATTCCAGAAAAAAATGTATTCCTATCACACGTATCTCACTGTTGAAACTTACATGTTCCCAATAATCCAGTGGCTTAACTGCTGTCGGTATGGGTACATAAAAACACAGTGTAGGTCACCTAATATGGTGTGATATTTGGCATCGGGGAACAAGAACCTAGCTTATCGGATTAAGAAAATATTGATTTTATACCTAAACATCTTATCAATAGTTGTATCACAAAATCAAATCCAAGAATTAAAGAGAACAGGTAAAAGATCAAATAAGTCGATGTCTTTAAGTAGACAAACCTCCTAAAGAACACCAATTATTATATTAAAGAAGACTTTCTCCACCGTGTTAAAAAAAAAGAAGGGAACTACAAGATCAATCAAAATCAGAAAGAGAAAGGAAATAATGCAGTGATTGCAACCAAATTTTGCGCAAATTTTTTGTACAAAATTTTGCGCAAAACTGAAAATTTGCGCAAATTTTTTGTACAAAATTGTAATATGTGGAATAAAAGGCGTTTTATATATATTTTTTTAATTATTTGAAACATGATTTAGTTTTAACAAATCTCTTTCTTAAATACTAAAGGCCTATTGGATCATGGCAGCGATCAGTTCTGGCGCGTACACTACATATGCTCCCCTATTGAGTCTCTTCATGCGCTGAATACGCAGAACGCCCTGGCCTTCATTGTTAAATTTTATGTGGCGCAATGCACGAACTAGCATGTCCTCAGTAGGCCTTCTAGGGAAATCTGTAAACCAAATATTATTTTTTTACCATATATTTTTAATAGTTATTATAAGTTAAAACTTACTTAGCTAAGATCCGCGACAAGCAAACAACGGTAGACAATTAATAATGTGTGTTTTCCTGCTGGATGAAGTGGATTTACATGGGACTTAAACTAAATCTTACCGTTACGTGACGTTTGTCTTCCGTAGAGTCTACTATACCTGATGAGGCCTCGTGTTGAGGCGACGCACGTGTCGTTTGCAAGGTGGAAAAGTGGTAGTGTGTGTTTGGTGTTGTGTATAGTGCTTGGCGTGGTGGTGGAAATTTGCTGACGGCCGTTTTTCGGTAAGATTTAGTTGAAGTTCCCTGTAAATCCACTTCATCCAGCAGGAAAACAGACGTTATTAATTTTCGATTGTTGTTTGCACGTCGCGGATCTTAGCTAAGTAAACGTCCTGACTGTCCACATAGTGATGGATTTCCGCAAAGTAACGCCTGACTCCATTAATCAGTAATTATAAGGTCATATGCATCGGCCTGTGAACAGGTGCTACTTGTTGGACCATAACACGAACGGTATGGACCGGAGATGTAACAGATTATCGGTGTTCAGTAGTTATATTTTACTGTGTTGCCATTGCTAATAGTGGGTCCTGGGATATGGAGGCGTAAGTCCTTTTCTATTTGACTGAGAAAAGCAAGGAGAATATCAATCTATATCAGCCCGCGGCAGTCCACTGCTGGACATAGGTCTCACTCAAGGCGCGCCACCTAGCCCGATCTTCGGCTACACGCATCCAGTCACTGCCAGCCGCCTTGCGCAGATCGTCGCTACATCTAGCAGGAGGGCGTCCCACATAACGTTTGCAGAGTCGCGGTCTCCACTCCACCACTCGTCTACTCCAACGATTGTCGGTGCTCCAAATTGCTGAACTAGAAGTTCTCAAGGAAGGTCAGGTTCAAAGTACCTTTAACCGACGAGATTGTATGAAGAGAATGATGAGTGTGACTGAAGCGAAGTGTATCGGGATTGTAGTAGATGTAGATCTGTGGTCTCTGTCTACCCCGACAGGAAACAGACGTAATCATATGTATGTATTTTATTTTCTTCTCCTCTCATTATTCCAACAAAGTTAATAGCCATTAGCAAAATATAAATAAGTATATATAAATGAGTATTATAATTATCCCTCATTCGGAGGCGAAACCCCAAATATGACTGGACTATCGGGTGATCCCTTGATCGTTTTGCCTGTCTATTAAATAAAAGAACTGACCGTTTATCTCGAAATGCGCGATAATTGCAGGCAGGTCTTTTACGAACTCCGGTAGCATCTTGCGGATCACGCTCACAGGCGTGCGTTGAACGGTGCCATAGTCTACGTAGTACACATACGCCAAAAGGCCACCAGCGCCGTTTATCTTCGTGAGGCACACCGCTCGCCGCCACTCTTTGCCTGAAACATTAAAAATTAGATAGACATATCATTGATTGTACACCAAAAACAAAGTTATACAATTGCAGTCTGTAGTATTTATATAAAAACTAGCTGTGACTCGGCAAACTTCGCACCGCCTCAGAATCAATAAATAAAAAGGCTGAACGATAGTTGCAGAATGTTTCAACTTTAGTAAAAAATGTGGTCAAAACTTAACAGGAACAAAAATAAATCGTAATCAATAATAATATGAAAAAAAAAATCATTTTTGAAATTTAATTGATTTCTGAACGACGGGACGAATATTAAATATTTGAGTTTCTATGGGAAAATAAAATTGTTGCTTTTACTATATTCCTAATATTTTTATTATATTTACTCACCTTTTAAACATTCCCTGGACTTCTAAAAACAATTCAAAACCAAAGTTAGCCAAATCGGTCCAGCCGTTCTCGAGTTTTAGCGAGACTAACGAACAGCAATTAATTTTTTATATATATAAATGGTGGTCTTTTCGCTAACAGCGATTTCTTGCAGATAACCGTAAGATGGACACAATGTTAAAAAGATAATTTGACGTGGGTTGGTGATACGTTATCGTTGTAATGATAGAAGAGAATAAAAAATGTAAATGAATTTTCTTTTTTAATTAAGAATTCGGTTAGGTTGGTAGTAGGAGGCTAGGCTGTTTCAAACACGACAATATGTCTAGCATACTTAGAGGGTAGTAAAACGGCTAGGCTGTTTCAAACACGACAATATGTCTAGCATACTTAGAGGGTAGTAAAACGGCTAGGCTGTTTTAAACCCGACAATATGTCTAGCATACTTCAAAATATTGTTACGTTCAAACTTACTAGGTTGATAATAAGCGATACACAGCTCCCCAATCGCAGGTACGTATGGTTCGCCGCCGAACTTGCTCTTGCAATATTCCTCAATCTGGAAACAATAATATACTTTCTTTATAAATATCTATGTATCTTTTTATTTACGGTTAAGTCATATTTATATATACTTTTATTTTTGCTTATGGCTGCTAACTTTGTTTATTAATAATTTTTTTCATGTATCACCAACTTACATCAAATTATCTTTGTCTTAACACTGTGTCCATTCTATGGTTGTCTGGAAGAAATCGCTAATAGCGATAACACCGCCATTTGTATATAAATATTATAATCTATAATTATATAACTTTGTTTTTGGTGTACAAAAAAGAAATATATCTACCTATCTATCTATATTTTCATCTAAGCCTCTCCATAAAAATGCAATGTGACGACACTGTAAGACTTCATTTTTTACGATAACTTCATTGTATTTTACAATAATTAGAACGGTACAGACATCATAAAGAAATATCGAGTACAGTACGTTAAAATAAATGGAAACTAGAAATGTTCAATGACACTAGATTGCCATTGCAAGTAATTCTGACTGTTTATTTACTGAAAAAAATATATTTATAACGATACAATTTCTTAGAATTTTGTGACTTTGCATACAGTTGTATGGTAATACAACAATATGCTGTCTCAAAATACTAGGAAATTGCTTCAGTATAAATATAGTTTCCTTTTCTAAATAAATTTAAAAAGCAGCCAAAATTACTTCTTGGGCAATCTAGTGTTAATATAAGAAGATAATGGAGTGGAGATCGCGTCTCAGCAAACGAAGTATGGGACGCCACCCGGCTAGCAGAAACTGGATGCGTGTAGCCTAAGATCAGCATCTATGTGGCATTGGGGGAGACCATGTCCAGCAGTGGACTGCCGCAGACTTGATGAAGATGGAAGTAGATAATAACTATGCTAGTAGATGAAGTAGATGCTCAGTGCTTAAGCTAACGCTTATAGAGTCAACGATCGAAACGGTTCCGATTTCAGCATCGAGACAAATATTGTATATTTAGGTATGGCCTACAGATATTTATTCAGAGTCCAGCTACCCCCCACCTTCATTATTTATTCCAACTCCAGCATCGTCTTGGAAAGCATAATGGGTAACGTACGTTCCTCCAAAAATGGGGAGGTCCGTACCCATTTGTGAAACATATATGGATTGCGAAAATAAAACTTTGTTACATTGAAAAATATAAGCCACACTCACTTGTTTAGGTAATTCTTCGTGAATTATTTGAAGCAGGGGCTCCTCGAGCATACAACCTCCAATAGTTCCAATTTCCAATAAGCTTATATCCAGTACATGAATTTCACTGCAACTTAGGGACATTTGCACAATACCCAGATCGCCGTACGTTATGGTTTTCAATTCTGAATATCAATAATTAATTTAATAACAAAGTGATAGCAATTTAAAATGGGGAGCGTGTGTGTGCGTGCATGTGTGTGCGTGTGTGTGCGTGCGTGTGTGTGCGTGCGTGCGTGTGCGTGGGTGCGTGTGCGTGCGTGCGTGTGCGTGCGTGCGTGTGCCGCACGCACACGCACTATTATGCATGCATGCATGCTATTTATTATAACAACAACTATTTATTATAAAACAGTTTATAAAATTGTTGACACAATACTTACGTAGGACATCAACACCCAATAGCTCCATCGTTATCCATTTAGGGATGCATATGTGCTCCAGATGAGCGTTCACTGATTTCCTGTCGCCCACTACAGTAAGGTGAACTTCAGTACCACTTGGTGCTGTTCTAGCACCACCAGGTATTCTCTATAAAATATAAAGAAGAATAAGTATAACATATAAACATGGAGGTTACGATCGGATTTTTACAATGAGGAAGTCATAGCCCTAGCTCGCACCGCCTTGGCCAAAAGAACAGAGTACCATCATGAATTTTGCACGTGTAAAACGAGGAACAAAAAGAAAGCCTGTTGTTTAAGGGCTAACTATTCGGTCCCTAAGAAGTCATAAAAACTAATTAACCAGACCGTAATTAGCAATGAAACATCTGGCGCAATAAAATTTATCATTTTAACATTTTTGTATTTATTGTATTTATCAGTTCGCTACTTTCGCTCGCTCTGTACACATCCGATGATTTAGTGCGTATTTCGCTTTGTTACATTTGGTGATATTTTGTCAGTATGCTCCAAAAGGAACACAGCTTGCGACAGTCCCTGGTACTAATTTCTGCTTCACACAGAGAAAGGTGGAAAGGCATAATGACTTCTGCACTACCCACCCAATGATACTTAAAGATCACGATCGTAAAGAGCGTTAAGAGAGAAAGAATTAAAGATTGGTTTTTTTATGGGATAGGAAGGCAAACGAGCAGGCGTGTCTTCTAATGGAAATCAATCAACGCCGCCCATAGACTTCCGAAGCGCCGTAGGCAGTGCGGAAGCGTTGCCGACCTTTAAGGAAAGTGTCATTATGGAAGTGGGAATGGGAGGGGTAGAGAGAAGAAGTAGAATATTGGGTCTCCGGAACTTGGCCGCTCACCGTATGAAGCGCCGTAGATAAGCTACCAGATGGACAGGAGAGCTACTCAGGCGCTGGTTTTCTGCGGGTGAGGCTACAGAATTACTACTTATAGTAAAATCTTACCAAAACTAATGTCCTAGAACTGTCCTTTAGCTTCTTTATGTATATCTTAGCGGCAAGAGTCCATGTGTCGATGACACTAGTCTTCAGTGAGACCACTGTAGCTACAGTGGGAAAAGCAGACAGATGAAACTCAGCCGGACACGGGTAGATGTTCTTCAATTGTGTAACTACTCTATTCCCTGTTGGAATTTTTGTTTTATATTATGACAGTCCACACAATAAATCATTATGTCAATTAGTAACGGTTTAAAGACTTAACTGCCTTGTAAGTCGCCGAGGTTTAGTTAAAGTTAATTAAAAAAAATATATTACATACAACATACAAACATATCGTCAGGTAGGGCCTACCCCTACGGAAAAGAGTCCACAGATCTCGACATACTTTCCTACCTTCTTCCACTCTCATCACTCTCGGCGTGCAAGCTCGCCGGTGAAGGATACTCTTGACCTGGTCTTTCCTAAAAACTTCGGCAATTCGGTCAAGGTATGTTCTCCTTGGTCTTCCCCTATCGACCCTTCCATTCGCATCCGCAACGTAAGTTTCTTTTGTCAGTCGTCTTTAAACCATCCCCTCTATGTGCCTAAACCATGTAAGCATGCCTTTCACTACTTTTAAGTCACACATACTTCTTAATGCTCTGATTTTCACTGTATTCAGTCTGCTTTCATGAAAATATTGAAAGGGAGACCATAGAGCTTCTTCGTGATATTTTCCCTAACAAATTAATACGCCGTTTCGTCGATATCTTCTGGCCACCCAGGTCAATGGATCTCACCCTTATGATTTTTTCGGGGGGGGGGGGAAGTATCTCAAAAGTAAAGTCTATTAAATATAAGTTAACGTCATCCCGATATCACTACATCTGCGAGTGGCACAAAATAATATTTTTTAATAAATAAAACTGGCCCCTTCTCTTCTTCGTAAAAGCTATTGAATTTTATTTATTTATTTTGTAGTTTTTATTATTATTTACGTTTCAAAACCCACTTCTGTAGCGGACAAAAAGAAATAATGTATTTTTGAGTAACTTAACGGTATATAACTCACCTAACTCAATGTACTCCAGCAAATATTTATCTCGTTTAACATTTGCGTGTAGGCAAAGCGCGCGATAGTGTAATCCATCGGAATACTTGCCCACCACCGTTTGTCCTTTCTTTGGTGGTGCTTCTAAGGGTGTAGCTATAATAGAAATTCATATCTATATAAAAACAGCAATAGCTCAGTTGATAAGGATTGGGCTTAGGATCCGAGGTCGTGCGTTCGATAAATACCATTAGAGTTTTGATGTAAGCCATATTTTATAGCTAACTCATACATTCAAAAATATTCTACACTCATAACAATTCAAAACGGAAGTCTGAAAACTTATTAAAATAATGCTAAGAATGGATAGTGAAACACTTATAGACTTATATATAGTTAAAATAATGGGTAGTTAAAACACACACTTGATTCTATATTATATATAATATTATTATATATTAAATAATTCTATAATTTTTCAAAACAAATTCACGAGAAATTCTTTTTGACGTCAATGTAAAATCTATTAAAGTAAAGATTCGAAAACAAAGTGGCGGTGGAAAAAAATCTCATCTTTTTTTTGCTGTTTTAAAAACACTGTATTAAATATAGCTAGATATTATATTAAGTAAATAACAGGCAGGCAGATATTATATTAAGACGGACCATGGAGTGTGCTGAATTCCACTATCGTACAATTCGCCACAAGGAAAGGTTTCACCCCCACCACTGGATGAGTGGCGATCCAGTACGGTGCGTTTTTCTAGAAACTTCTATCCACGCATCTACTACTTGTGGAACCAGCTTCTTCCAACGGTGTTTCCGAAAACCGATACGACATTGGAACCATCAAAAAGCTACTTCTCTTAAAGACTGGCAATGCTTCTACACTGCCTATGGCACTATGGATGTCTATGGGCGGCGTTGATTGCTTTTCATCGGGTGACGCGATTGGTCGTTTGCCTTCCTATCCCATAAAAAAAAAACATTTTGTTTACTATATTTTTTTTGTATAATATAGTTTATGGACAGTCAAAAGTTTTACTTAGCTAAGATCCGCGACAAGCAAAACAACACGAGGCTTCTTTTCGGTTGTCTTCCGTAGAGTCTATTATACCTGAAAATGCCTCGTGTTGGGACGAAACATGTGTCGTTTACAAGATGGAAAAGTGATAATGTGTGTTTGGTGTTGTGTATAGTGGTTGGTGGGTGGAGAATTGATGGCCGATTTTCGGTAAGTTTTTGGTTTAAGTTCCAAATAAATCCACTTAGCCCAACGGAAAAACACACATTATTAATTTTCTGTTATTGTTTTGCTTGTCGCGGATCTTAGCTAAGTAAAACTTTTGACTGTCCATATAGTGATGGATTTCCGCAAAGTAACGCTTGACTCCATTAATTCATATAATTAAGAACGCTGATATAATGGGAAGATTTTTTCAAACTAAGTCGTATAACTAATCGCATGCAATTTTTTTATTTCTCTCGGTATCATAAAACTTTTCCATAAAACCACTGAATTCATTGATACACATGATTAGCTAAAAATATATAGGCAAACTTTTTTTACACTACTTCTTTAGAATGTTTACATAGTATTTCTATTTACTGGCTGGTCACTTAATTAAGAACGCTTTATAATTTATACATTTAATTCAAATTTAAAAAGAGAACACTCGCTTTGCAGTTCTATGTTACTGTTTGTATAATTTAGGCGCCATTTAGTGTTGTAAAAGATTAAAAGTGATTGCTTCTTATAAAAAAAACAATGGGAAAAAATAAAAGTTGTGATAAATCTACAAGGGAAGTAATAATAAAACTTCGCCGGAAAAATTGGTCTTATAAAAAGATAGCCGACCATCTGCAATGTTCAAAAACGATGGTTTTCCACGCTGTAAAGCATTTTGCTACGTATCAAACTACTTCGAATGTTGCACGTGTACCTAGACAGAGAAAAGCAACTCCTCGAGATGACCGAAACATCGTTCGTATGGCAAAAAATCCTTTTAAAGGGTCAAACGAGCTGAGGAAAGAATATTTTGGTGAAAATAACCCTTCAGCAACCTCAGCACGCACTATTCGAAGACGTTTGGTAGAAGAAAAATTGCACGGAAGCATAGCAAGGAAGGTACCCACGTTGAAACTTTGCCACAGGCAAGCCCGGCTTGCATTTGCGAGAAAGTATGAAAACTGGACTGTGCGGCAGTGGAAAAATGTCCTTTTTTCTGACGAGACGAAAATAAACAGAGTATGTTCTGATGGAAAACGATATGTACGACGTCCCCCGAATACAGCATTCGACCCAAAGTACACAAAAGTCACATTAAAGCACGGTGGTGGAAATGTAAAAATTTGGGGGTGCTTTTCTGGACATGGTGTTGGACCTGTAAAGTTAATAGAAGGTAACATGGATCAATTCCAATACAAAAATATACTGAAAGAAACAATGCTACCTTATGCTGAAGACGTTCTACCGGTTATTTGGACATTCCAACACGACAATGATCCAAAGCACACTGCACGCACTGTAAAGGAAATTCTTACAGCGCAATCAGTTTCTGTCTTAGACTGGCCAGCTAACAGCCCAGATGTAAACCCAATAGAGGATCTGTGGTTTGAAGTAAAGAAAAAGGTTTCAAATACACAGTGTGGGAATTTAAGAGAGCTGTACGACGTTTTTTTAGAAAAATGGAACTCTATTTCTCTTGCGAAATGTCAAAAATTAATAGAGTCAATGCCTCGTCGGTGTAAAGCAGTAATTAAAAGCCGTGGACATGCTATTAACTATTAATTTTAGTTAAAAATGTATTAAATTGCTTGTTAAATTTTTCGCGCTACATATTATTGTGATTTTTTAAATGTAAATGTCATACAAAATAATTTCCTTTCAGTTTAATAAATCGTTCTTAATTATTTGTCCAGCTTCAGGACTATTTGAATGTTGTACTTTGGTAAAATAAATTAAATCTTAGAAAAAATAGTTGACAATTTTATTCATTATTCCTAAGCCACGTTGCTCTATTAATGTGGCTATTTTATAACATGACTGGTTGCTTCTCAGAAGGTACACATTTTTTTATATGACATTATTTAAATAAAAACTTCTAGAACTTCAAATCGTTCTTAATTAGATGGATATATATATATATATATATATATATATATATATATATATATATATATATATATATATATATATATATATATATATATATATATATATATATATATATATATTTATAAAAATAATATTATGACTAGTGTTATTAATCTTTCGTGGCGGGATAAACCAAGCACACGAAGGATCATGCATGCCGATAAGTCCATTTACAGAGACTACTGTGGGTACAATGACGGTTAAATCAACGTGCCACCTGGCGAAAGTCTCATGCGCGAGGTCGATGTACTTTTTTTTTACCAGCCCATATACGTCCCAATGCTGAGCACTGGCCTCTCCGTTTCTGGAGGAACGTACGTCAACCCACCACGCTTGTCCAATGCGGATTGGCGGGGTTACCAAACTCGGATTAAATATTTGTAACGCACGCAACCCGCGGGTGGAGGGCCTCGCCACTGAGCCAATTGGATATTATTATCATTTAAAGATAAACTTTAGAGGCTTGAACATCGGCCAGGACATTATTATAAAAATATACACCTACAACATCTAACTCACCTGTACGTCCGTAAAGCACAATATCATGAATCACGAAATTGTACTGTAGCTGCGAAGCTACATCGGCGCGTCTTATCACAACGTTTTCCAAATCTTCAGCCTCCAATATAACGACCCTTTTATTGTTTTCTACGTTCGGACGGGGCACTTCTAGTACCGCAGGAGCTGAAAATTTTTTATCGTGCACGTCAGTGGTCGGCAAACTCCACACCCAAAGGACCCGAATATAAATGAACAATACAACATTGAAGTATGTGGACAGTTAGAACTTTTACTTAGCTAAGAGTCGCGACAAGCAAACAAAAACAGAAAAATTAATGATGTGTGTTTTTCAAGTGGGTTTACGGGGAACTTAAACTAAATCTTACCGAAAAAACGGCCGTCAGCAACACTCCACCTCCCAACCACTATCATCAGCAGCCTGCGGCAGTCCACTGCTGGACATAGGCCTCCCCCATGGAGCGCCACCTAGCCCGATCTTCGGCTACACGCATCCAGTTTCTGTCAGCCGCCCTGCGCAGATCGTCGCACCATCTAGCCGGGGGGCGTCCCACACTACGTTTACCGAGACGCGGTCTCCACTCCAGCACTCGTCTGCTCCAACGATCGTCGGATCTCCGACAGACGTGACCAGCCCATTGCCACTTAAGTTTGCTAATTCGAGAGGCTATGTCGGTGACTTTCAACAACACCAAACACACACTACCACTTTTCCACATTACACACGACACGTGTTTCGCCTCAACACGAGGCATCATCAGGTATAGTTTGGTGTTGTTGATAGTGGTTGGGAGGTGGAGTGTTGCTGATGGCCGGTTTTTTCGGTAAGATTTAGTTTATGTTCCCCTTAAATCCACTTCATCCAGTAGAAAAACACACATTATTAATTTTTTGTTTGCTTGTCGCGGATCTTAGCTAAGTAAAAATTCTTATCGTCCACTTAGTAATGGATTTTTGTAATTTAAGCTTTGCTTTAGTAGAGACATTTTTATGGAAATAATTAGGATTAAAAGTACAGTCTCCAGCTTGCCTTTGCTATTGTAAATACATCTTAGTTTAACTAACGGTATTTTAATTTAATTAAATATCACTTTGTATTTTACTTAACACTAGATATACCGGTCAAAAACGCAAACTATTTTTACTAACAACATATATACAGTAATATAAACTTTATTAAATTAATTCTTTAGTTATAACTAGAAAAGTCATGATATCATTACGAAAAAAAAATATTACACGTAGTAGGAATTTTAAATTGAAATACCGAAAACAGTCATTTTGACTGGTCTGGTATATCTAGTGTTAAATAAACATGATATATATTGAAAACGTAACAAGTTAGATATACAAAAAAAAATTTTTCGTAAAACAACAACAAATAAATATTAGGTGCGCAACTAAGTTCTCGCTGTTCGTCATTAGACGGCTCCAGCAGTGAGCGTTGTTCGTTTTCGACACATGCAAAACGTCGCGAACCAAGCTTAGACACGTGGTAAACAAACCGCTCTGACACGTTGGTGATTTTATTGTGGCGTTGTATACTCTTAGTTTTGTACAAATGTCCGAGTTTGTGTCAAATAATTGTCATTTGCGGGATTCCGCCCGTGTTACGTTTCTTATTTCATTCACAGGAAACGGTGGCCGAAGCGCATCGTTAGTTGAAAAAAGTTTACAAAAACGCTGCTCTAAGTGAAACAACGTGTCGCGATTGGTTCCGTCGCTTTAAGAAGGTTATTTCCATGTCGACGAAGGAAGGCCAAAAACATACGAAGACGCTGAATTGGAGAAATTGATGATGATAATGATGGTCCGTGTCAAACTCAAGAACAGCTCGCTTCGGTATCAGGACTTATCCGCCAAGCCATTTCCAAGCGATTGGATGCGTTGGGAATGATTCGAAAGCCAGCTTAGATGGGAAAGTAAACAAAAAATTCTGGTAATTTCAAGAATGTTGCTAGTGCTCTTTAAAAAAGTCTCACCTCTCCCACTATCCGCATTTTCACCCCCATGTTTTATAAAATTATTATTTTTGTCGCCTTGGCGGCCACCACGGTTGTTTTGCATACCAGATATCGCCCCAGAACCGGTCGGATTGAGTTTCTAAAAGATTTTTTTTAATGTTAAAATATGAATGTAACAAATGCTTAATACAAACAGTCAAACTGTAACAAAGTTATCATCTTATGTGTACAGTTAAAACTTTTACTTAGACAGTTAAGATTTAACGGTTGTCTTCCGTAGAGTCTACTATACCTGAAGATGCCTTGTGTTGGGGCGAAACACGTGTCGTTTGCAAGGTGGAAAAGTGGTAGTGTTTGTTTGGTGTTGTGTAGTGTTTGTTTGGTGTTGTGTATAGTGGTTGGCGGGTGGAGAGTTGCTGACGGCTGTTTTTCGGTAAGATTTAATTTAAGTTCCCTGTAAATCCACTTCATCCAGCAGGAAAACACACATTATTAATTTTCTATTGTTTTTCGCTTGGCGCGAATCTTAGCTAAGTAAACGTTTTAACTGACCACATAGTAATGGATTTCCGCAAAGTAACGCCTGACTCCATTAATCAAAGTTATCATCGTCAATACAACCTTTTTCTAACAATGAAGGCGGTAGGTTGGGGCCCAATTTCTCATCAGTCGATAAAAACCTTCCCACCTTCGGGAAGACACTGGATGGTTTCATTCTATGTCACCAATACGGCAATTCAAAGTTAAGACTAATAGTGGTAGAGGCACGAATCAAGAATGACATATTCGTCTGTAGCATGAAAGCGCCGGCTCGCCTACCTCGCTTCGTGCGGTGAGCGGCCGAGTTTCGGAGGCTCAATACCCTCCTCCCTCCCTATGCCCCTCCCATTCCCACTGCCATAATGACACTTTCCTTAAAGGTCGGCAACGCTTCCGCACTGCCTATGGCGCTGCGGAAGTCTATAGGGGGCGTCGATTGCTTTCCATCAGGTGACACGCCTGCTCGTTTGCCTTCTTATCCCGTAAAAAAAGCTTCGGAAGACGATCGTCTATGGTCGCTCATCGCACCCTTAGACACCATTTGTTCTTTAACAATTTACCACCAATTAACCCAAAGGTTTATTAGTAGTGGTCGAGAATGTTTTCCTTGGCATTAAGGCATTCTTTCATCATCATTCTTTATATTCCGTACGGAAATATAAAATAAAAGTAAGAAACATATGCAATATATATATATATATATATATATATATATATATATATATATATATATATATATATATATATATATATATATTTACTATGCGTAAGCATGAGCATTTAAAAATAAGTGGGTTGTGAAGGTAGTAAAATGTTGTCTAATTAATTGAATACATATACAAATATCAAGTATACCTTCTGCTGGCTATCAAGCCCAGAGACATCTTCATAACGGCTTTGTTCCTCTCTATGGTTTTGATTGCCGGTAGAGTGGTATCGGCGAAGTGGGGCAATGGGAGATATTCTGAAAAAAATAAGACGTTTATGGCAAAAATAAAAAAAATTAACAAAATTGCTGCATTTTGAGCCGTAAGTTACAACATGCTTTCAAACAATTACAGGCAGCACACAATTATATATTGATATAAATTAATGTTTGTTTGTGTGTTCGTTTCCCATGCGTTTGCACATCGTTCATGACATTATTTATTTATTTTATTTTATTTATGACAATTTACAAGTGAATTTGGATGGAGCATAGTAGGTCTCACTAGGCAGCCCCGTGCTGAGAACTTCCGATTCGGTCATTATTCAAATTTGGAATACATCCAATATAAATACACATAAACAAGTACATACAAACATAACACACACACACATATATATATATATATATATATATATATATATATATATATATATATATATATATATATATATATATATATATATATATATACCACACACACACATAATATATGCATACACATATACATTGTTTACTTTTTTTTTATATTACCTTTTTAATTCTACATGTCTTGTCCAGAGATGATCTCGGGAACTCATTGTACACTTTTGGGCCAATGTATAATAATAAAAAAGCGGCTATCCAATGTGGTTCTTACTTTCATCGAGTTATTTTCCCGTCCCTTACTGCCCTGGTGATGGCATGTGGTCGCTGTGTGCAGTTGGTGATGTACATGATAGCACATGACCAAGCGGTAGACATCGTACAAGTCCGCAACATGATGTCTCATAGGTTTGCGTGCTATGACCCTTAAGAGACAGTTTTGAGAAATTTGTGCCTTCGACATGATTGTTCCCGCAGCACAACCCCATGCAAGTAGGCCATAGTCAATAACAGATTGCGCTAAAGCATAATAATATATATACACTCCAAAGAAATTAACCCTCTATAATTCTACGCAGTTGTCAAAATAAACAAACGAGTGAATTCGGTTTCTTGGGTACGCAGAGTATGTGTTGTTTCCACGAAAAATGTTAGTCAATTATTACACCTAACTATGGAACGGATTCGACTCCTTCTACTGTTTCACTATGTTTCGTGTTCTTTATTATGACATGCTAAAATATATAGAGAGTTGGAAGGTTGATCTCTTTTTGTAACGGAAAATGTTATATATTTTGTTTTCTATATAGTAAGAGAGTAAGCGAGTTTTAATTTAAAAGAGTGAGTTTTAATTTAAAGATTTAGAGCCTGCTTGTGCAATAGACAAAACATCAGACCATGTTGTGGTGAAAGAAGAAGAAGAAGCGTGTAGTCTGCGAAAGCAACAATATTACCATTATTAATTTTTAGTCCGCATAAGCTATTATTGAGAGGAACAACAGTATTGGTTCCAGGACACTACCTTGCGGTACACCAAATTTGACAGATAGCTCATCTGACTTTCCACCAAATCCGCGTAGTGCAACAGTTTTTGGTTTTTTTTTTTTCATGGCATAGTGTCATCAACACACCGATCGCGTGACCACCGACACCGACACTTCAATCCGAGTCGAAAGATCCTTGAAAAGCATTGAAACTAGAAAATTATTACGGTTTTTAAGCCTGACAATAATAGTTGGTACACAAATCATTAAATAAAAAATTTTATGTTGATAACTTGAGTTTGTTTTGGAACCTAAGACCGTTTAAAGTTTAATCCCTTATCATATCCCCAAGGAATAAAGAGCTTCAACTATAGTTGTATATATTTAATATAATTGAATTTAATCTACCAAAAATGTGGTAATGTTGTTTAAAATAGATCTTTATTCACTTACACAAGATCAAAGTTCTCAGTTTTGTGATTTCCTGGTACCTGCCAGCCACTGTAAACACAAATTATAAATATGAAGATCAGCAATGGAGAAACTTGTTGGAGTCGGCAACGTAAGGCATGTTTTTTTTTATGGGATAGGAAGGCAAACGAGCAACCGTGTCACCTGATGGAGAGCAATCAACGCCGCGCATAGACATCCGCAGCGCCATAAGGAAAATTACATTTCTGGAGTGAGAGGGGGAGGATGCTACCACTCAGACGCCGGTTTTCTGCCGAGCCTGCCCATTCATGCTACAGACAAATAATATGCCATTATTGTTTGTCAGGTTTGGCTGGGCAGCGTTCAGGAAATTCCGTCAAGTCTTCTCGTCGCCCATACCACAAAGTCTGACAAAAAGACAAAAGTCTTCAACCAGTGCGTCCTGCCCGTACTCTCTTACGGTGCCGAGACGTGGACACTGACAGTCCGTCTCCTCGCCAAGCTCAAAGTCGCTCAGAGGGCTATGGAAAGAGCTATGCTCGGGGTTTCTCTGGTTCTTCATTTCGCCGGAGAACCAGAGTCACCGACATTGCTCTTCAAGTTAGCAGACTGAAGTGGCAATGGGCTGGACACGTTTGTCGGAGAACCGACAATCGTTGGAGTAGACGAGTGCTGGAGTGGAGACCGTGAACTCGGCAAACGTAGTGTGGGACGCCCTCCTGCTAAATGGAGCGACGATCTGCGCAAGGCGGCTGGCAGAGACTGGATGCGTGTAGCCGAAGATCGGGCTAGGTGGCGCGCCTTGTGTGAGGCCTATGTTCAGCAGTGGACTGCCGCAGGCTGATATTGATTGATGATATTGATTGTTTGTCTGCAGCATAAAGACATAGCTATAGACGTGAAATAATTAACACATTTTAAGGCGAACTAGGCGATCAATTGACTCAGTGGCGGGGCCCTGCGCCCGTGGGGTCAATGGTCGCGGGTTCGAATCTCGTATCGGAATAAATATATTTATGTATTATAAATATTTGTTCTGAGTCTGGTAACCCCGCTAATCCGCAGTGGTTCCTCCAGAAATGGAGAGGCTCGTGCTCAGCAGTGGGACATATAAGGGCTGTTAAAAAAAAAAGCAGTGCAATAATCACCTAGCAAGGTTGTCATACACAGCCTTGTCCAAGTCACGGCGTTGGCAGCCTGTACTGCAATAGGGCGTTACACCGCATTGCGCACAAAACGAATCGGCGGGAGCGCCGCAAGCCACGCAGACAAGCGACCCCACCACGGGAAGACTTGGCTGTGGACGATTTTCACGTGTCGTATATAATTTTCAGAGTAAACTTTAAAAGCCAATTAAATTTCATGCTGCTTGTGAACCATCATGCGTATATTTAATTTTACTTCCTACACCTTACTTAACCTCGTCTCACGTGTGTGTGGATGATGAAAGTGGGAACATAAGCCCGCAAAACTTTCAGCATTCGAGGCAAAGAGTTTGGATCGAAAATCACCTTTTTTGATTTTAATTTTAGCAACAAAATGATTGGTATTTTTAAATTTTCTAGGAAGCGTTGCCGATCTTTAAGGACAGTGCCATTATGGTAGTGGGATTGGGAGGGGGAGGGGGAGGGTGTTGGGCCTCCGGAACTCGACCGCTCATCGTACGAAGCGCGGTAGCTAAGCTACCACTAAGACTCCGGTTTTCTGCGGAAGTGTACTTCCCCAGGCGAGCCGGCCCATTCATTCTACAGACAAATATTATGCCGTTCTTGACAAATTATTCGTCTGCAGCGTGGCTCTACCACAATTAAACTTTAGTAAAGTCTCATTATTTTTATAAAATTAAGATGATCTTTATTATAGCAAAATACTCACAGAATCGCCACTGGCTGTTCCAACATTCACACCAGCTTGGGACTCGATTTCTCTGCAAATGGTAAAACTTAACCATTTAAACTATAAAAACACGATAAAGCTAAAAGAAGGTAAAAGAAATTTACCTTGCGAATATAATGGATGGAAGGATCGGTAGAGGAAGACCACGAAAACCATACCTTGACCAAATTGCTGAAGTTTTTAAGAAAGGCCAGGTCAAGAGTACCCTTAACGTCGTCGGGCTTGCATGAGGAGAATAATGAGTGTGGAGGAAGCAAGGCAAGTATGCCGAGATCGTAGCAGATGGAGATCTGTGGTCTCTGCCCACCCCTACGGGAGACAGGCGTGTCGATATGTATATATAAAAGAAAGTTGCGTGGAAAGCTTGGAAACAATAATTAAAAATACTTTATTGCGTCATTTTATACTTACCATGAGAGATGTTCCAAATTGCAATCTTAGGTAAATAAAAAACGATCAGTTTATTATTCAAAGAACACAAAGGCTTACGATCTTAGATCGTGGGATCGAATCCACCTACTGTTGTACTATTGACGTGAACAATATTTAGTACAAGCACTATTAGTTAAGTTGTAGTTAACAAGAATTCTAGCGATATCAAAGCATTGCTAGTGTTCTTTAACACTAGATATACCAGCGATTGAAGTATAATAAGTGTCAAAAACGCAAATTATTTTTACTAACAACATATATACAGTAATATAAACTTTATAAAATTAATTCTTTAGTTATAACAAGAAAAGTCATGATATCATTACGAAAAAAGAAATATTACACGTAGTAGGAATTTTAAATTGAAATACCGAAAACAGTCATTTTGACTGGTCTGGTATATCTAGTGTAAAAAAAAAAATTAGAGAGAATAAGTGACGAGAAATATAACTACTACCACTTTAAGAAAGAAACACTTCCAATTAATTAATTTAATATACATTACCATCATAACACATGTCGGCCTAGTTATCAGAATTCGTAACATAAAAAAAATCTTTTCACTTCTCACTTTTTGTACCATCTTTTTCTTCGTATTTACCTCAAAATAAAAAAATATCGCTTTATGTACCCAAACAAAAAATTATTTTATGAAAATTTTTAAATGAAAGCGTATCAATTTTTTTTATTTTTGTAAATTTTACTCACATGGACTTACGATTTTTTATAATTACACCGACAATATGTTACACACGTACAATTTCGAATTATATTACGATATAGTTGTATGGAGCGATGGTTTCTGAAGGTAGAACGGTCAAAAATGGTTTCATTATTAATATATAATTATAATAACCTGTCACTATTATTTCTCACGACAATCGGACCATCTGGTAGCGCGGATCTTTTGCTAGTCGTATTCTGTGTAACCTGAAAAAAAAACCAATAATGTTCAATTTTTATAAATTAATAATTATTTTTTTACTATTTATATATTCACGCCTATCCCACGCAGGGATTGGTAGAGAACACAGAGCTCCATCCGCTACTATTCATTGCAGCGAAACGGCTCTCTATTGGTCGCTTCTCGCCCTCGTTACAATCAGGACGTGATGGGTAGCCAAAACCACGTCGCCGTCATTTTCAACAAATCAGGTATATTAGATTCGTCTTAGTGAATCCAACGAGCTGCAAGGGAGGAGGTCAGCCCCAGAAGAGCCCTGAATGCTGAGGTAAGGCACCATAGTGCCCGGGGGAGCACGTTCCCGGAACGGTCGGCACGCTTGCGACTAAGCTCGCCCTTAGCCACGCATCCTTTGGCACGGCAGACCGTGGATTGGTGGAGGAAAGGAAAGGATAGAGAATAAAAAAAGGGCAGGAACGGAAATGCAGATGGGGGGGGGGGGTTTACCAGGCTCGAAATAAATATTTATAAATACATACATATATTTATTCCGATGCAGGGATCGAACCCGCGACCACTGACTCGCGACGCCTGAACCGAACGCGAAGCCGACCACTGAAGCGACTAATCGAGAGCCGTTTCGCTGCGATGAATTTGAGAGGAAGGATGGATGAGTGTGGAGGAGGCGGGGAGAGTGTGCTTGGATCGTAGCGGATGGAGCTCTGTGGTCTCTGCCATCCGAGGGATAGGCGTGAATATATAAAAAAAAATATTTAGCATTTTATGTAATAAGATAATTTGTCTTGGTGGTCAAAACATATGTTTTTTTCCGCCCTCATATCACACATTTTTGAGCATGGGCCTCTCGATTCTATGGGAGGATGGGCAATTAATCGTGGGGATTGGTACATTTAGATTTGTATTAATACCTGTAGACCATAAACATATTTATAAACAACTATTAATATACACTTACCACGTCACCATTGAGACCAATCTCTTCCTCTCCTTCACCATTTCGAACTGATAAAGAATCCTTCCTACAAAAATAAAAAGAAAATACCCTCAGGAATACAATAACTCATATTACAATACATTTCTTTGTCGGTATGACAAAAATATGCCGAAAAAAAAAATTTTTTTGACCTAGACTATGCCAATGACATCTGCCTGCTTAGCCATACCTGCGCTGATATACAAGGAAAACTACATGATCTGTAGCAAGAGACAGCACGGTGTGGACTTAAAATAAACACTTGCAAAACTATAAAAATGAGATCTGGAGTGAGAAAACAAATATCGTTGCGACTAAACACGGAGGCAGTGGCGCGAGTCCACAAATTCACATACCTCGGAAGTGTAGTGTCAGAGATTGGAGGAACTGAAGAGGATATCGCTTCTAGGATCGCCAAAGCGAGAGCGCCTTTTGAGCAGCTGAGACCCGTATGGCAGTCATGGAAACTGACACGTAGAGTTAAGTTCTTGAGCCGTAAAGCAGGTTGGATATAACGTTGGACCATATCCGACTTGCTTTATGAGTGTGAGACGTGGAAGACGACCAAGAAAATAAAAAAAAAAACGCGCGATATTCAAGTGGTCGTAAACGGATGCCTCCGTAGCATGCTAGGCATTCACTGGCCCAAGAAAATAACTAATGTTGAGACGCTGCAACGACATCCCCATCAGCTTGAAGATCAAGCATTGCAAGTGGAACTGGATCGGCCACACTCTCCGACGGGAGCCTTAGATTGGAATCTCCAAGGCAAAAGGAAGCGTGACCGCCCCAGGCAAACATGGCGACATACGATGATAGGAGAAGCGGTTAGCATTGGAGTGACCTGGAGTGAAATAAAGCGCGTAGCTCAAGATAGAACGCGATGGCAGAACACTGTGGACGCCCTCTGCCTTACATGGGGGACAAAGGAACACTAATGATGCCAAGAATATATGTGAGTGAAAAATTGTTTTTAAAATATAAGAAGTAGAAATATTTCCTCAGTTTTGATATTTCTGTAATGACAGTAAGAAAACTTATAGTATCATTATTGTCTATTGGGAGGAAAGAACATGCCCTTGAGTCAGATATTACTCACATGAGCACAGCTGCCTAGCAAATTAAACAAAAAGGGTTAAGGGCTGGGGTAGCATCATGCAAAGATGCATGTTATGCAAATTCATTTCACTTGGAAATGATGATAAAACCATGATGCTAGCTGTATTAAGTTCTAAGGGGAAACCCTCAATCATCAACAGGCTGCGTTTCATTTTAATTTACTGCTGTACCATTCTACCATGGCACATCACTACCTACTTATCTACTCTTAAAGAATAAAGGGTTACACTGCAGATATTAGCTTCATAAATATTTAGTAAGGTATATTAATAATGAATTTAAGTCATGGCTACCCATGAAATTACTTTGAAATCATGTATCTTGTCAAAATACATGCAAAATGACCTCACCTTCTAAAAGTTATATAAATAAAACAGTAATAGAACATCTTTATTTATGACACCTTATTTTACAATAATTAAAGCTTAAAACCTTAATAATATTATAATATACAAAAAAAAAAATAATTTTAATCAAACAATTGAGGGTATCATTTTGCTTGAATTTTAACAATGTTAAGGCTTTTAGAGTCTAAACTCTAAAAGCCTCAACATTGTTATTTGTAATTTAAATCATTGGTTAAAACCAAATTCAGGTTAACTACTAATAATACAAATTTTTACACATTACAAACTATAAACTAAAATTATGAAATAAAAATAAATATAAATATATACACAAAATATATTAACCTGCTTCTAGAATGTAAACAAAAACCGCATAAAAATGTAATGAAATTATAATAAAAAAGTACGTACAAATAATACTAAGCAAATCACTACCTACAAGTTAAAACTTGCCAGTACGAGACATGGGATTGTCAGTATACAGGAAAATCTCAAGCCTGTTTGCAGTTCTGGAAAAAACTGTCAAGTGGTTAATGCTTTTCATATGTAAACTTTTTGTTCAATAGAACCTTTGAAGATGCACAAAGCATGCTTGTGAAATTATTATTCTTTAAGTACCTAACAATGATGTATTGTGTTAAAGATAAATTTACTTCCTAAGTATAAATTTACTAACTTCCTGTATGAAGCACTTTATAGTTATATATTGAAATTTAAGAAAAGTACCCCTGGAAAGTCATTGAAATACAATTTTTATTTATAGTAAGTTTTTTATATACTGCTTGTTATTTTATTAATGAACTTTTATTAGAACAAATTAAAAACCAGAAAATCAAATTTACAATATCGGTATTTTTGCTTTAAATCTTTTAATTTATATTAACAAAATGTACCCCCTCAAACCCTAAAGCAAATGCTAAAAACGCTGCAATAACAAGACAATATTGAATTATTTACGCTCGCAATTTAAATAGGAACATTATTTATTGCAAAAAGGTAAACAACTTAAATTAAATATAATTTAACTAATTTTAATCCTCGATTAATGGGGTATTTGAAATAGTCGTGAATTTAGTAAATACTTACGAATTAACATCCATTGTTTCCATGGAAGACATTTATTCAACAAGTTGATACTTAACACAATCGAAAAGTTAGTAAAATACCTTTTTTTTAATATTTAAAGTACCGTATTATAACTGCGAAATGTAAAATGGTAACCGGTGCGCAAAAGTAACTTCAATTAGCGACAATTTACTTTCAAATTTTGTTAAGCACTATTGTTGCCATATAAAAAATAAAATTAGCAGAAAAGTTTGCCTGCTTAAAGCAATTACAATTAGTAATTACCAAATAATTATTTTTGCTAATAAATAACGCATATAAGTAAACAATACAACAAAATTTACTTATATCCTGCTAAATATCTTCTTTAAAATGTTTCTTTCCCTTTTTTAAATTAAAACTAATGAATTAAATTTATAGGAATTAAGGAATTTGAACATTTCAATTTGATATATATATATATATATATATATATATATATATATATATATATACACATATACATATATGTATATATATATATACACAGTCCGTGTCACTTAAATAGCCTCACCCTATATTTTTCTAATATTTATATTTATTGACATATATATTATTATTTATCAATTATTTATTATATTTCGATTATTCGTGGGGCATCTATTACGAACGTAGACGAGTTTGCATACCGCGCGCTTTATCGTATCTGACTTATGCGTTTCACATGAATAGCCTCAGTTCAGTTTTAATAGCCGTCGCGTTCACTTGTTTTCGTTTCTTAACATTTAACTATTTTACTTACATCGTATATTACGAATATATTATTTTTGAAGTGTTATCATTATTATTTTCATCATGGGTCGTGGTCGCAAGCTTACTGATATTGAAAAAGAAAAAGTCCAATTTGTCTTGGATC
The DNA here is from genome assembly GCA_031353405.1 of Baronia brevicornis. NCBI lineage: Eukaryota > Metazoa > Arthropoda > Insecta > Lepidoptera > Papilionidae > Baronia > Baronia brevicornis. Next base: position 368,769 of record JASFAT010001149.1, read on the forward strand.
AAAAAATATCAAATCGCGAAAAGAATTGGTCGTAATCCTAAAGTTATTAATAATTATGTGAAAAATAAAGAAAAATATGGAAAAAATTATAAAGGTCGAACAAAACTTGCAATCTCGTCACGTGAACGCCGACTAATTTTGCGTCCTGCATCTAACTCTGCGAAAACAGTACGACAAATAGCTAATTATGTAAACACTAGTGCTTCATTGTCTACAGTGCGACGTATAATAAACTCATCATCATACCTCAAGCGCCGAAAAATCAGAAGTAAACCTGTTTTACGTGATTATCATCAAAAAGCCCGATTATCATTTGCTAAAATACATATGTCCTGGACATGTCAGTGGCATAATATTGTTTTCAGTGATGAGAAAAAAATTTAATTTAGATGGTCCTGATAGATATTCATATTATTTTCATGATTTGAGAAAAGAAGAAAAATTATTATCTCGTCGTAGTATTTCTTAGTATGGAATCATTAGTATTTCGATTATCAAAGGGAAACAAACTTCTAAGTTGTACATAAATCTACTGGAAGAGAAGATAAAAGAGATTCGTAAGGTTCTAAAAAAAAGTGGATTTTTCAACAAGACAATGCCCTCACATACATCGCATGAAAAAAAAACTTGGTTTCAGCAAAATAAAAGTCAAGTTTTAGATTGGCTTTCGAATTCTTCGGACTTCAATATTATAGAAAACGTTTGGGGTTATTTATCTCGCCAATTATTTGCCGGTGGCGATGTTTATGGCCGATATTGGCGTATCCTAGCAGCGTTGAACATGAAATTCACAATACTTGGAATAATTTAAACACAAATTACATTCGTTCATTATAATATGAATCTATTCCTAATCGAATTTTTGACATTATTAAGAGTAATGGAAAGTACACGAAATATTAAAAGTAAATTAAATCTATATTTTTTTGTGTTTTATTGTTCTGAGGCTATTCAAGTAACTAACCGTATTTGTTATTTTGGTTTATAATTTTTATTATTTCTTAGTAAATGTTAAAGTTCTGTAACAGAGATGTAACAGTTACCTATTAATGTTTATTTATGAAAAAATTATGAAATTTTTTATGAATTAATTTTGGGTGTGAGGCTATTCAAGTGACACGGACTATATATATATATATATATATATATATATATATACATATATATATATATATATATATATATATATATACACATATATATATACATACTATATATATATATATATATATATATATATATATATATATATATATATATTATATATACCTTTCATGCCTTCGTGAAATGATTCGTGATTACATTCTTAAGGATTCTGGGCGGACACCCAATGGTCTCCAGTGCAGAGTACAGGCTATATCTACTAACGGTGTCGAAGGCTTTATTTAAATCGACAAACACTACAAACAGTGGTGTATTTTGCCCTCTATACTTCTCCTGAAGTTGGCGTCGGTTAAAAAATCATGTCCACTGTAGAACGCTGGAGGTGAAATTTACACTGAGCCTTGAGATAGATACGCTATGCAAGTTTTCGAAATCGCAATAGAAGAACTCTACAGATAAGCTTTCCTACTGTGCTTAAAAGTGAAATGCCACTATAACTGTTACAGTCGCCGCGGTCTTCTTTTCCTTCGTACAAGATGATAATATTAGTGTCTTACATATTCTGTGGCACATTCTCCGCTTCCTTACACTTGCACAGTGGATCATACAAAATGGGTCTCAAGCATTCAAGTTTGATTATTTCGGCCCGTGTGCCATCGCCTCCGGGACTCTTACCACGTTTTGATACAAAATAAGCTCCTGCGAGGATGGTAGGTCATCCAGCTCATATCATACATCCAATTTAGCATGCGTTGCATTGCCTCCGATAGGGGATTTATAATGATTGGGATTTAGGATGTTAATAAAGATTGATATAGTGCTCTGCCTATCGTTTAAGCTGCTTTTCACTATCTGTTATGATAACACCGCTCGTGCCTTTAAGGAGAGCTGTCTTCTTAATTACAGGACCCGTGGCGCGTTTGATGCCTTCATAGCAACCACTGATGTCTCCTGTCTGCATATTACTGAATAGAACGGCCAAGTTCTGACTAGTACAAGTTGGAAAAGTACCATGCACAACGTTGGAAGGTTGATTTCTGTGATCGGAGAACTCTATAGGTACCGGGGAAGTATCCCTGCGTTACCTGAATGCAGCTTTGCTCTTTGAGTCCAATAGAGGCAGTCTTGAGATTTGACTTTCTGGTAGCGGAAAATCTTCCCAATACTTTCGGTTAGTAGTTTTTTGACACTATTCTACTCAACTTTTATGCGTATATCAACGTCACATGTATTAAGCAAAGCGTTAGCCATTGATTCATAGTTTTGAATGCTCCCGTCATCTCTACTGTTGAAAAGGTTTATCTTCCTTTAACCGGATGACCTGGAGGAGTGAATCCTTTTGTGAGCGATGACTATGAGTGCTACCACTAGAGAGTGGTCGGTATTGAATCCGGCGCTATGAAAGGAACGTGTGTGTGTTTTTTGAGTGTACTACATCTAACTGATGTCAATGATCGGATTGCAGGGATTTCCAAGATACTCTGAGGGACTCCTGCCCTTGAAGTATGTATTGGTTATGCATAAAAGATGTCAGAACAGAACTCCGTTGACCGTTGTCGTTCATGTTACCAACGCGATGGCGCCCAATACAGTTTTCCACGCTGAATAATCTCGCCCTATACGAGCACTGCAATCGCCCAAAATATAGAGTCGATCGCCACTACTAACACCCCGGACTGTTTCTGCTATTTTATTTTTTTTTTTTATATATTTTCACGCCTATCCCCCGCAGGGGTTGGCAGAGACCACAGAGCTCCATCCGCTGCCATTCATCGCAGCGAAACGGCTCGTCAATGGTCGCTTTTCGCCCTCGTGAGAATCAGGACGTGACGGGTGGCGAACCACGTCGCCGTCATTATTCGACAAATTAGGTATATTAAATTCGTCTTAGTGAATCCCACGAGCCGCAAGGGAGGATGGAGGTCAGCCCCAGCAGAGCCCTGCATGCTGAGGTAAGGCACCATAGTCCCCGGGGGAGCCCGACCCCGGGACGATTGGCACGCTTTCGACTAGGCTCGCCCCTAGCCACGCATCCATTGGCACGGCAGACCAATTGGATTGGCGGAGAGGAAGGGAAAGGAAAGAGAAGAAAGGAAGGGGCAGGAAAGGAAATGCGGATTGGGGGGGTTACCAGACGCGGAATAAACATTTATAAATCCATATAAATATTTATTCCGATGCGGGAATCGAACCCGCGACCATTGACTCCGCGGGCGGAGGGCCCCGCCACTGAGCCAATCGGTCTGTTTCTGCTAGTTGGTTATAAAATACGTCTTTTGATTCATCCGAAAATGTTAATTTCGGAGCATAGGCAGATAAAAAGGCGATAAAACCGCATTTGCTGTTGAGTCTTAAGACCATCATCATACATTCAGAGATTAAAAAATGTCCAATGTAAAGTATTACAATTTATTAATTAATTTATAAGGTTTTCTTTGCCATTGAGTACCAGAGAATAGCAAATGGTGCCCATAGGCCTGCGCCGAAAAAAAAAGCGAAGACTACCGTAGCAGCGAATCTGTAAGGAAATATTTAAAATAAGAAAATGTTTTGTAAATATTTGATTCAGTTTCCGATCTCACTTATTTCACGTGGTGCATCCTGCTATATATAAACGAAGTCCATAACAGACTGACCAACACTGCCTATTGGCAGCATTTAAATTATTAATCAATCAAAGCAGCCAAAACGCTAACATTGCCCTCCGTTATAGATGTGGTCTGTTGCCGTAATGTTCACACTTAAAGAATAGTTGAAATAATATGCAATTATTATAAATTATTAAAAGATGGGTGTATAAATTACCTGCTACGTATTTTAAATGGCATATTGTCAAAAGGTTGAGGCGGGCCTTCCTCATGATGAAAGCGCTTCTGATTTTGTATAGTATGTAAAATTCCTCTCGACTTGATAACATTGTTGTACAATTTACGTATCATGGTTGTCAGCGGTTTCTATTTCACAAGCAAATGTATAAATAACTTACTGATCAAACTTATACTTGTAATGCAACTGTATAATAACTTTATATTCATAAGTATATAATAACTTTATATCTATAAGTCTAGTTTACTTAAACGACTTTATAGGTAATGTCAACAATTTTGATTTTCTTTTTTTTAAATTCAGTTTTAAAGAAGAGGTTTGATATTACTTAATCTATATTATATTAATATGTGAAAAGAACTTTTCCCGTCAACTTACATCAGTGACGTTGTGTTTTTATTTTATTTTCTTAATCTTATGTTATTATAAGTTACATTGTTTAATTATGGTGTAAGTGATATGAAATAAATTCGTGTATTGTGACTTTTTGATTTGACTGAAAAATACCATAGAAGGTTTTGGTAGAATAGCGACCATTTTATCAAGACCTAACGTGATAAGTATACGAGTATTTCAAGAGGTTTGATGTTAGTGTACTTGACACTGGCATAATACCTATAACTAATTGCCATTAAAGAAAAGAAAATAATATGTGAAAAAAAAAACTGTAGAGCTAAAATCCATATGGTGGTGTGCAGAGTTTAAATAAAATAAGATTAAAAAAATATGAATTACGGTCGAGTTTATACATAAAAAAGTTTAGTATTCCTGATTGACGCTGGTCCTTATTTTATTTATTCTATGAATAGTAGTCGTTTGATATATAATCAAAATTTTTTAAATGTTTTTTGTGATAATTTTCTCTAGTTGTTGATTCTGCTACCTTTGAGTATAACACCTTGGGCCATTGATATCTCGTTCGTGTTTTGGTTTTTAGATATCTCATGCTTTCTCTTATATACCTTTGCAATCCAAGATCTTGATCTCATCTGAAAGTTTTTTGTATCGCTACTTGCCCCTCCCCTGCTAGGCTGGGTAAACTTATGAATCGATTTTTTATGGAAGAGCTAAAGAAAAAGTGGGTCACTTGATTACCAGCAAGTGTCACCGTCTAGAAACACCTGCAGTACTAAGGCAAATATGTCGCCTACCTTAGGGTATAGATGTAAATAATGAGAGTGGAAGAAGTATGTAATGGGAGAGGGAGAAGGAAGTAATAAGACAAAGAAGGAAAAGGAAGGGGAAATGGAAAGGAATTTGCCCTCCGGATTCCTACACTCAGCGTCTGAAAGCAGTGTGAGAGTTTTGAACTTCTCCTGTTGAGAGAATTATCATACTCTATCACTAATTAGTGAATTATTATAATACACGTGCGTCACTTGTCATTATCAATGGCGGGTATTATGGGTGGGTACTTATTTTTTTTTAGCCTAAACTGTCCCACTGCTGGGCAAAGGCCTCCCTTCCTTCTTTCCACTGGTCTCTATTCCGTGCTATCTGTTTCCCATCCCTGCAATGGGAGTCCAGTTTGTCCTGTCATCTCTTTCGGGGCCTGCCCCGGGGTCGTTTGGTGTTGTCGACCTTGTCCGTGTTGGTCTTTGCCCACATTTCGTTGGACATGCGGCATACGTGGCCTACCCAGCTCCACTTGAGTTCGGCGGCAGTGTTGTCCAAGCCCTGGATCTTCGTTTGAGAAAGCGGCATGGTGTTTCTGATTTTATCAATCAGTCTTACACCGAGGACACTGCGCTCTATAGCACGCAGGTACTTACCAGATTATATACCAGCCGGTTCCTTTATATTGAACTACTTAAGAATAATTCATTTTTTTTCCTGAGGCTCGGTCTCCGTTTTGTTCGTTCGTTTCGTTCATTTTGTTTGTTCGATCATTTCGCTCGTTTCGTTCGTTCGTTTTGTTTGGATGCCCCAAAAGCGATGAGAACGGCGGCACCAATGACCGGGGGGCGGTTGCCCCGTTGAGTTTCGGCCCGAGTAGTGGGGTTCATCCCCGAGGCTCGATCCTACAAACCTGTGTGGTGGTGTGGATGTCCCCGTTTCATTTCATAATTCTATTAAATACAGATTATACTTGTATAATGTGTTCTAGGAATATACATACCCTCTATTCGTATTCTGGGTTGAGAATAGTAAAAAAAAGTACATTTCAATTATTTTATTCATTTCCAAATAGTTACAATAACATCTATACAATGTTACACTACTTCTAAATGTTTCCATAATGTCAACACATGCATCAAATAAAATAATATTAATAATTATAAATAGAAAAAAAATACTGTAAATAAAATCTATTCTTTTTTTAAAAATATTGACTCGTACATTATAAGCAATCACAAAGTAAGGTAACTTAATGTTAAAATATTATATTCAATCATAGTTTATTATTCACTGTTTGATTATGTTTCTTGAAAATTATAGTATTATAGTTTAAAAAATTTTTGGTTTAAATTTTATTGATGAAAAGTTGTACTGTATAATCTTTTATTCTGTATGAAATTTTCATAACCATATTATATTGGTCATAAAATTTAAGTATTTTCCTTTGGTAATATAATCACCTATATCAGTTATTAATATTAAAAGTAATTAAAAGTGGCGTAGCGAGGGGGGGGGGGCATCATGCACGGGCGCTACTCACAAAGGGGCGCCAAATGGTCCGCAAAACAAAAAAATGCTGTGGATAATTTTAATTTTTTTTATAATATCATTTCCGGAAAATATATTTTAAATTTGGTGCTTGTGCAATATAATAAATGTTAATTCGTAAATAAAAAGGAAGACTAATAGTCTAAATCAAACTCTAATAATATTATATATTCATAATAGAAATGGCGAAATTGGCGCCATAAATGTATTGTGCCCCGGGCGCGAGTTATGCTCGCTACGTCACTGTTTAGTGATTTAAGATGTTTGCTAGTTTTGAAAATGTGACATTAATATTATTTTGAAATCAATATTTATAATTCATTGAAACGATAAATAAAATGATAACTATTAATTATTTTATATTAACTACATTATATTCATAATAGTACGATTGCACTTCCTTAATGTAATATCTAATTTATATACATTTCACATGGAAATATTTTTAATAGACACTGCATTATATTTTATTAAATGAAAAATTTAAATAAGCAAAAAACAATAATTAAAAATAATTATATAGTTTCACAGAATTTATTTAAAGGTTTATATAAACAAAAAAGTAACTAGTTCATATTTAAAAGTAATGACGTATAAAACATATCAACAATTTATAAAATAATGTTTTAATTCACTACAATTATCAAGTTTTATTTCTTCTATATCACCAGCTTATATTTTTTGTAGGGGCAATCCCAAATTCAATAAAATTTATTTAAAAATATTTTTTATATTAATAAATGAAATAGCGAAAAATATATTTTGTTACATACATTAAGTATGTAACTAAGAATTGTAAAAAATGAAATCCATCATAATGTGAGAAAGAAAGAAATCATGTATATGTAACAAATCGATTAATTTTCCAAACTAGATGGATTATTGTGAAACTTATGAGACTAATTTTAAAATTCAATCTATGATTATTTTATATTTTGATACCGAGGTATTCATAATGAAGACTTTAAATGAAAAAATAATGTAATGGAATGTAAAAGTATGTATATAAATCAATATTTATTAAAAATAGGCGGCTGGCACATGATATTACAACGACGTTGCCTATTTTTTATTTTAAATAGCAATAATTATATAAGACATTTATATTTAGAGATTATTACATCGACTTTAACAATTGTTTTAATATTATAAAAACTGAATATGGTAAAAAATCAAATTTTTATAAAGGCATATGATGACGACCGATTAGCTCAGTGGCGGGGATGCTGTCCACAGAGCCGATAGTCGTGGATTGGATCCCAGCGTCGAAACAAATATATGCATAGCCTATAGATACTTATTCCAAGTTTGATTATCCCGTCAATCTGTATTGGATAAGCGTGGTAGGTTAATGACAATTAGCAATGGGACTTAAGTGAGCTTCGTTATCTAACTATTGTTAGGACATTTGAAATAACAGCTATGATTTATCTTAAAATATAAACCTCTATTGTTGTGCTGCATGTTAATGGATTAAATATTAAAATAAAATTTATGATAAATCAAAATAATCCGTTAAATACAGCTGTCAAAATAATATAACACTTAAGAATATCGATATTTATATAAGTAATTGTTATTTGCAACTTTGAATCGGTCAAAGTGTCGTTACAGTAATGAATGCTTAAGGGCAGGCTACACCGGGAATGAAATGAAACGAAGCTGATTACTTTGAGAGCTACACGAAGCTAAGCGAACTAAACGTAGTTGGCCCATAGTGGAAAGTAACGTCAAAAAACAACACTATATCTTGGCCAAATTCCGAAAAGAATGTTTGATAATATAGCGTTGCCTAGCAACAAATAAAAATAAAATTTATATCACCAACTACAAAATGTGCTCATACTAATTATAAAAATGGTAATAAAATAATATTACCACAGTTGTGTGAGTGATTCGTTTATCATGAGCTGTAATCATAATTGTTATTAATTATTACTATGTAATTTGTATAATTATATTCAATAATATAAGATTTTCAGTACGTGAGTTATGATAACTCTCGAACGGTTTGTTTAAATTTATACTTTTTGGAATTTGGCTAAGGTGTAGATAGATTGTCACGCGCGGGAGCCTCTCTTCGCCTCCGGGGGCATTTCGCTTCGCTAGTGTCGTCAGATTCACGATATTGCATAATCCACATCGCTAGCTTAATTAAGATTAGTAGTATTTCGTGATATGAGCCGAGGCATCAAGCCGCGGTAGCTACATAAGCGATGCTAAAGAAACTTAGCTTTGTTTCGCTGCGTACCCTGTGTGGCCTGCGCCTTGTGCTGCTTACATTTTACAGACAACGAATAAAGTTTTAAGAAAGGTATACAAGACAAATTATAAGACTACTTATTCAATGAGTATCTATTATTTACAACTTTTTTTGATCGAAGTGTAGCCTTGTGTTTAATTTTATTCAAATGCTATTTCGTAGTTGAATTAATATAAAGAAAAGACCGATATGAGATTCAATAATCTTGATATCACATACATATAAGTCCAGTATAATAGTATAAATTATTAAAGGAAATAAAAAAAAATCGTATAATACAATAATAAAATCAAAATACATATAACAGTGTAGTATTTTCGTAAAAAAAATGTAATAAAAATAATGTCAGTTTTTTTAACTTGTGGCACATTTTAACTATTTATTTAATACTTAATATCGTTCAAAAAAAAATGTTAAATTTCTAATATTACTCTTTTAAAATCCGTGTACCTCACTCCCTTTCTGCACATGCATTTGAAGAACTCTATTTTTAGAAAGTAAAATTGTAAATTATTGAAAGGTTGTTAAAATTATTCGATTATTTTACTAAAAATATGTATAAATTAAATAGGAGGTATGCACTACAAATAAAAAAAAGTTTACATGGTTTTTATTTCTTGCATAAATATTAGAACTTAAACAATTTAATTTGAAGAAGAATAAATTGAACTTTAAATTTTTTTATCTATTTGAATAGAAACGCCTTGAATTCGCATGAATTACTTTTTCCGGTAGGAATTAATTGAAATAGAGTAAAACTCTATTTATAATTTTTCTCAAATTTTCTCAAATTTGTATTTTTAAAGGAACATTCCTATGCGCGGTCTTATCTCTTTTTTTACAGTTCGTAATGTATGCCTCATTGTTAGGCCATACATATGTACACATATAGACGGGGTCGCACGATTAATTCCCGGGAAATGGACGTTAACCCACCACGCTTGTACAAGGTGGATAGACGGCACACCCACACTCGGAATAAATGTGTACATCAGTCATATATTTATTTATCCCGATGCGGGAATTGAACCGGTGACCACTGGCTCTGAAAGCGTTTGTTGAGTAATTTAGGTTGATTTTATATCTTGCCTACTTTGTCCGAGTTTGAGACTTCGAAGTTTTTTAACATGGTCTCTAACAACTTGTTCCGTTAGATATTTTTTCATTTTCCCGTAGATCACATATACATTTCCGTGCCTCGTTTTAGCTGCTGAAATTTTGAACAAATTCGATTTCGTTTCTCTGAAAGTTTGTTCCTCGCGTAACACGCTTCCAATTCGCAAAGTAAATTAAGAACATTAAAAAACATAACCGTATTGTTGTAATAGTAAGCGTTTACAAATTGTCGTCGTTTAGAGCGCCCTTGTCTTAGAAGGACGGTCATGCGTAGTGTGGGTAGGAGCCCAGATGTGACGTCACGTGGGGTGGGGCCATTGAGTGGGGCGAATAGAGGTTGCTTCCCCCTCCGCCCCAGTTGCTCCATGACGCTGAGGGGAAAATTGACGCTGAAACAAAGCAACACGCTAACCTAAATTGAAAGAAGCCTTTTACCACACATTACCACAACATGGAAACTTTATGTAACAACCATTACGGTTCTGTGTCGTCGAAAACTAAAATTAAAGTCAACGAGATGACTTTCCCAGCTTCGGCAGGCACTATAAAGCGTCGCACCTGTCTTCTCTTGTATACAATGGTTGCTGAGCAACGTCAGGCCTGGTCTGGCCAGGTTTCTTGACGGCCTGTGAACTATTACGTCCTTGCAGAATATCGACTTTAAGTAATGTTGTATGTCACTGCTTTTCATATGATGTGTGTATGGATTTGAATGAGCAATTCCGTTTCATTCACCTTCGTTTACTCTCTCTACACAGTCTACACTAAGATCGCATCCACAGTGCCTTTAATGTTGCAGATTTTCATTAGGAGCGTTTACTTACGTGCAGGTGACCCCATTTGCTTTGTAAATATCTGGACAGACCAGAGAATTTAACTTTGCTAAAATACGTGAAAAGCAAACAAAAGTAGAAAAATAATATCTATTGTGTGTTTACTAAAAAAAGTGGAATAATTCTTATCGAAAAACGTCAACAGTCCTAAGTCACATAACATTAAGTATGTCAACTAAACTTAAACGTAATCTTCTGTGGAGTCTACTATACTTGAAGATGCCTCGTGTGGAGGCGAAACCGTGTCGCGTGCATTGTGGACATGTGAGGCAGTTTGGAGGTGGAGTATGGGTTTCGGTAAGAATTAAATTAGTTTCATGAGAAACAACCAGTAATGACGATGAAAGGTCATCACTGGTAATTCCTCGCACTGCTCAGCTGTGTTTCGTGGTAGCTTTAAATACACCACAACTAAGCGTTGGAACAACTTGCCATCATCTTCGTGACTTGCATACTGCAAATATATTTAAAAAAAAAAATACAAAAATCTAATTTTAAGTATGCAAACAGGAAGTTGTACTTTTGGTTGCGGTGAATTTATTACATAATTTAGTAGTTTTTTATTTTATTGTATTGTATGTGTATTTATGTATATGTATATATAAGTATGAGTAGTAGTATATATATGGGTGTATGTGTGTGTCCGTATCAATGTCGCCACTGTGGTTCGCGATCTGACCACGTTGGTTCTTGCTGAAAACCAGCACCAGGTGCTCCAATAGAACTCCTGGCATATGCTGAGCAAGAACCATTTTATGACACTTGTTAGATTAAAATTATTTTCTTTTTGTATTGTTTATTTGTATATTATAATTTTATTAAGGTTTTAATTCTAGCTTTTGTAAAAAAAAAGGTGTTATGAATAAAGTTTTTTCTATTTCTATATTATTTTTCTGTTTTTGTTTGTTTTTAGCTCATCTTAGTAAAGTAAAATTCTGACTGTCCACATAACAATGGATTCCCAGGAAGTAACGCTTGACACCATTAATCTTGAAAATATAAAAAACGTGTAGAATATTATTATCATCATCAAGATCATGATATTATTATCAATAGCCTCAATCAGTCCACAGCTGGTAGTAGACTTCTGCTAAATTAAATGTTTGTGTCCATAGTTCTCACCCCTGGCGGCCATATTGGAAACCACATCGTCAGGCAGCTAGCATCAGAACGATGCAGTCTAACAGTAAACCTGTGTCAATTTAGGCGTATAATATAAAATGCTTGTCACTATCAAAAACCAGTCCAGTGCCTTTCCCAAGACGAGCCACCTAGTTTTATAATGCTTATAATATAATACAACATAAAAGTATGAAATGCATATGAAACAGAGAATAAAAATGTAGGATTTAAAAAACAGTATTAGCAATACAGAATAAAAATATAAAGTTGTCTGGTGTTGACTACTATTGTACTTTCAAGCAAAGAATATTTGACAGTATTCGTATTAATATCAGGTTATATTATTGATATTCGAAGGTCGAATATTCCTTCTTTCAAAATAGTAGTTAAGATTGAAAATGTAATTCTGCAACCGGAAATTCATTAATTATACACACAAAATGATAATTCGCTATTGCTTTTATTAATACAACCTTTACTTGATGATTTTTGAAACATTAACTGTTTGATAAAATGGCCACAGATGCTATATAGAGAAAAATAATGGAGTTAACGAAAAAATGTACTATCCGTATAAAACGCGGTAATACAGAAAAATGTCAAAACTCAATTCTCTCGTATACCTTCCCGGCCCATTCTAACTATCGTCGTTGTACCATTACGAAAATAGGGAACGTAAAAAAGAGGGGCAAATGAAATTATTTAATCTTTAAAATAGTTATGTTACATTCATATCTTCACGCTTGCCTCCCTTAGGGGTAGGCAGAGATCACAAGATCTCCATCCCCCACGATCCCGACACACCTTTCCTGCTTCCTCCACAATCATCCATCCTTACATCCATTCTTCCTCTCACATTTATCGCAGCGAAACGGCTCTCCATTAGTCGCTTCTCGCCCTATTGAGAATCAAGTCGGGTGACGGGTGGCGAATCATGTCGCCGTCACATTTTAACAAATTATGTTGAAATTTTGATTTAATTAGGCTGAGGCAAGGCACTATAGTACCCGGGGGAGCCGGATCCCGGGACGGTCGGCACGCTTGCGACTAAGCTCGCTAAGGGACAAGGATAGAGAAGAAAGAAAAAAGCAGGGGAAAGGAAAGATTGATTTAGACAGAATGATAGGAATATGATACTACCGCAACGGAAGACAAGGAGTGATACGGTAGTAGCTCGGGAGGTCAGGGTCGCGTACTCGTGTATGTATAATATGTGTTGTCGTGTTTGCCCTATGCTCCAAAAGGGGGATTAGGACTCAGAGAGAGAGAGAGAGAGAGAGAGAGAGAGAGAGATGTGGTGTGTTAAAATATTTATAAGCAAACACTTCGGTAAACGTAGTGTGGGAACGTTTTCCGGCTAGATAGATTGCTAATGGGTGTCCGTTGAAATAATTAAGTTTTCAATCTTAAATAATTCTTTTAAATATTGTATTTTAATCGAATTCTATTTTATGAAACATCGTACAAATCAGTGTCAAATTATGTATCGAATAAATACATAAAATTAAGACGTTATAAATCCGTGTGAAACAGAAGAACAATGAAGAAGACGAAAAATAAATGAATTATATGTAATTGACATCAAATACATAAATATATAAATCGTTCAGAGGGCTTTGGAGTGAGCTATACTCAGAGTCTCTCTAGTGTATAGAATTCGGAATGGAGAAATTCGCCCGAGAACCAGAGTCGACATAGCTCTTCAAGTTAGCAGAATGGGGTGGCTATGGGCTGAACACGGTTGTCGGAGAGCCGACAATCGTTGGAGTAGACGAGTGCTGGAGTGGAGACCGCGACTCCACAAACGTAGTGTGGTACGCCCCCTTGCTAGATGGATCGACGATTTGCGCAAGGCGGTTGGCAGGGACTACATGCGTGTAGCCGAAGTTCGAGTTAGGTGGCGCGCCTTGAGTGAGGCCTATGTCCAGCAGTGGACTGCCGCGGGTTGATATTGATATTGATTGATTGACATATACAAATGTATTTATATTTGAGCGAGATATACAATATTTAAAAAAAATCTAGAAAGGTCATTAGGTTATACACGACCTGTAGTAAAGGTCGGTTATTGATCTCAAAAACCGTGTCTGAGAGACCTTTGAAAACGGCAACATAGTAAACCTATTAAAAACACATCAGAAAACTCAAATATTTATCACATCACCTCGCGGGACATTTCTCACCCGTTTATTCCATTAAGTCGAGTGTGTAAGATGTCCCATGCTACTGACAACCCGTTTCGAGTAGTGAGCCAATATTTGTGCACGCGAGTGTACCGCGGTATTAGAACTGAGATGCAGATTACCAGTGCGAACGTCGTCGTCTGCGTTTGAAGGGTGCATAATATCAGTGTCGGACGGTGCACCAGGGTTGTCACAAATGTCAATTCTTACAACTTGATAAAGGGAAATAAGATTTATTTTTAGTGTATTTATATAATGTTGTTCCCCCTTACCCCATTTCTAGCGCTAATCATCGTCTTTCCTGCCAGCTACTCTGCACAGATCTTCACAATAACTTTTTTTACGGAATAGGGAGGCAAACGAGTAAGGATATCGTATCGAATCAATAACGCTGAAGGTGAAGCTGGTTCTTTAAACTTCATTACACTCGTATTGCGTGGAATGAAGTTTCGAGTAAAAGCACGGTACTGGGTATTATTATATCTGATATCATAAAATAATACATTTGCTTACACATTTCACGTCTACTCAAACGCTAAGGGCCTAAACAGGTGAAGCGGTTCGTCCGTGAAATGTAGCGCCGCGATTCCGCCGCTTTGCGCATTATATGAAGCGACCGCGGGACGGTACTAAATAGGTACAAACTAGCAAGCGCAACCGGCGGCCGAGTAGCTGCTCATGTAATTAGATCCATATGATCTCGTGTCATCATCAACAGCCTGCGGCAGTCTACTGCTGAGCATAGGCTTCCCCCATGAAGCGCCACCTAGCTCGATCTTCGGCTACACGCCTCCAGTTTCTGCCAGCCGCCCTGCGCAGATCGTCGCACCATCTAGCCGGGGGGCGTCTCACACTACGTTTACCGAGATGCGGTCTCCACTCCAGCACTCGTTTGCTCCAACGATTGTCGGATCTCCGACAAACGTGACCAGCCCATTGCCACTTTACTTTTCTAATTCGAAAGGCTATGTATAATTCGAAGCAGAGGAACTGTCAGCGTCCACGTTTCGGCGCCGTAGGAGAGTACGAGTAGGACATCCTGGTCGAAGACTTTCGTCTTCAGGCTCTGAGGTATGGGCGACGAGAAGACCTGACGAAGTCCTAAATCCTGCCCAACCTAGCTGAATCCTTCTATCGGCTTCTTTCTCGAAGTTGTCTCCGATATGATCTCGTCTAATCTCACTGAATAGTGGTCGCGCGGACACATAATTAGGCCCTAATATTATAAGTATGTAGTTCATATTAATAAGACGTTAAAGCCCAAAGTCCAGTCGATAACATAAATGAAACACCGATGTATGGAAGCGATTTAAATCAAATTCAAAAAAGATTTGTTTTCGAAAACATACATACTTGGAACTAAAGTCAAAATAATCGTAAAAGATTAAAAATGTTTCAGAAACCATCATGTCAGATATATGAGCATGGCACCAATCGCGAATGCGGTGTTTTATAATATTGGGACATTACCTGTGGAGGTCGGCATAGCCGCATGTGGGGCCATGAAAGACGAGAGCTTCGCCGAGTGATGGTACGAGCTCATGAAGAGATCGCTTTGGTACTTGTAAGCCGGATCGCTAGCCGTCGGTTGAGTGGCCGCAGCTAATCCTTGGAAATCAAATTTGTATGCGTATCGCTTCCCGTGCACTTTCGTCATTATATTCTTGTCGTAGTAATATCTGTGACAAAATTACATATTAGACCATAGGGATATAAATGCGAGGATATCACAAAATAACATGGAAACCGCGCCAGCAAAGTTCATAATCGCATAGCACAATTCGGGTACCCGTGCCTTCGCCATGCAAAAGTCGTTTTTTTTTTCAATTTTTTTACCTCAGAGCACGACTGAGCTTGTCGTAGTTCATGTTGGGCTTTGACTTCCTTTCACCCCACCTCCTTGCCACCTCGTCCGGGTCAGTCAACTTGAACTCCCCGTTGGTTCCCTCCCAGGTGATGCAGCCTGCGTTGCTCGAGTCACTTAACAGCTCTAGAAGGAACTGCCACAGCTGGATCTGTCCGGATCCTAAAAGGTATAATTAAAAAATTAAAGTTTTTGTCTTGTGGGGATACTTTAAAAGTGAAGTTTATGAAAGAAATCCAACTATAATTTTAACACTAAAAGAAAATATCCGTGAGGTTAATGGCATCCCGACGTCACTACTTCAGAGAGAGTACTGTAGCTATTTTCAAGAATGTGCTCGCTGTCAATATTTTACTGTAAAACCAGTGCGGATTTTATGATACTAGGTTGGGGAAAAAAAGTCTTTTCGCATTAAGTATGTATAAACTTGCAATAAAATTTATTTGGCTGTTGTACTATGGAACTGGCTGGTTTAGACAGCGAAAACTGATTTTGTTTTATTATAAAACTTTTCTTTGGTCCGCGAAACAAAAATCTTTGACTCAAAAATCTTCTACGCTATACACGAAGCCAAGTAGGTGGTGTTGTTGACTGTCGAAGCTAATGATTCTGTATCGTCTGTGGGATGAGTAAAACGTATTCTCTGTCGCACGAGCCAGCAGCAAGAACCGACGTCAATTACTCTGACGCGTACTGTACGCCATTTCCATGCTAATTTTCTCTCACTCACCAACGAATGGTGAAAATAGCGCAGAAGGACACTTGAAATGTTACAAAAGGATAAATTGCACTCTTGCTAGGGGTGTCCCTATTTAGAAATTCGTAGGGTTGTGCAAACAGTTTTTTTTTATTTTATTTTTAAGTTTTGTTTTCTTCGGTTTTATTAAATATATAAAGAACTACCTGACCCGGTAAACTTCGTACCGCCTCAGAATCAATAAATAAAAAAGCTGAACGATAATTGCAGAATGTTTTAACTTTAGTTAAAAATATGGTCAAAACTTAACAGGAACGAAAATAAATCGTAATCAATAAATAATGCTCGATATGAATTAGGTTTTATTATTATTGTTGCTTTTACTATATTCCTAATATTTTTATCATATTTACTCACCTTTTAAACCTTTCCTGGACTTCCAAAAATAATTCAAAACCAAAGCGAGAGTAACGAACAGCTATATATATATATATATATATATATATATATATATATATATATATATATATATATATATATAGATTGAACAATCAAACAAGTGAAGATAAAACTTTGTATCTCTTTTAGGTGCCTTACGCACACAGTGCCTCTGTGATTTTTGCACTTCTGGGATTTTATATGGAACGTCACCGTAATCGAATCGGTTCGTTCAAAATTCAAAACAGCAAATATGATACTTTTATTTCATCAAGGAAAGTGTTCGCAAGTCAGCGCCAAAACGAGTCGTAATCGATTTACATAAGTTGTTTTCGATATCGAAAAATAAACTTAGACACATCGATCCGATGAAAAGATGTTGTTCGTATCAAGTAAAGAGGAAACATCGCATATAGCATATAAATTCGGTGGAAGCGATTGGAGGCGTTGTATTTTCTGAGGCAGTAATGGTTAGGGTCGGGCCCTACCGCGGAACGATGTTACGATATTGGGCGTCTATGTTTCCAGCGCGCACGACCGGACTCGTGTGCTGCCATGCGGAAACACAAGGTAGAGTCGGCAAAAAAAAATACTCACGCATGAAATATCGTCGATCATTTTTTTTATGTCACGAACGAGGAAGTTCTACGACGTGTTGATCACAAACGCAAGCTTTTGAAAATCATCAAGCAAAGGAATACTGCTTATCTAGGACACCGGTTCAGGCATCCGATATATGTGATATGAGCTCCTACAACCCATAATGATGGGAAAAGGTGCCGGAAAAAGGAAAGTTGATCGTAGAAAAAGTCATGGTTGAGGAACATCCGAGAGTGGACCGGGATAGCGAGTGTTACCAACTTTTTAGCGTCTATAGAGATAAAGAAAAATATTCGAAGCTGATTGTAAACGCTCATAAGTTGGAGTGGCATCCTAAGAAGAAGAATAATTTTTTATGTGATAAGAAGGCAAACGAGCAACCGTGTCACGGTTGCTCGTTTGCCTGATGGAAAGCAAACAACGCCACCCTTAACTTAGTCACTGGTCACTTGAATAAAGAATATTATTATTATTATTAGTAAACATGCGCAGGGCTATAGGCATTGAAGAAGCGTTGCTGGTCTTTAAAAAATGTATAGGCCTGTTTATTGAAGGTTCACGTGGAGGTTCCGAAACACCGCTGGAGTTAGCTGGTTCTACAGAGAAACTGAATGCGTATACCCGTACGTTAGGCTAATTTGTGTATCTAGGAGGGACCTGTGTCAAGTAGTGGATTGCCGCATATTTATGATGGTGATGATGATAAAATAAAACTGTTTTGAATTTTTATCTGTTCAAAAATATAATAATAACATCAAACTATTTTATATTTTTCTATACAGTAATTAAAAGCACGTAAAGAAATAACTAAATTGTACAAATTGATTTTTTTTTGGCAACGCTACTGTCACCCGCGAACAGAGTAGAGTCACACGAGCGTAGCATCCAGAGATTTATTCGCTGATCGATTATGTTCCAGTCACAACGTTTGTACTCGCATCTCGCCTCGCTTGAGACATTGTCTGGGCTATGCCTCATCGGTTTTATGACTCACAATTAATGCCTTGATCGGTAGAATATTGCGCCCTACAGCATAATAACAGCTATAGGGACGTTTCTCAATTTATGTAAGGAATAAAGAGTAGTCGCGTATAATGCAAGTTTATAAATTTATTATATTAGAATAGATTTATAAACTTCTAAGAGTCCAGCAACGTTCCTGCAATCTTACTGCGTATATCTATGGGTGGCGTTGATTGCTTCCGATCAGGAGCAACGCCTGCTCGTTTTTCTTGCTATGCTCAAAAAAAGTTAAGGGATTTTAACATTTTTTGAGCATTGTGCAAATCTAATTAATAATAAACTTTTTATCGTCGCGGACCGTTCAACCTATTATGTCTATTACTTAGACACTGGAGTCCATCCGAACTCAATTAAAACAAAATTTAATTCAAAACTAGTGTAATCTTGATAATTTTTAACAATATAAATTATAACTTGTCTAGTTTGCTAGTTGTGCTAGCTAAGCATACGAACTTGAACAGAACTGAGAAAAAGTCACATCACACTCGCACTGACACATTACATTTTATTTTTCTAAAAAATTTTCTAAGCGCGAACATTTTATAATTTTCCAATTTTTTCAAAGAAATTCCTTAGAAGGCAAATTTTTGTTTTAATTGACTTAATGGTAACACTCCTGCAATTGTACACTTAGTTTCTAATTTGTATTATAACGTTCCTAAAGCAGCACACAGCCGACAGGTGCGCGAACACAACTCACTTTACACATGCTCTGACCGTCCAAAAGCAGGTGTGCGTTTAGTTCTTCGTCACTTGGCTGATCTTTACAACGAAAATATAATTATGAATAATTTTCTTCTCAAATATGATCAATTATTAATAGTTCTCTTTTTCTCTCCTTATATTTCTCTTTCTCTCTATTATAGTTTTTAATATATGTATATGTAATATATGTATATGTAGTATGTAGTACATAGTATATGCAGTAGCAGTCAATGTAAACACCGTGTGAAAACGGACATTTTTATGGATATAGAGAAATTAAAATTACGAGTATTTTTATGGTATTTAAATAAATAAAAATTAATAACGAGTATGAACTCCTCTTGCAGCAATTATGGCATGTAATCGTCTTGGCATGCTTTCCACCAGGTTTTTGATGGTGTCCTGTGAAATGTGTTTTCACTCAGCCGAGGTCACACGTTTAAGCTCCCTGATATTTTGTGGAGGTGGTTGGACTGATAGTACTCGCCTTTTTAGGAGGTCCCAGACGTGCTCAGCGGGGTTAAGATCGGGGCTCCGCACTGGCCAGTCCAAACGGGGAATATCGACCTCTTGCATGTAAGCATCTACGTCGCCAAAATGGTGGGCCAGAGCATTACCATCATATAATGCATATTAATGACATCTTCACTCATTACATTCAGAACCTTGCCTTCTCTGAACGGAAACTGTCTCTTGGTATTGAATTCAGGTTCTTTGGATGTATAAACTCACGTTTAACTGCTGAGAGACGTAACATTGGCTACACCCCTCTTCCAGCAGCGCTATAATTTTACTAGCTCTTATTGCTTTTTCTGCCATTACAATAGATACAATGATATCTGTTTTAAGTCACAATAATATTCTACTAAAAATTAGAAAAAGTTAGTTTTGGTTGCCTAATAATCTTTTAACAATAAACCCGTGAAAAGTAAGTAAAAAGTCATAAACTTAAAAGGGATTGATTTTTAAAAAAAGAATAATTTCGAATATGGAATTAATTATTTTTCCAGACGCTTTATTAAGTGCCAGTAATATAGTTTTGCTATTAAAACCTCTTTACAACTAAATTATTATTAATAATGTAGAAAAGTAGTATATATAAATTATATGTAGACAATGCGGTGGATAGTATAATAATTTATTGTTTATATTATTATATTTTTTAGTTATTTATGATTGTGCTATTGTTAATTGTCCTTAATAAAATAATTAAAAAAATGTGTTGAAAAAGAAATCTATTTTTTTTATAATAATGTTTTTTAATAATGATAAGGCCCGGGTAATCGCTGTCTCACCTTTGAATCGAAACGTATAATTTGCATACAGCTAGCTACACACGCAACGTTGGCAGCGCTCGCGCGTGTTGTCGTACGTTGAAACAATCAATGGCACGTGCCAGCCCTGGACCCCAATTATAGACAAGGTTTCCCACGATCGCAACTACCTGATGAAAAACCGTACGTACGCGTGACTTAAGAATTGCCGTTTCAAAATTAGTCATGCACGGCTTTTATCGATAAGTGGTGTATGAACAATCGTGTCACCTGGCGATAAGTTATAACCGCAACCCTGACTATTGCGAAGGTACATATTACTTGGTTAGGAGAACGAACGCGGGTTGGTATTGATTATCATAGAGCACAATATTTTAAAGCTTATTGAGGAGAAGTAGGGGTCACCTTAACTTCTTGTGTCTTCTTTATATTAGAGCAGGCAAACGAGCATGGCGGTTACCTGGTGGTGAACGAATATCGCCGCCGATAGACATCCGCAACGCCGGAGGCCGGTCTTTAACGAACACGTTCGGTCTTCTCTTGAATGCCTCCATGTGATAACCACGTGGAAACACCGCAGGTGGTAAATTGTTTCACATATACACAGTTCAGTTAATATTATGCTTTTCTATATATATATATATATATATATATATATATATATATATATATATATATATATATATATATATATATATAATATATATACACATACATACATACATACATATATACATACATATCGTCACGCCTGTCTCCCGTAGGGGTAGGCAGAGACCACAGATCTCCATCTGCTACGATTTCGGCATACTTCCCTTGTTTCCTCCACACTCATTATTCTCCTCATGCAAGCCTACCGGTTGAGGGTACTCTCAAGGTACGTTTTTCGTGGTCTTCCTCTTCCGGCCCTTCCATCCACATTCGCAAGGTAAATTTCTTTTGCCAGTCGTCTTTCATCCATTCTCTCTATATGTCCAAACCCCAAACCATCTAAGCATGCCTTTTTCTACTTTTGTCACAACACCGTCTTTTACTCTACACACACACACACACACACATTATATATATATATATATATATATATATATATATATATATATATAAACCAATTTCTGTCCGTTAGTGTCGCTAAAACTCGAGAACAGCTGGACCGATTTGGCTAATTTTGGTTTTGAATTATTATTTTTGGAAGTCCACGGAAGGTTTAAAATCCCTAATGCCGTTTCTGATATCTCAAAAAGTTTTCCGTATTATTTTGGAGTACCTAACCCCAAAATTTTTCAGTCAATGTAAATGTAAGTGATTTACATAATTCCAGGTGTTGTGGGGAAAACGTGGCGTGACCCCTTGTCAGCTCATTAACATTTCGACTTTGTTGATCGCAGACAGATAGTGGATTCGATTCCGTGACGTCGTAGTTCCCACACGAAATAGACAAGATATCAGCACCATCTAGTGTCGCGTGTAATGATATATTTTATTACCACAAAATTGTCTGTGGAATAAGTGGTGGAATAAGATGGACTGTCTGCAAAGCTGAATGAGTTGCGCAGTCTAAGAGGTTTATTTCATTTTACAACTGTTTCAAATCAAGTCGGCCTTTTTAAATATTTATTACAATTATAACCATTTCTAAATTATATTATATGTAAGTGAAACTGGAACTAAACGTAAACTGAAAAGATATTAGAAGGATAAGCAGTTGAAGTAATTTCATTTACTTATTTGTCTATGACCTCCAAATCCAAAATGCCTCGTAGGTTATATATATATATTATTGTGGGGTTATATTAATAACCTCATTAAGAATATTTTTAAAGCCGTGATCAGGATTTGATCAAGTAAACATTGAAGGAACAGGAACAGAGGCCCGGGGGCACCGAATTTTCCCCCTCCCTCGTTAGTCCGCCCGTGTGGATTTATTGTATGTTTATTGATAAATATATAAAAATTTTTAGTGGCGTTATGGAACGTTCTAGCACTCAAAAACAATTGTATTTAATAATTAACTGAAAATAGAACATTGGATAACGAATTAAGGAAAACGATCACATCATGATAATCATCATCATCAACGTTTGTATTTTAGGCAATCACACAGAGTAGGTGCATGCTATTTTCGATGGTGAAAGCCAGACCATTCTACAATACTATCTGGTCTTTTTATAAAATCTATCGTATCGGTATAGGCGTTCAAATCGTTTTGTATATAGATATTATGAGTAAATTTTTTTTTATTTATTTATATATTCACGCATATCCCCAGCAGGGGTTGGCAGAGACCAGAGAGCTCAATCCGCTCCGATCCCGGCACACCCTCCCCGTTTCCTTCACACTCATCCATCTTTTCATCCATTCTTCCTCTCACATTCATCGTAGCGAAACGGCTCTCCATTAGTCGTTTCTCGCCCTCGTAGGAATCAGGACAGGACAGGTGGCGAACAACGATGCCGTCATTTTTTCAATAAATTAGGTATACTAAAATTTGTCTTAGTGAATCCCACGAGCCGCATGCTGAGGTAAGGCACCATAGTACCCGGGGAAGCCAGATCCCGGGAAGGTCGGCATGCTTGCGACTAAGCTCGCCCCTAACCCATCCAATGGCATGGCAGACCGTGGAGAGGAAGGGAAAGGATGGAGAAGAAAGGAAAGGGCAGGAAAGGAAATGCGGATTGGGGGGGGGCTACCAGGACTCGGAATAAATATTTATAAATCCATTAATATATTTATTTATAGGGATCGAACCTGCGACCATTGACTCCGCGGGCGGAGGGCTCCGCCACTGAGCCATTCGGTCGTATTATAAATTTTAAAAATGGAAAATATACGGGACCCGACCCACATTGGCCACAGGATCAGAGGGGTTGATGTCACACGAGCCGCAATCAGTATGGATCTAGCCAAGTACCCCCAAAAGTGGACCCCAAACGCCTCTACCGACCCCACACAAACATGTAAGTGGTTAATCGACCGATAATTTGATAGGTTAATTATTAAATGTATTTGTATGTACGAGTGTGTCAGTATGAATGTCGTCACTGTGGTCCGCGATCTGACCATATTGGTTCTTGCTGAAAACCAGCGCCAGGTGCTCCAATGGAACGCCCGGCATATGCTGAGCAAGAACCATTTTATGACACTCGTTAGATTAAAATTATTTTCTTTTTGTTTTGTGTTTTTATTTGTATATATAATATTATTAAGGATTTAATTTTAGTTATTGTAAAAAAATGGTATCATAAATAAAGTTTTTCTAGTCTATTCTATTCTAAATGCATTCGTAGAGTGATGTTTTATGAAATCATGGTAATTTTTTGTTTGTTCATGAGATAGGGCGAGTAAGCGTGTCGCCTGACCGGAAACAACCAACTATGCCCATAGATACCTGCGACACTATAGTTAGCACGGAGGCGATACCAGCCTCTGATATATGTGTAGGCTTATTTTTTTAAAATTCCTATGTCGTATGAAGGTGTACCAACCCTATCTGTTTCATTGCGGTAATTAAGTTGTTACCTTCTTATTTGTATAACATAATAAGTAATTTATGCAATTCCATTGCGTGTTTTCTTTAAAACAGAACTAAATATTATTTTTAAAAAAAAAAAAATTAGTTTAATGACAAAAAAGCTGTGACACTTCCTCGGTAAAGCCGGCTCATTCACGCATGGATCTATCAGTGTTGAAGTTGTTGAATATCTACATCTATGTTGTTGTTGTTGTTGAATATGAATATTTTCATTAGTAATATATAATTTTTTACGTTACCTGAATTGGCCAGACGACTGCTCGTAGGGCCAAACATCTGATATGGATCTGAAAAAAAAAACACCAGAGAATTAATAAAGTAACTTGAATAGTACCAGTATTGAACTAGTGGTAGAGCCACGCTGCAGATGAATACTTTGTCAAGAATTCATCTGCAGCGTGCATATTATTCGTCTGTTGCATTAATGGGCCGGCTCGCCCGGGGAAGTACCACACTCCCGCAGAAAACCGGCGTGCGAGTGGTAGCTTAGCTACCGCGCTGCGTACGGTGAGCGGTCTGAGTTCTAGAGGCTCAACACCCTCCCCTTCCCACCCCCCCTTCCCACTCCCCCCTTTCCACTCCCTCTCCCACTCCCAAATTCCTTTCCCAATTTCACTTTCCTTTAATGTCGGCAACGCTTCCACACTGCCTATGGCGTTGCGGATGTCTATGGGCGGTGTTGGTTGCTTTCCATCCGGTGACAAGCCTGCTTGTTTGCCTTCCTATGCCATAATATATATATATATATATATATATATATATATATATATATATATATATATATATATATATATATATATATATATATATATATATATATATATATATATATATATATATATATATATATATATATATATATATATATATATATATATATATATATAAATTAGTGCATTTGGCTATTATATATATACTTGTCATCAATGCAGTAGATATAAACCTACAATCTATAATCAAGCCTTATATACATAAGACTAAAAACAATACGTGTTAAACCTTACGGGTTTTGACTGGACCTAGATCCTTTTTAGTTCAACTTAATAATTTATTCTTCGAGCTTTACGTATATAATAGGTATATAATTTATACAGAGAGGTTTGTGTTGTTAGTTACTTTACCTACCAAATATTCACAGTGTAAACTTATCACTTTGTGCTTTCTAAGTTTATGCTAATATATCACAATACTTATTTATTTACTCGGCTGGCTCAGTGACCAGAAGTGGATCTTGAGCTATTAAATGAGCGTCCTCCATTTCTCCCTGTTCTGCGCTAATTCTTGCCAATTGCTCGCTTGAAGTTCGCACAGGTCAACATAAACCTGATCTCTCCAGCGATATTTGGGTTGACCAACTGGCCTTCGACCACTTGGTCCATCCAATCCTTGCCTAATCGCACAAGGTGACCGAGGCAACGAAGTCGATGTGCCTTAATCTCGCTGTACCCTAACCGACACTAATAATAGGGAGGAAAATCTAGAACACCCTTAGATATAGAAGTACCAAGCTGCGAATGTACAAGACGGTGATACGTCCCATTTTGATGTATGGAACCGTAGCTAGGACATTCACGCTTAAACAGGAGAATAAAATCAGTGGCCGAGCGGAAAATTCTCCGTTAGATCGTGGGCAGAACCAGAAACAAAGTGGGTCATGGAGATTCCGAAAAAACGCTGAGATAAAAGTACTAACTAGTTCACCAGCCAAATATATCACAATAGTTTATAATAATTATTCAACCTATATCTGCCATCAGACACCCTATACATGGCGATTATTCCAAAAACGAAGTATCAACATCTAGCCACGTCGAGATCGAAATCTGTTGTCATAACAACACCAGTAACAACAAAACAGACCCAAAAAAAAAAACAACAACAACTAGATACTGCATAGATTGCATTTGAAATAAGTTTAATGAGAACGCCGCGGAGCTGCAATCGTACACATTAGCATAGATAGGAGACCGTTCTGCCCACCGACTGTCGTCGACGGATACTAAACCACTGCATGTCTTACGATAACTTATCATTAAGTTATCTATTGTACCTATATTGTGTCCGATTGCAGAATTAGATTTCAAACACGTTCACTGCGCAGTTAAACAATGAATTTCATCTGATACAGTGGCGGTCCGATAATGTATCAACAGATATGATATTTTTTATGTGATAGGAAGGCAAACGAGCAGGCGTGCCACCTGATGGAAAGCAATCAACGCCGCCCATAAACACATCCGCAGTGCCATAGGCAGTGCAGAAGCGTTGCCGGCCTTTATATGTCACTATGGGGTTGGGCCTCCGGAATGCAACTGCTCACGTGATGAAGCGCGGTAGGTAGGCTACCACGCAGATGCCGGTTTTTTGCAGGAGTGTGGTAATTTTCCGGGCGAGCCGGCCCATTCATGTTACAGACAAATATTATGCCATTCTTGACAAAGTATTCGTCTGCAGCGTGGCTCTATCACTACAAAATGGTATTGAAGTTCTTATTAGCTTTGAGAATAATTTAATTTATATTTTAACGCTATTAAAAACCTTGTGAATTACTTATCTACACATTGGTATTGCCGCTAGGTTCTTGAAACAAAAAGTTTGTCTATGACGAACTTATAATAATGGCATAGACACTCGTTTCGCACAAGTGAGATTTTGTATAATTTCGCCGTCCACACTTTGTTTAAACGCTTCGGGCCGATACAAAGTTATATGTGTTAAACATTAATACTAAAAAAAATTAAAAAAAATCAATACGTTTGACGAAGAAACGTCAGGGGATATCCTCGAAACGACTAATCAATTTGCTAGTGAAGGAATCCCGAAGTAGTTCCATGACCTCTCTAACAGTGTGGCGCCATCTTGTCGAAATCATGTGTGTGAAGTAAATGCAGAATGTTTTTTTCTCAATATTGTCAGAAAATAATTAGTAAACATGCGTACTGATTATTCGATCTATAATCCAATTCTGCTACCGGATACCTATATATTTAAGTATGAGGATTGATTATCGCATCATAACTGTTTAATCTAAAAAGTTGATTTAATTTTACAACCTTTTTAAATCAAGTCGATAGTTGTTTTTTCACAGCCCTGAAATAAAAACGGGGAGCGCGTAAGAATCTGTATAGTTTATTCAAATTTTTATGCGTCCCGCCGTTTTTATTTTAGTGTTTTAATAAAACCGTTTAACTTAAAAGTTTAAAAAAAACTGTTAATGGTTTTTATTTGTGCCTCACTAAAGAGAATAACGGGATATCTAAGATAATGTATTACAGATAACAAATGTGTGTTGTGATGAATGTTATAAACGAACAAAACAAAACCAAAATAATGGGCGTAGTGTACTGCTTTGGCGATTTACTCACATTTGAACGTATTAAATGTACGTAAAAATGAATGATGAGAAAAGGAGAGTCTGCCATATTCGGATTGAGTTAAATTAAACACTGATTTGTAAGAATGAGATATAGTGGAAACTTAGTATGAAACAACCCTCCTAATAACACTTCATTATACGTGGGCACCGCAGTGGCTATGCAAATTATGGTAATAATATACGAACGCAAACTGGCAACACTTCACAAACGATTTTGGCCTGAAACGCCGATCGCTAAAGGCTAAAATGCCGTTCGATAATAATTTAGAGCGATGGCGTTGATACTCGTATATTATTAATATTGAAACAAAAGCGTTCCCCCTAACGACAGTTCGCGCCTTTTGTTAATATTATAATAAAGTAATAATTGTTAATGACACTCGAGTTATGTAACAGACTATAAAGCACGGAGCTTGTGACAAATCGCCCCTAACCGTCGCGGAATCATTTGAATGTAATGATTCGACGTTTCAAGTGCCGTGCGTGCACCAGCGAGCCGTGTACACTTGCTCTTAACGCTGGGATCGGACCGCCTTTACTAACCAAACGAATAGTATTTTTATAAATCATGATCATTTGAAATTCGCCTCCTTCACAAATGAAGATCACAGATTGGTTTAACCCGATTTAAACGCGCCCCCGAAAAGACGACGCACGCGTAACGTCTTACACGACCCGGACGACGAAACGGCGTCGTTCGAATCCACCCACGACACCAACACTCACACGCACCCCGGCTCTAGTCGAGCACGTAGAGTAGGGAACACTTCTACACCGTTTACACGAGATTCTCTCACGTACCCGGTCGGTTCTCACCCCCTAGACCTTAGGGCCTAGGGGACTACTAGGGATTATAGATACTTAGGTCCAATCTGCCCTTACACGTTTAACGTAGCGTCATGACGAATTATTATAATTAAAATCGGCACACACACATACATATGTACCTCCGACACATTCCCAAATACATTTTATTAGCTCAGTATTCGATAAAGCTGTTAAAGTCAATAGGCTACCAACATCTTCGTATCAAATCAGATTGGTTTATATTCCTCAGTTGGACGATCGTAGTATATCTTCTTTTTCTCAACCGTTACGCTATTGGCAGAGTGGTTGTCAACGTTATTTGACAACTTTTAGAGTGGCACATGTCACCTGCCTCACGGTGCTTCGCCTCTTTACTCTGTTAGTTATTATTCTGGTATACTTATGCATGGATCCGCCCAAAGATCCGATTTGGTCGGTCTAACTTATGGGTGCCTACCTCGCGGAGGTATAATTCCATCCACTCTGCTCTGAATAGCAAGGCGCTTTACCGCGCCTGGAAACGTGGGCAAAGAATGTGACAATTCCAGATCAAACAGTCGTGGATAGGCGCTGTCCAGATCTTGCGTGTACATTTGTACGAAACTCATTCAATGATATATGTACAAAGCATTCTTCGCCCTCACTAAATCTCCCGACCGTCTGTAATCTTTTTTCCGAAATCTTAGTCCATGTTTTTTCAGCGTAAAGAAATATAGGGAAAACTGCGGGAGTACCTATATATAGAATACAAGTACGGTATGATGTTATTTGCCTTCAGATGATAATTAGTACGATTAAGTAATCCGTCTAAAGATAATTAAAGAAATATACTATATAGATAGATATATGATAAAAGATGAAGGTTATCAGTAATAACTGACTCTTTTAAACATACACGGGTTTAGACGAGTTCGTTTAACGGTATGACGTGCGGTATGGTAGTTTACATCACACACATACATACACACATACATACATATCCTCACGTCTGTCTCCCGTAGGGGTAGGCAGAGACTCCATCTGCTACGATCTCGGCATACTTCCCTTGCTTCATCCACACTCATTATTCTCCTCATGCAATCCCACCGGTTAAGGGTACTCTTGACCTGGCCTTTCTTAAAAACTTCAGCAATTTGGTCAAGGTATATTTGATGCATCCCATATTTGCCTTATACTACAACCACGAAAAAGTACGCTAAGGTAGTATGGTTACTGTTATAGAATGGAGTCATATTCTATGACAGTAACCATACAACGTAGATGCGTTCTAATTTTTTTTATATGTTCACGCCTGTCAAGGGTTGGCAGAGATCACAGAGTTCTATCCGCTACGATCCCAGCACACCCTCCCCGCTTCCTCCACACTCATCCATCTTTTCATCTATTCTTCCTCTCACATTCATTGCAACGAAAGGGTTCTCCATTACCCGCTTTTCGCTCTCGTGGGAATCAAGACGCGACGGGTGGCGAACCACGTCGCCGTCATTTTTCAACAAATTATGTATATTAAAATTTGTCTTAGTGAAACCAACGAGCCGCAAGGGAGGATGAAGGTCAGCCCCAGCAGAGCTTCGCATGCTGAAGTAAGGCACCATAGTACCCGGGGGAGCCCGATCCCGGGACGGTCGGCGCGCTAGAAGACGCAAAAAAGAATAGGGCAGGAAAGAAAAATGCGGATTGGCGGGGTTACCAGACTCGGAATAAATATTTATAACCCACACATATATTTATTCGAATGCGGGAATCGAACCCGCGACCACTGACTCCGTGGGCAGGGGCCCCGCTACTGAGTCAATCGGTTGTCACTTACACGTACTTAAAGAAAGTTCCAACACTACTTTTGATCTTTATCTTGTTAATTAGTTATTCACTAAAGGAGTTCATCCCTCTATCAAATCGCCATTTAAAAAGATGAATGGATCTCCAAAATGCAAGTCATTGCAGTGACTAACAACAAAAGACACGTTCCTGGTGAAAAAAAAATGTTAAAAATAACTGTTAAATCGAGGGCGGTTAAATGGCTTCGACTCGAAGGGGCGAGGCGCGATCTAATCGAGATGATTATGATAAATCACCGTTTGTGTTGTGCGGGAGAGACGGTGACTGTATTGGGGAGCGGAAGCTATAAGCGGAGCGTGTTGAATACAAATATTGAATTTATTAGAGGGCATAGTGCATCTTGTTTTTTGAATATCAACCTCACCTGAAGTCGTATAAAACTGATAGAAACATAACGCTCTGATGAGTGACTGATAGTTACATAAGTTTCGTTATTAAACCCAGAGTGGAATATTCTTAGGCTATAGATAGTCAATAGGAATAATGGACAGATATTCTAGGCAAACTTCAATAACGGCACAGAACAAGGCAAATTACGGCAAAGAATTTCGTTAGAATTTGTTTAGAATAAAGCCTAAAGAATTTTTTCTAGTGGACGTAGGAGACGAAAATTGGAACAAATACTAGAAGATGTAGCAGGGTGAAATTAAACTAGCTTTTCGGTTGACATATTTCAAGGCAGTCGGCCCACAAATGACGATTTTCACTTTTTATGTCGGCCATCTTGTTTTCTGCCATTTTGGTTTTCCCCCCCCTCACCCATGTGTTCGCATTAGTAACCATTTTTTGTTCGAGCGAGAGCGAACCCGGAAGGGGTTAAGGTTCAGATTTTCAAAATTTAGATATAAATCCTCAGTCTCGTACCGTGTCAACAAACTTACCACTCATCTCTTATAGTTTCGACAATAACATGTCACTCAGTGAGCCAGTGAGTAGTAATGCAGTTATATATAATATAGAATAGAATAGAATAGAATATAGATTGATAGAATAGAAAAAAAAAACCGCTGTAGGGATTTTATTCTTTCCAAGCGTGTGGATTTTTAGGGCATAGGAAGGCAAACGAGCAGGCGTGTCATCTGATGGAAAGCAACCAACGCCACCCATAGACATCCGCAACGCCATAGGCAATGCCGAAGCGTTGCCGACCTTAAAAGAAAGTGAAATTATGGGAGTGGGAGTGGGTGGGGGAGTGTGAGTGGGAATCGGAGGGGGAGTGGGAAGGGGAAGTAGTCGAGCCTATGGAACTCAATTTAAAAAAAAATATCAAACCTCATTTGTAAAGGATTACGATATCAAACCTCATTTGTAAAGGAAGACAATGTCGGACAGTGTTAGGGCTATTCTAATGATTGATTTCCTTAGGAAACATCTATGTATATTTAGTATAGGATGTCAGATGGTAGAATTAGATATTTCAAAGATAAATAATTAAAAATCTACAAAGGATATAAATAAAAGTAATTAACTTTTACGCAGAAGAGAAGTGCGGGTATTATAATAAAATTTTTACCGTCATGTCGGGTACACTCTTGAAATGTAGACACGGTATTGTGTGCCATCTGCTGAAGTAGTAGCGTTGGGATGCTGTTAACATAGATGACGTTATTATCGTTTAGTGCTGAGAGGGTTGTAGGGTTTGTTTTATGAACTTTACCTTTAAATAACCCACATAGAAAAAGTCCATAGGGGTGAGATCCGGCGACCTGGATGGCCAGGGGATACCGCTGAAACGGCTTATTAATTTTGTTAGGGGAGAAATCGCGAAGAAGCTCCGTGGCCTCTTCAACAGTGTGGGGCATGCCGTCATTTTGTTGAAACCATGTGTGAGTAGTGAAGGCAGCATGTTCTCTTAATTTTGGCAGATAATAATCAGTGGGCACACGTTTACTGATTATTCTACCCATAACCTAATTTTACAACCGAACACCCTGTAATAGTTTTTGAAAACACGCTGTTGTTGATAAAGTTGATTGGAAAATGGAAAATGAACGATGGCGTACTCTTTACAACCACGAGCTATATGATCTGTACAATGAGCCGAACGTCATCAAAACCATTAAGATTGGACGCCTTCGTTGGACTGGGCGCGTGGTACGGGTGGACGAGGCTAGAGTACCCAAACGCCTACTCGACGGCAAACCAGATGGTCGTAGAAGCCGCGGAAGGCCAAAGCTCAGATAGCTAGATGGAATCGAGGGCGACTTAATGACAATCGGTGTGGGTTTGGACTGGAAAAATTTACTGGACCAGGCTAAGGTCCACCCGCAGCTGTAATGCTTTGATGATGATGATGATGTTGTTGATAAAATGGAAAATCACGTATTATGTCATTAGGATTAATTCTATTAATAAAAAGAAAAATTACTATTATAATAAATGTAACTTGTAAAAGTCCAACATCGAGAATATATTATATATTATATGCCGATGACGGATAAGAAGGTTGCTGGTTTGAGAGGGTTGTTTATACGATTGTTAAATGGCTAATCCAGCTTCGATTAGCACAGCGCCACAGAAAAGTCCAGCAACTCTGAGCTAATGGAAGGTCTGTCAGTGTCAACTTTTCGGCACAGTAAGAGAATACAGGCAGAACGCACTGGTCGAAGACTTTCGTCTTTATCATTCGATACATTGTAATGTTGTTTTTTATTTACGTTCCTTGAAATTTGCTTTTATAAACTATGTGCCACTAGCTTTTGCCCGTAGCTTCGCTCGCGTGGAATTTGGTCTGCTTGTCTGGTTTCGTGACAGGTCATTTTAAATAAATATATTTTTTTTACTTCATTTATGGTTCACTATATATAATTTATGCTGTCGCGGACAAGACAAACAATCCTACGGTACATCATCTTTGTGTAACTCCAATGGTTTTGGCAGCGTACCTACGCCAAGATAGCTCTCAGAGGCCAGATTTTTTCCGACTTAATTGGCATGTATCGTTATATTACTACCAAAATGACATAAAATCATTACAAATTGTAGCTTATATGTTATTCCGATGTCTTATATAAAGTTTCATCCAAATACTATTACACCCAGTAATTTTTCATTAAAGAGTAACAAACATACATCCATACTCACAAACTTTCACATTTATAATATTAGTAGGGTTACGGATCAATTTGCGATGTATCCCCGGGAACAAATCACCCCCCCCCCCCCGGTACCCCATCACCTGTGAACGTCACAAACGAAGTTATATTTTGCGACTCGCCAAATAGAATTGTCGAAAGTCATTACGTTTCCCATTTGTGATTTGGAATTGGTGGGTCGTGCAGACGGCACGGGTGGTCACATCTCTACGTATGTCTATTGGATTGTTTTCTTTTTTTTTTATCTGTGATCGTTGGTCTGGAAAACTCGCAGTGAGGCCAGTGACCTTAATTGATTTCGAAAAATTGTAACGTTGTTCAGTTTTATGATATACTAGCTGACCCGGCAAATTTCGTACCGCCTCAGAAT
The DNA here is from genome assembly GCA_031353405.1 of Baronia brevicornis. Lineage (NCBI taxonomy): Eukaryota > Metazoa > Arthropoda > Insecta > Lepidoptera > Papilionidae > Baronia > Baronia brevicornis. The sequence continues at coordinate 402,500 of JASFAT010001149.1, forward strand.
CAATAAATAAAAAAGTCGAACTATAATTGAACTTAACAGGAACAAAAAGAAATTGTAATCAATAAAAAAATGGTCGATATGATTTAGGTTTTATTATTATTTTTAATTACACATGAGCTTACATAATAAAGTTTGTAGTGTACGGTTCTAATTTGAAACTTGCTTACAATACAAATTAATTACGGAATTAATTATATTTAATCTGTGTTGTGTTATTAACAACACAGATTAAATATAATTAATTCCGCCAAAGTCCGTCAAATATTATGGTTGCGATCAGAAATTGTTGGTTGTCAATGTCAAATGTCAAAAACAAATGAACAAAAAAAAAACAAAATATTATTTTAAATTTAATTTGATTTCTGAATGACGTGACGAACATTAAACATTTGACATTCAAAACCAAAGAAATGAAAAAAAAAAACTTCACTTTACAATTTAATTTGATTTCTGAACGACGGGACGACAATCAAATATTTGACAGGTAGGGATAGTTTCTAAGGGAAAACGAAATTTATGCTTTTACTATATTCCTAATATTTTTATCATATTTACTCACCTTTTAAACCTTCATTGGACTTCCAAAAATAATTCAAAATGAAAATTAGCCAAATCGGTCCAGCCGTTCTCGAGTTTTAGCGAGACTAACGGACAATTGATTTATATATATATATATATATATATATATATATATATATATATATATATATATATATATATATATATATATATATATATATATATATATATATATATATATATATATATATCACATATATTTTATTTTTATAAGAGCAAACAAGTATGCACAGCGCCAAAATCATTACAAAGAAAAGTTTCATCATCAGATCCGGTAAGGTGCATTTTGCCCGAAATTTCTTTCCACGCACTACTACTCTGTGGAACCAGCTACCTCCAGCGGTGTTTCCGAATCGATATATGATTAGCACCTTATAAAAACAAGTATAAATAATTCTTAAAGGCCGGCAACGCTTATGCAATGCCTATGGCACTGCGAATATCTGTGGGTGGCATTGCTTGCTTTCCATCAGGTGACACGAAGCTATACGGTATTGGAATCTTAAAAAAACTTATAATTTTGTTGGCTGACATCGCTAACGCAATGCCCCTGTATTTTTTATAGCAGAACAAATCAATATCAGGTGGTAAGGGTTATCAGGTGGTAAGCGATCACCGTCGCTCATACACAACTATAACACCTCCAGCATTGCGATGCCAGCCTTTTGCGAACACACATGCCTAGACCTGGATCGCACATATGATATTTTATAAGTCTTAGTTCTGGCACGTTTTCAATATTTTTCCGTCGAGTGGACAATGGACGCCCCGTGGCGATGCTCTATAGCTTTCTAGCTTCGTCGGGTCAACAATACGTTCTCAATGCAAACATGTCACCCTCGTATAAAATTTATTGTGCCCCTATATTGGCAGAATGGCTGTTCTGGAGACATTAAGTCGGCGCCAAAATCGACGCTCAGTATGAATGTGCTGGAATTTTTGAAGTGAATCGCGGGGTATGGGAGTGAAATCGTAGAACGAGACATCGTCTCGATTCAGGCTACGCTCCCCTCCACTCGGCTCTATGCAGGATCACTTACACGTGACCGTGAGCATACAGTAGAGACCGAGCCGTCGTCAATTTTTATATTTTTAAAGGGTGTAAGGGGAGAACGGTAATAACATCTTAACCGGCCCAAGTCAATCTCACCTGCACGCGCTTCGGCGGCGGCGCTATCTAAGCGGGTACCGGGTGCTCCCTGCTATATCACAGACGAGGCTCTGCCTACCGAGCAATGGTGGTACAACCATATACCCGATCGGGAAATCGGTCGGAAAAGGTTTCATCGACTCTCGAGTCGACTAAATTACTCCAAAAAAATGTCTGGTGCAGAAAGCAACGGGAAACCACAGCACTAAATTCCCAAGAAAATCACCATGAAAGTCGCGATGAAAACAGCGACTTTGTCATAGAATGGAAGACCCGCTGGGTGAAGTCTGGTGATCGTGACCTTCAGACATGAGAGATCGACCAGAGAGACAGATTTTTTAAAACCTATTTTATATTTTAAGCCTTAGCGCAGACTTGGCCAAGTTGATCAGACCCAAGGACCACAGTTTATTAACTAGACTTTATGCGATAAACCAATAACATAATCAATAAATCTTTATCGACTTAACATCGAATGATAATTTACATATATGTACATATAGATATGAATATATATTTATATAATATATAAGAGTAAATGAAAAAGTATTTGAGTGCAACAAAATTGATAAGCGTGCCACCTGATGGAAAGCAATCAACGCCACCCGTAGCCATCCGCAACACCTTAGGTATTATGGAAGCGTTGCCGGCCTTTGGCAAATGTGTACACTCGTTTCTGGAAGGTTCCAATGTCATATCGGTTCGGAAACACTGCTGGAGTTAATTGGTTTCACCGGATAGTGACGCGTGGACAGAAGTTTCGGTGAAAGCGCGTAGTAAAGAGCGCCATTCATCCAGATGGTGTGGATGTAGGCATAGCGCCGTAGAACTAAAAGAAGCCTACGTTTAATCGAATCGAAGCCAATGACAGAACAAGTGGATCACGTATCACGATGTTTGCAGCCAAATCAAATCAGCGCGATGCTCTTATACCCTCGAAACCCCTTCGAACGATCGGCGAACACCAAATGAACCTCGTAATGTTCGCCTTTCTATCGTAATTACGCACCCATTACCGACACTAATCTCCCAATGGCACGTCCAAATCACGCGAGAACGAAATAACACCTTACGTAATTGTAAATAAAGTTTGTTATTGACAGATCGCGTGGCGAGAGTTCGAGCCGGTTGTTTTTTTTTTCGGTAAGCGAAACAGCTCTTATTGCTTCAGCCGTAAACAGAAAATCGTCGATCATGCGTGGTGGCAAGCGCAACTGTTAATTGTCTTGAAGGTTGTAGGGTTTAGTTTTGTATGGATAGCGGGGTATAGGGTAGGGTGTAGCTAGCCAGAGGCTTGAAGGAGTTAATGCGTGACGCACAAAAGGCCAAATCACGCCTGACCCCTTCGGCTTGCTGTCGCGGCGTCGGAGAATGAATTTGTATTATAATTATCATGCCGGTATAGACACCGCTGAATCGGTAGTATTTTATTTTTGTTAATACTTTCCTTATAATATTTATTAAAATATGGAAGTTAAACTATTTTGAAATGGTACTTTTATTTATTTTTGTTTTTTTTTTTTTTTTTATAATACGGAAGATTATAATTTTAAAAGTGGAGGGATTATATTATATAGGTGGTCCGGTAGAGTCCGAGCCGGTAGATATAGAAAAATACAAAGGATATAAGTAAAATTTGATGACCAAATGGCTCAGTGGCCAGGCACTCCACCCGCAGAGTCAATGGTCGCGGGTTCGGAATCCCGGCATCGGAATAAATATATGTAAGGATTACAAATATTTATTCCGAATCTGGTAACCTCGCCAATCCGCATTAGAAAAGCGTGGTGGGTTAACCGTCCGTTCCTCCAGAAATGGAGAGGCCCATGCTCAGCAGTCGGACATATGGCTGTTAAAAAAAAAGTAAAATTTAATAACTTCTACGACGAAGAAAGGTATGGGTTTTATTTTTTTAATTATTTCGTCTAAATGTCGACCGCTACGTTGGATATACTCTTGGAACTACTGGCCAACATGAAATCATAGGATTATGATGGATATATATGGGTTGATGGAATGGAAGAACGAAGGAAGAAAAATTGTGCAAAGCAAAGACGTGTACATAACGAACACAAAATGGCTGCGCTTACCCCTCCCCCGCGCCCCATGCGTCATTGTCCTCAATCAACCTAATGAATTCTTTGATCCTTTAGTTATCGAATGGTAAAATTAAATTTTGCATTTATAGTATAGTTATGGACGTAGCTACAATCAGTGGCGGATTTACACATTTGCCGCCAATGGGCTATTCAAATTTTTTCGTCCCTACTTTTATGTCAATGAATTTGTTACTTTATGATTTGTGCGCTATCGTTTCAATTACTCCACCTTTTTTCCCTGTAATTAATATGATTGAGTACTAGGGGATGGATGTGTCGGTTCCTAGATTATTTTTACAACCCAACAATTTAGTTAAGATTGCATAAGAAATAGTTTTTGGATATATTTCTGAGTTAATAAAAGCTCAAACATGTACCAATAATTTTGGCGGGGTATGCTTTAATACAACTTAAACAATAGTGCAAATTAAGTTCGGTAAAAGAATTTGTTTTTGACCTTATAGAAAGCAATCAACATCGCAGTCCGCAGTACCATAGGCAGTTCAGAAGCGCTGCAGGCCTCTAAGGAAAGTTTCATTATGGGATGGGAAGGGAAAGGGGGGTTGGGCCTCTTATTATTAATTTTTTAATGAAACTCTAAGACAAAAGAAAACTTTGGCCGTCCCTAAAAGGTGCCGCCTTAGATTTCAACCTATTCAGGCTGCTGTATATAAATAAAACACTAATAATACAATTGTTAAAATATGTATATACATACTATATGTATATTTATTACTTTTTGTTCTAGCAAACTGATTTCATAAATATTATATCTTATTAACATTTAAAAAAAACTAACTAACTTTGTTGGCGTAGCGACCTAAAATGGATCTAGCCCTCCGAACAGATTTTACGCCACCGTGCCCTGTCCTGCGCCACCTCCTGCCAGTTGCAGATTCGAATGTTGCTCAATTCATTCTCCACCATGTCTTTCCAGCGTCCAGAGGCGCCCCACAGGACGTCATCCAGTTGAGCGATCCACTTACGCTCTCTTGAGTGCACAATCCTGTCCCATCCTCTCCACGTCGCTCAGTCAACGAATTCGGTGGGCCTTAGTCTTTTCAATTACATTGGCTTGGGCCACCATATACTCGATTTCGGTAATTTTTCGATTTCGCCAACTGCCATCATTTCTTTCGCTTTCCCAGGATGATTCGGAGGACTTCTCGTTTTTCAATTTTTTTTTAAATTTAATCCAACAAATAACATATTCATTCGTTCACGTTTATCTGTTTATTTTGTAGCGGTCTTTTCTCCAGCTTACTTAACCTGCTGGTAAATCCACCACTTTCCCCGGATCCCCGGATTTTGTTATTATCATTCTTTTGAATTCCCTCCCACTTTGGAAGCAAATTTAAAGACGTATTCACGACGATAATTAAAAAAAAAATAATGTCACTGATATAAGTTGGTGGGAAAAGAATTATTTTAAGACCATTTAAAAGATAATTAATGCCATGGCTACTCAAGATTCAAAGGTTTTATGAGATCAAAGATAATTTGTATAGGACAGGATAAAAGCCAGAGTGCAACATCCCTGGACTCCATGAAATATATGACAGACAAACAATCGAGCAGCGCTTCTATCAGCAATAAAATAATAATAAAGGGATAATTAATAGATTTCGGTGCATTACCGGCGGCTAGGGGTCGATACGCACTCATTAATTCGTCGGCGAAGGGAAGATCGCCCCCGTACCAGTGGTAAGGTTGTCAATACGTTTCCAGCATATTTGCTTACTTTCTTTTTTATATACAGTACGAAATAATAATAAAAAAAAACCTTAGTCAGTTTTTCATTGTAATATATCTACTAATTTCTCACCTCGTTTGATCGGAGCAAAAACTGCGAAAGAAGAAACGAAACTCTGCGGTTGAACCCCTTTGTTTATTTTTTATTTGTTTGCATCAATGCTATTTATATTACTAAAATTATTTTTTTATGACAGAATTTTTAAGCAATCGTTTGCCTTCTTATAACAAAAAAAAAATGTAAGGGTGTCGATGGAAAGCGATCAACACCCTCCATAGACATCGCTCTGCAACGCACAGGGATTTTAGAGCGATGTCTCCACCTTTAAGAAATGTCGTCGTATTTGTTCTAAAACACCGCTGAAGGTAACTGGTTCTAAAGACTGGGACTGGGAAACATGTTTCGGGATAAGTACATCATACTTCCTGAACGCTGCCCGCTGGGCAGCGTTCAGGAAATTCCGTCAAGTCTTCTCGTCGCCCATACCACAAAGTCTGAAGACAAAAGTCTGAAGACAAAAGTCTTCAACCAGTGCGTCCTGCCCGTACTCTCTTACGGTGCCGAGACGTGGACACTCACAGTCCGTCTCCTCGCCAAGCTCAAAGTCGCTCAGAGGGCTATGGAGAGAGCTATGCTCGGGGTTTCTCTGGTGGACAGAATTCGAAATGAAGAAATTCGCCGGAGAACCAGAGTCACCGACATTGCTCTTCAAGTTAGCAGACTGAAGTGGCAATGGGCTGGACACGTTTGTCGGAGAACCGACAATCGTTGGAGTAGACGAGTGCTGGAGTGGAGACCGCGACTCGGCAAACGTAGTGTGGGACGCCCTCCTGCTAGATGGAGCGACGATCTGCGCAAGGCGGCTGGCAGAGACTGGATGCGTGTAGCCGAAGATCGGGCTAGGTGGCGCGCCTTGGGTGAGGCCTATGTCCAGCAGTGGACTGCCGCGGGCTGATATTGACATCATACTTGAATCCATATCATTAAAACTGTAGGGATTTAATTTTTTTTTGTGGTGAGTTATGTAAAAGTGGAATTTAGTGGCAGGAATTATTTTGATCTTTTCTTTAGAATAAATTTGTGTGCGTTTACGAAGTAATAAGCAGGTGGTTGAGGTATACTTTAAAATCTTAGGTATATGAGCAATAACACTGGCTTACGCCTGCTAACTTTAACAAACACAGTTTAAATTGCGTCCACACTTTTTCAACATAGCAATTTGAATGTCAGAGTTGATAACTTCATTGGCTGATTTTATGAAAAAAAAATTCACTGTACACTAAATGTAATCTACAAATAGACTCATATTCCATATTCGTATGGTTTCGAGACAGCAGCCCTAGATTAGTGCCTTAATTGCAATCGGCGTTCCCCGATCTCAGATCTAATAAAATCACCCCGCAGATGTATTTCGACGATTCAAAAGAAAAATGTTGGCGCTTTAGTATCGAATCGAAATACAAACGAGTTATCGATTCACCTTGTGGGAAGAAATCAATGCCGCTCATAGATATCTGCAACATACATATGGTACCTACAGATAAAAGATATTAAGAGTTGAGACGTGTACCCTTTTAATCGATTCCTATTACTTCAAACTCTACTTATATATATTTATACATATTTTAAAAAATATAATTAAAAAGTTTTAAAACTTTATATTAAAAAAAAATGTGATACATTTATCAATGTATCGCTACACTTCATTGGTCTTGCTGACAACCAGCGTCATGTGTTCCAATAGAGCGCCTGGCTTTCGCTGACTAATAACCATTCTCTTTCTATGTTAAATTTTATTTTTATTTAGGTCTTTTTAGCATTAAGTTCTTGTAAAAAAAGATGTACCTCAAAGAAACTTTTTCTATATCACCCGCAATATATAAATATGTAGTTATAAGTAAAGGAATGCATGAATTCGATAATAAAACAATTGTGTAATATAGTTCATCTGTTTGCCATTTGCTTCATAGTTTGCGTTGTTGTACAAAATTGCGTTTTTTCGGATTACCCTCTGTTTGCATTCCGCGCCGTTTTCACGTCATGCGACGGCGGCGGCTCGGCAGCAAATAAACAAAGCGTCCGATAACATTGCTTTATTAGCCAACGACACGGTGACAATTATGGCGCTGTCAATCTAACTTTGACGTTTGACTTTTTTTTTAATATAAAGCTTTTGTGAGGCAATGCCCATTCCGTAGTTGGAGCTTCTGTGTTAAAAACAATCTCGTACGAACATGGAAATTGCTTTTCTAATTAAGGACACCAGATATATATGTGTCTACATACTTTCATGATATATTTAAAATCAGAACTATAAATGGGTAGAATTTTAATATATGCTTCATTATAGATGACACAACGTTTATAAAACGATGGTAGAGCAATGTTAAAAAAGTGAAAGCATATTAATATTGCGTAAGAGAAATAAGGATTACAATGTGTTATTAATGTGTAAATATGCAATGCAACAACCGAGTATTAGATATGTTTGCCAATGTCTATGTCATTGTGGATGTCTATGGGCGGCGTTGATTGCTTTCCATCAGGTGACACGCCTGCTTTTACCTTCCTATTCCATTAAAAAGAAATTTCAACTGCTGGAAGGAATGGGCGCCAAACTCAAATTTTTTTGCGCCGGTTCCAAAAAATCGTACACCCGAAACGTGTTTAAACTTCTTCAAATATGAAATTATCTGTATATAAAAAGTGAAATATTATTATAGATCTTTTGAAATTAATACCAGATTATGAGATGTTCGTGTATTATATTTCTACTGGCTGTAAATTTCATAAGCACAATTAAAAGCAATTCTTGATTTGATTTAGTTCGCATTGACGCTTACTTTACGTGACATAGTTGAAATTTTTATGTAACGCGGCTCAGCGTGCCAAATTCCGTGCTGTCACTGAAGTGCCACTGAGTCGAATCGTGGCGCCTTCTAACACGCTTTTATTCAATACACGAACGACTTCCGAACACGCAGATGCGTGAATTGCGATACATTTGTATATACATGTCTCGCGTGTATATATTTACAGTTTAAGAGGCTTAATTTTCTCAGCTGTAAGTTCTTAGGATATAAATAAAATAATTAATCAACTTTGGTTAAATTAGTTCAGTGCATATGGAATCGGTGTGTCAGAAGTCAGAAATGGTAACAATCGAGCCGTGCGGAATTAAAAGTGTAACAGAGTCAAAAGGCAGACAGACCTCAGCCGACCCCTGCGGTGTAATTCGAGGCGTATATCCCATACACGTGCCTGACACAAGCGTAAACATACAACCAATGTTGTCTAATGAAATGGAGAAGACGGCCTGTCAAATGCTCCGATGCCTGCCGGTAGGGTCCTAAAATTACGCGTTCCATAATGATATTGAAGACAAAGTAATATTTTAAACGTAAGAACTTCGAGGCCGACATTTTTATCACAATTTATTTTCATGAAAAAATTTCAAATGTTAGGTCATCAACAGACTAAAGACTTATACATAAAAATAATAAATACGATTACAGTAAAACTCTTGACTGATCTTCTTCTTAATATTAATATCATCAGCAGCCTGCGGCAGTCCACTGATGGACATAGGCCTCCCCCATGGAGCGCCACCTAGCCCGATCTTCGGCTACACGCATCCAGTTTCTGCCAGCCGCCCTGCGCAGATCGTCGCACCATCTAGCCGGGGGGCGTCCCACACTACGTTTACCGAGACGCGATCTCCACTCATAATATTAATATGATTACAATAAAAGTATTCTATATGATTACAATAAAATTTTTCACTTATCTCTATCTTCATAAGGTTGGAGTCGCTCATAAAGCTATGGTGACGGCTATTCTCGGGTGGATATGATTCGGAATCCGTCAGAGAACCAAAGTCACCGACGTAGTTGTCAGAGTCAACAAATTGATGTGTCGATGAACTGATCACGTATTTCGTAAAACCGATAATCACTGATGTAGATAGTGCTGGAGTGGAGACGTAGTGTGGGATGCTCCCCGTCAAGATGATGCGAAGGCTTTCGCAGGTCGGTTGGCAGAAACTAGATGCGTGAAGCCGAATATCAGGCTGGTTGGCGCTTCTTGGGGGAGGCCTATTTACAGTCGATTACCGCAGATTTTTGATGATGACAATAAAATTGAGTGTTATGTCATTTACAAACAGTAAAAATCAGATCAAAAATAGAAAATAAAATATTAATTGTGGGATAGGAGGTCAAATGAGCATCTCCTGATGGAAAGCATAGGTTAATTATTGGAAAACCAAAAAAATCTCATAAAATTTGAAATAAGTGAAGAGGGCATTTTTTAATAATTTAAATAAATAAGAGTACCGGAATGGATACAAGGACAATAGAATCTCATTGTACTCATCAGACAGTTTGTAATGCGGATGCGCTATAATCTCGGAAGCATTGGGGAAATTAGTCACGTATGGGGTAAAGTGGGGTGAAGTTAACATTATGACTGTTAGGGGCTGCCTCATAATGAAAGTCTCTTCATTAGTGAACAGGGGAGTAACAGCAAAGATTGGGAGATTTAGCGCAAAAACCAAACTAAATTTTATCTCTTTGAGTAACTCCTAATATTAATTATGTCATGTGGTAATACATATTCTTTTCGTTGATAAGCTGTCGTAACGGATGTTCTGTGCCAGCATTACATTATAGGTCAAATATGGAAACCTTTCATATTCAACTGACTCATTCTCCCTCTAATGGCCGAGGATTGGACCACACCTGAGGAGATTTTTGTACTTCTGTTCAGTACGGTTAGCGGACCGAAAAGTGGTGCAATTGTCCCCAGTCTGCATGTTGTTGAGACACTAGAGATGCGTCACCTTCCTTAGGGTTGGAACAATAGGAAGGGTATGAGGAAACAATGTGAGGAAATAAAGGAAAAGGGGGAAAAAAAATAAAGGAAAAGGAAATTGGGACTCCGGATCCTGCACTCACTGTACGAAATGCGGTAATACAGTAAAATGTTACCACTTCTCGCTGTTATTCTGTGAGGGAAATGTAGCATTATTTATAAAGTGTGACATAAACAATACAATTTGACATTAATAATAAAATGTGACATTAATAATAAAACGTGACATTAATAATAAAATGTGACATTAATAGTAAAATGTCCCGCGGTCGGGCATCCGGGGACTATGGTGCCTTACCTCAGCATGCAGGGCTCTGCTGAGTCTGACCTCCATCCTCCCTTGCGGCTCGTGGGATTCACTAAGACGAATTTAATATATCTAATTTGTTGAAAATGACGGCGACGCGGTTCGCCACCCGTCACGTCCTGATTCTCACGAGGGCGAAAAGCGACCAATGACGAGCCGTTTCGCTGCGATGAATGGCAACGGATGGAGCTCTGTGGTCTCTGCCAACCCCTGCGGGGGATAGGCGTGAATTTATATATGTGTGTGACATTAATAATAATTGTTTAAAATAAAACGCTATTTATAATAATACTTGACATTTTTATGTTAAAATTGAAGAGGTCGTTTCAAGGCAAAATTTAGATTCACCGTATTTGGTTGGTTCAAACAATTCGTCCCCCTAAATGTTTATATAGCATATTGGCGGAATATTTTGCCTTTATTACGCGGGTCCCACGCACGAGTGTTCGAAGAATATGTTCGGTCACAATGGGGCCGAGAAAACAAATAAGGTTTTATGTGCTCCGGTTAACTGACCGTGATGGACAAACACGACTGGCAAGCTCCGACGGGATCCTAAATGCAACCCGAGAATTTATAGTTCGTTTAACTGCCTGTCTTTGAGACTCGCGTTTCTTTGAGTTAGACTGTTCCCCACCTTAAACGTGTTACTAGCAAATGCCGCTGACGAGTATTGTTCGTTCGTTTTAAAGCAGTAAATTCACATTATTAAATGTAACATTGGACTATTGATGTGAAAAATATCCTAGCAAAAGCATTATTAGCTTACTTAATTATTATTAGCCCCACCATCTGGATGACTGGCGATCTACTACGGTGCGTTTCTCTCGTAACTTCTTTCCACGCACCACCAGTTTGTGGAATCAGCTACCTTCGGCGGTCTTTCCGAACCGTTACGACATTGGAACCTTCAAAAAACAAGCCTATATATACCTAAAAGGCCGGCAACGCTTCCGCGACTCCTGCGGTGTCGCGGTTGTCCATGGGCGGCCTTGATTGCTTTCCATCAGGCGACACGCTTGCTCGATTGCCCTCCTATCCCATAAAAAAAACTTAAAACAATTGATGTTTTGTTTGAGTCAGGTTTTAAATAATGAAAATGGATGGCATTGCATATGCGTTGCCGGTATTAGAAAAAAATTGGGGTAAATCATTTCTTATTTATCGTCGGTCAACGAAAATCAGAGTCACAAGTATATCTCTCCGAGTTAGTAAACTGAATAAGAACACGCTGGTCTCGTTTGGAGATGCGACCGTTAGAGAACACGAGTGTTGAAGTAGCAAGATGCGTTCTCCCATCTTGGTAAACGTAGTGTGGGATACCCCACCTCGATGTAGTGACAAAGAGAGTGGCTAGAAGAAATTAATACTGAAGCCGAAGATCGAGTTATTTGCTCTTTCCTATATGTTAGTTTCATCCACTAGATGATTTTTCTAATAATATGTGTCAGGATGCCGGGTCGTTGACATAATCAATAAAACATCAGCAGTCGATCTTTAATGTGTTCTATATTGTTTAGAATGTATGTAATGCAATTAGTGCGACTTACTTAAATGCTTATTAAACATAATTAGTCTAACGAAAACCAAACGTTGCGCGGGAGCGGATTCTGACCCAAGAGAAGTGTTGCCAGACGTCACGCACCCAGGCTATAGTGCAAGAATGCGATCCACTACTAATGTATATTTAACAGCTCGTCACAATAAGTAACACATTGTTTTAGTGGTTCTAAAAAATTGATAATGAAAAAATGAGTTCTCACTTACCCGGCTGTCGAAGATGTGTGTGGGCGTCCAGTGTTGATTTGGACATAGCCGATAACGAATTGCTGCCATAGCCTGAAAAGAATAAACGAATATAAAGATACTGTAATTTTAAATTAAAATGAGACTTTTCCTGTCAACTTGCATCTTGTTGTGTTTTTATTTCATTTTTATAATCTTATATTATTATCAGTTATATTGTTTAATTGTGGTGGGGTATTGTGCAATATAGTTCGATTAAGGTGTATAAGTGAAGTGATATGATTAAATACGTGTATCGTAACTTTTTGACTGAAAAAGTCCATAGAAGGTTTTGGTAAAATGGCCACTATTTTATCAAGACGTAAAGTTATAAGCTGACTTGGAATATTTCAAGAGATTGGATATTATTGTGTTTTACTTGACACTGGCATAATAGTTGTAACTAATTGCCATCAAAGAAAAAAAATATATAATTAAAGTCTAATTGTTTTTTTCCTTGACATTTAAAGTTATATTAGTTCACTAATGTATCAATAGATGTCGCTACTGTGTGTTGTATAGTTCTTTGTATCGCGATAGAATGAATAAATTAATGTTTGGTATAGCAAGAGTGGATTTAATCTAAAATAACCTTAAGTACTAGAACGGTACAAAGGTACAGTGACAAGTTGATTACATTCGAAAATGTGGTATTGGCATCGAATAAAAATAGTATCTTGGAATGAAAAAGTTATCAACTATTGAACAGGACTGAAACGCCTAATCTTATAACACATTGAAGATAAAAGAGAAGTAAAATTGGTCGTTTGGTTTGTGATGACAACTGTTATTTAATACAATATAGAGGCAAAAAATTACCGGGAAAAGGGAAAGAGGAAGATCGAGAAGAAAGCTTACTGACTTATTAAGAGTAAAAGAAAGGATGGAAATACAAATAAATTGATAGAAATAGAATAGGATCGGGAAATTTAGTAGTGGTAGAGCCACGCTGCAGACAAATACTTTGTCAAGAACGGCATATTATTATGTCATATTGTCAATAACGGCATATTAACGGCAATGCTTCTGCACTGCCTATGACATGCCCATGGCACATATGCGGATGTTTATGAGCTGCGTTGATTGCTTTAAATCAGGTGACACTCCTCGCTCATGCATCGGATGCAAACGCCTTCGGATCGGATGCAAATCCCTTAAAAAAAATATATATGAAAATTGTTACAACGATACGTGTTGAGCACCTAAGTTATCGATAGACCAAATAATTATTTGTATTTTAAATTGCTTTTACTTATATCAAATTCTCGTATTAGTAGACTTTATGGTAGACAAATATTTAGTCAAACAGTTAGGTCTTAACCTTTGTCGTTCGTTACCCATGTGTACATTGTGGAAAAGTAGTAGTGTGTGTTTGATGTTCTTGGTGTAACAATAGGGAAGTGAAGATGTTTTTTTGACGGCCGTTTTTGTGGCTTTTTTAGAAAAGTAGTTTTTCTATCTTCTATCTGTATATTCGTATGACAATAATATAGAGTTAAATTAATATTATTTTATTAATGGAGTCAGGCGTTACTTTGCGGAAATCCATCACTATATGGACAGTCAAAAGTTTTACTTAGCTAAGATCCGCGACAAGCAAAACAATAACAGAAAATTAATAATGTGTGTTTTTCCGTTGGGTTTAGTGGATTATTTGGAACTTTAAACCAAAAACTTACCGAAAATCGGCCATCAACATCAGACTCTACGGAAGACAACCGAAAACTTTTCGGTTGTCTTCCGTAGAGTCTACTATACCTGAAGATGCCTCGTGTTGGGGCGAAACACGTGTCGTGTACAAGATGGAAAAGTGATAGTGTGTGTTTGGCGTTGTGTATAGTGGTTGGTGGGTGGAGAGTTGATGGCCGATTTTCGGTAAGTTTTTGGTTTAAAGTTCCAAATAATCCACTTAACCCAACGGAAAAACACACATTATTAATTTTCTGTTATTGTTTTGCTTGTCGCGGATCTTAGCTAAGTAAAACTTTTGACTGTCCATATAATATTATTTTATTTAACACTAATAACTTGACATAATTAACAATATAGTATAATATAAATAAGATAAAGATAACTTATTAACGCTTCATACACATCTGAAAAGCTATTCCAATCAAATCAGTAGCAATTTATCGTTTTTCTTTCAATATCTGAGTTGAGTCGTCGCTCCAATAATCTAATTATAAGAGGGAATAAAAAAAAATTACTCCCTGAACGGTATTTGACTTGTTAACTGTTTTCGATTACATTCCTTATTGAGTTATCTTCATAATCTGTTGTCGAATTTCGTTTTGAAATTGAGAACAATCAGTTTTCGGATACTATTTAATCATTTATTTATTTATGGTACCATAAACAGGAGTTATATTTATATATTCATTATACATTATTCTAAATAGTTCTAAGAACATATTTAAATGTAATCCTAATTATAGACGAACAATTATACAGAGATTTAAATGTTAGATTTAATACGGTGCGTGAAAACAACGATCAAAGCGGGGGTCGAAAAATGCTCTTTTTCATTTCCTTGTGAAATAAACTAATAATAAGTTTGTACCCGTCATGCACGGATACAGCAATCATCATACTCTGGGTACAGCAAAATTAACACAACATAGAATATGATAACTGGCAATGTTATAAGTCAGTTTTTAAAAAAATTGTCTTTTGCTGTTTTTAGTTTTTTTTTATGGAATATAATTCTTTTTATGGAAAGGGTAACACTTTTAAATGCATAACACAATAAAGCAATAAATATATTTTTCTATATATCAGTTTAACAAACACACAGTGACCTGAACGAAAACAAACAAAGCTCTGGCTTGTGTTAATGATATAAAATTAAATACATATTAAAATACGGGTAGGAAAAAAGAGTTTCTTAATTGATATACTCTTCAGTGAAGGTAGTTTGAACTAAATAGGTCCCTAATTATCACGACATGCTCATTATGTCGCCTCCGGCTATGAAATCAGCGCAGATAATATTGGCCGCTTCATCTTTGAGGGTGAGATGCCTGCGGCGTTATAGGGGAACCCTGCCATTCATATTTACACCTTATTGCTATGTGTTTCAGTTTGATTATTTATTGAAAGCTCGTGATCGAGGATTAGATCTCTTTGAAGCTCACAACGCGATTTCACGCGTTGTTAGTGTTAAAGCAACATTGTGGAAACTTCTTTTGATTTCGGGTGTATTTTTGATTTCGTGTGTTACGGCCCTTTGAGTTTTAGGGGCTTATCCAACGACGCAGTCTACTAGGGAAACGTTTAACTTTTCCACTTGAATATGAAAACTATTGTTATATTGAGACAGTAAAATAATTTTTTTAATAATCTTTATTATAAGTGCCGCGCCTTTGGCAAACACGGTTGCCAAATTTTCGAGCCTATTTTGTATTCCATCATAAAAATACTTAAACTAACCAAACAAGCGAAGAATCGCCATATAATATAGAATTTCGCCAAATTTCTTACAACTCTCCACGTAAAAAACCTAAATTAACCATTCAAAACAAAGCACGTTTATCTTTTTTTCTTGCATGCTATTTTATGTTTTAAAAATGTTGACAATTTGGGATTTATTAGATTAAGATTAGGTTAGGGTTTTCTTACGTGGGGGGAAAAAAAGTTAGCTTACGATAGGTAAGGCTAGGCTAGGTTTCTTTACGTGGGAAAAAAAAGTTAGGTTAGGTTGTAAGATTTTTGACGGAGTTCTATATTATTTGGCAATTATTCGGATGCGCCCGGCTAACGGAAAAGTACCCAAAATAGTTCTACTTTTCTTAATATCGATAGATTGATAGATATATTCTTTATTGTACACCAAAAACAAAGCTATTCAATTATTGATTGTAATATTTATACACTGGTACATATCTTTAATTTTTGACGATTTTATTCATCTGTATGGTCGCTTTTTGAACAAAACGCACGTAAACCGCGTAATAGATATATAGGAATTTAATGTTGTCAGTTGGTAAGCGAATTTGAGAACGATTGGACCGATGTTTTTTTAATGGCATAGGAAGGCAAACGAGCAGGCGTGTCACCTGATGGAAAGCAATCAATGCCGCCCATAGACTTCTGCAGCGCCATAGGCGTGCGGAAGCGTTGCCGACCTTTAATGAAAGTGTTATTATGGGAGTGGGAATGAATATGGGTGGGGAAACTCCTCCGGAACTCGGTCGCTCACCTTACGAAGCACGGTAGCTAAGCTACCACTCAGACGCCGGTTTTCTGCGGGAGTGTGGTACTTCCCCGGGCGAGCCGGCCCATTCATGCTACAGACAAATATTATGCAATTCTGCAGCGCGGCTCTACCACTATTATAGGATTTTACTTTAGGATTCCTAACATCACGGTTGCCGCAACAAATATAATAATAACACGAGAAGAAGACCAGAAACACGTTAAATATTTGAAGCTATACACATATATTTACGTGGGTTACAGAATCCGTAACCCTTTGCCTTCCACACCAACAGATCGCCACTGCGCCATTTGGACAGTTAATATTGAGAGTAAACACTTTTATCAGTAACATGGGCTCAACCTGTGTTACTGTGGAGAAGCGGCGACAAAAATCACACTTGTTTGCTTACAGTCTGCCCCACGGTCTGTGCACTATCCCAATATTACATCAATCACACGACATTCGACACTTCTGTTGACTTATGTATTTGAAAGCTATCCAAGCTACCTATTTCAGCTAGCTTGGATTCGTTTTATACTATATGACTTAACTAATTTCAGTTACAAATTATAGCCTATATATGTCTTTTGTGTTCATTAAAGCGACAACATGGTCCTCATCTCCTTTTTCCATCTTAAGAAGAAGGGAATGGCTGAAAACCAGCGTTCTCCGAGACTTTAGTTTTGGCCGGCAAACATACCGTTGAAAACTAAAGTGTCATCAATAGATGAGCCAGCTTTTGCTGAAATTTATGATTTTTTGTTTGTCACTTATTTTAATTTGTAAACTTTCGGCAATAAATAGTTTTTATCTATGTCTTGTATTTATTTAACTTTTAGACTTGCTTGATTTTATTTGGACATAGTCAATTATAAGAGTATTAAGTTATTATATATAATATTTGATTCAGTTTCAACATACTATATATATATATATATATATATATATATATATATATATATATATATATATATATATATATATATATATATATATATATATATACACTATCATTTTTCACTATAAATAACGCGTTTCGTCTGGACACGAGGCATACCAAGGTGAAGTAGACTCTACGAAAAGTGGCAATGGATGGCATCAGTAGCATAGTGCGGGTCAGTGACACGTGTTCAGTTTAAAAAAGGTTATTGATCCCGTTACGTCATATGTTCGAGCTTTTGAGTTCAACGTTGCTACAACTTTATTTTTCCGTGTGTTACTTTTATACGATATAAACAAGTGATATAAACACATGGGTTGATATCAAATCCAAAAAACGAAAGGATAGTATACCGCAAAATGAAAGCTTAGACCATCACAGCTATAAAAAGCTTTTAAGATTTTTGAAACAATTACATCTGATCATTCAAAAAAAGTCAGTTTCAACGCTTTATAAAGTTTTCTATTAGTGGTAGAGCTATGAGACTCAGATTTTACACGCAGTATTTTTTCTAATCCGAATAAGTAATAATTTTTTTGGACATCTGTATCATTTACAACGTTTTCGCTTTTTGCGTCTATATACATAACTCGGGGTAGATAGATAAGATATGTAAACATGTATTGTGTCCGTGTATATAATACTGCATTAATAACTTAATGCTGTATTATATACACGGACACTAGTCACATGTATGTACTTTAATGTACAAATCGTGTACTAGTCGCGCGGCGGTCATGTAGTGCAACTGCAAATCAAGTCAGACCACTCCGCGCGACGCAATTAGGTCGGACCGGATGAGACTGACCGCGTCCGCCTCCAGTCGGCCTTGGACAATGAGTAATCAGGTCACAAACACACATACAGTCCCTGGCCAAATTATTAGACGCACTGCTAGATTTCATTGTAAAATATTAATTACCGAGTGATATTGTACCGTTTTATTATTTTAAATTGATTTGTTTTTTATTTTTACATTATCCAATTAATTACCGATTTCATCAGCTCCCACACATTTTCAATAGGGTTCATATCAGGGCTATTACCCGGCCAATCCAACAGAGGCATTGTAGGAGAATATTTTACTTTAAATATACCATTATTGCATAAAAACTCTTAAGAAATATAAAATTACTTAAAAGAATACAGTGCGTCTAATAATTTGTCCTGTATAACAGTAACTCGTTCAAGAACAAGCATAACATTCTGACCAAATTGGACAGCGGGTCATGTAGTATGATGATGTAAAACGTCATGTGTAATCTAGTTTAGGCTTGTTTTTTTAAACGCCGCTAGACGTAACTGATTACACTGGGTATTGGTGCATGAGAAGAAGTTTCTCGAAAAATGTACCGTACTGGATTGCCACTCACCCAGATAGTGGGAATGAAACTTTTTTTGTGGTAATTTATACGGTATATGTATAGTAAATGTATGGATTTATAAATATTTATTCCGAATCTGGTAACCCCTCCCAATCCACATTTCCTTTCCTGCCCTTTCCTTTCTTCTCTATCCTTTCTCTTCCTCTACGCCAATCCACAGTCTGCCGTGCCAATGGATGCGTGGTTAAGGGTGAGCTTAGCCGCAAGCGTGCCGACCATTCTGGGATCGCTTCCCCGGATACTATGGTGCCTTACATCAGCATGCGGCGTTCTGCTGAGGCTGACCTGCATCCTCCCTTGCGGCTCGTAGGATTCACTAAGACGAATTTTAATATATAATACCTAATTTGTTGGAAAATGACGGCGGCGTGGTTCGCCACCCGTCACGTTTTGATTCCCACGAGGTCGAGAAACGACTAATGGAGAGTCGTTTCGCTGCGATGAATGTGAGAGGAAGAATGGATGAAAGGATGGATAAGTGTGGAGGAGGCGGGGAGGGTATGCCGGGATCGTAGCGGATGGAGCCCTATGGTCTCTGCCAACCTCTGCGGGGGATAGGCGAGAATATATAAAAAAAAATTATGCGGTAGTGAAATTCAGCGACCGGAATCATCCCGAACTATTCTTCGAAGCACTCCTCATGGTAAAAACTAAAATGTTTTCTTATCGCTGCCATGAGACAGCGCTATCTTTATCAGTGAGTCTCTAGCTATTAATTTTTTTTAAATAATTTAAGTAAACAACACGTGAATTGTCCACAAATCTATTCAGTTTTCAAAGGGCTTACGAATCAATAATGAAGCCGCAAAGTCCATAAGGAAGCCACGGTTCAATTCAAATACGCCGCAGGCAACCCCGCTTTAAGCAAACAATCCGACGCCTTGCACAAATAGTTTTCACAATAAGCCTTTGATCCGCGCTAACTACAGAGATAACGCCTTTGGGTGTTTTACACGCTTTCCTAGTTCACGCCTTTGTCGAGATGTGACGAGAATCAAACTCCGTGCGTTTGCGCGTGCATTATTTGTTTATTTATATATATGTAGGTCCCCCTAGGTTAACCTATGATGAGACATACCGATTCAGCTATAGATAGACCTATTAATTAAAATTAAATCAATAAATTTCAAAAATTATAAACGAACTAATATTACTTGATGACTCTTTTGGTTAAGGGCCCTCTTCGGGTACAGGACGGGACCTTTTTCAGAAACTTCGGGACCTCTTTCAGAAACTTTTGTTTGAATCCCGCATTATCCAGTACTCTCCAGCTGGGATAATTTTTTTTATTTCATCAGCCTAGCTAGTCATCCACTAAAAGTTAAAAAAAAATGTATTAGAACTTGAGTAACATACTTTTTTATACATCCAGTATAAAAAAGTATGTTATTAACCATTGAAAATTTGTATATAAATATTTTTAGACGACCAATTGGCTCATCAGCTCTCATTGGCGTTGCCCCTCATCCACGGAGTCAATGAATGATGAATGAATGAATAAATATATGTCTGCTATGCCTACAGATATTTATTTCGAGTCTGGTAATCGCGTCAATTCGCAGTGGACATTCGTTGTGGGTTAAAATCCGTTCTTTTAGAAATAGAAAGGCCCGTGCAGTGAGACATATATGGGCTGTGGAAAAAATATATAAATATACATATATAGGGATATGTGAACTAACAGTAGGAATTAAAAAAAAATAATTCAAAAATATAATAATAGATATAACTAATTTAAAAAAGGTCAGAGAAAATCAATGTTTTATTTTATTTATTTATTTTAGTATCTTTTTATTAGGGGAACTCTTTACATATATATCGAGTAATAATATTGTTTACAAAACTGCCTAAATACTCAAATTTCTGTGTGAAAACAGACGCCCGCGCCCCTAAACAATTCAGAGTTTAAAGCGTCCTGATTTTCATTTCAAATTACAGCACTGCTACGCTTATACGTATACTGACTTCGCGCTCCAAAGCGCGCAAAACAATAGGGGTGCTTACGCTCTCCCCACTAACGCCTAAAGCAGTTTTCGTGTCACCCATCCCGTTCACTCTAACGACAATCAACGCAAGTGTGAAGAAAGAGGTCGCGCGAAAGCCACTTATAGTTAATTTTCGAAGCCACCGCGTTAGCTGTGTCTCCTGCCAACCAGCTCGCTCTACGGCATTGGTTTATTTCTAAATGCTCTTTTCGACGTTGGATTTTTATTCCGAGCGCATTACATATTCTTTTCTTTTATCTTTTTTTTTATTTATGTTATGACTTTCGAAAAGGTTATAAATCATAAATATATCCTACAAATTTAAATATTAATTAATTTTAATAAGCATAAAAATATATTTTTACAATTTATTAATTTTTTTATGGTATAGGAAGGCAAATTAGGCAGGCGTGTCACCTGATGGAAAGCAATCAACGCCGCCCATAGACATCCGCCGTACCATAGCCAGTGCAGAGACGTTACTGGCCTTTAAGGAAAGTATCAATATGACCTTTGGGCGTTAGATTTCGGGGACGATCGGTCACCGGACGAAGAGCGGTAGTTAAGCCACCACTCAGACGCCGGTTTTCTGCGGGAGTGTGGTACTTCCTCGGGCGAGCCGGCCCATTCATGCTACAGACAAATAAAATATGCCATACTTGCCAAAGTATTTGTCTGCAGAGTGACCCTACCACTGTCAAATTTCCCGATCCTATTCTATTTCTATCATTTATTTGTGTTTCCATCCTTTCTTTTACTCTTAATAAGTCAGTAAACTATCTTCTCGATCTTCCTCTTTCTCTTTTCCAGTCAATGTGTTATAAGATTAGGCGTTTCAGTCCTGTTCAATAGTTGATAACTTTTTCGTTCCAAGATACTATTCTTATTCAATGCCAATACCACATTTTCGAATGCATTTCAACTTGTCACTGTACCTTTGTATCGTTCTAGTACTTAAGGTTAATGATTAAATTTCAGGTGGGTACTTCTCATAATTAAAGTCATTAATTATGACTTGAAAAATTAATTATATAAAAAATGTTGTTATAGTTTCAAAAGTGTCATATATTTAGGTATCATGATATATTATTTCTAGGTTAGTTAACTCAAATTTCTAGGCCATACGGATGTTTATTCCAATGCTGGATTGAACCTGCGACCGTTGGATTGGAAAGTAACCATCATTAAGCCAATTGCATTTTTAACTATTTTGTTTTCACCGAATATATAGTTATTGTATATTAAGTATATACGTTAAAGTTTAGTCGAAGATCTGCATCGTTCAGTTAATTTAAAAAAAATAGTTTGATCTATATGTCTACCACTAATGGTAAGCTAAAAAGTAATGACATTCTGCCGCAAGTCATGAGCTTTTACAAAATGCGCCAGAGGTTTCTATTCTTCTAACAGTGCCTCTCCGACTTGCG
Source organism: Baronia brevicornis (assembly GCA_031353405.1). Classification (NCBI taxonomy): domain Eukaryota; kingdom Metazoa; phylum Arthropoda; class Insecta; order Lepidoptera; family Papilionidae; genus Baronia; species Baronia brevicornis. The sequence goes on from JASFAT010001149.1 coordinate 424,980, forward strand.
AAGGTTGGCAGTCAATTCAGCACAACTTTCCTCTTACTTTGCGAGGTGGTGAGGAGCAGTTCTGGAGTACTCGCTATCCCTAGTCCACCCGGATATTATGTAGCCAAGATTTTCTTTTTCGATCAACTTGTTTTTTGTCCGCGATTTTTCCATCATGATCAGTTGCAGCAACTTGTACCTGTCATGTCTCATGATATGACCCAGGTAAGCAACTTTTTTACCTTTGACGGTCTGCAAAAGTTCACGTTCACGTTTGACTTGTGGCCTCACTTTGAATCCAGCTAATAGCGAGCATCCGTCTATATGCCCACATTTCGAACGCTTCTATACGTTTTCTGAGGTCTTTTTTAAGCACCCAAGCTTCACACCCGTATAGAAGAACCATGGCCGTATGGCCTATGGAGTTTATAATTGTTACAAGTTATCTTCTTCTTCTAAGAGTGCCTCTCCGACTTGTGAAGGTTGGCAGAAGGTTCAGCGCAATTCTCCTCCTCCTTCGCGAGGTGCAGCAGTTCTGGAGCACTCGCTATCCCGGTCCACTTCCTGATATTATGTAGCCAAGATTTTCTTTTTCGACCAACTTGTCTTTTGTTACATTTGTTGAAACTAACAATGGCACGGGAACGAATGAACGGTGGCTTCTGATTTATTTAAACGGGATGTAGATATAAGACTTCGGGGCTGATCCCCATTTCCTGGACTTTAGTACAGAGGCAACGGCTCCCCTGGTCATTTACTGCCACTTTGGGTGGGTGTAGGTTTGACGTACTTGGATGATTTGACGTCGTCTTTAGATATGGACGTATCCAAATCCTAAGTCCGGTCTAGCGTTCGTCTCGAATCCACTTGGAGGTGGGGTGACGTCAGGAGTGGCTATTCCATAGGGGGACGGGCGATAGCATGGCTCATGGGACTTATTTCTTACACAATGATTTGGTAATAGCTATATGCAATAATAAATTAAGAGGCCCGGCATACTTTGTCCTGCCCTGAATAAAAAAAAAAACCCTTATTGCAGCGACACTTAACGGATCTAATTGTGATTCTTAACCATTTAGGGATTCACCAAAACACACACATAAAGTTTTATCATAATCGTTTCAGCTGTTTAGAACGAATGCACTGAAAAACAAACGTAGAACTATATATGTTGAATGAGATTTTTTATTAACGATTCGTGGAGATGCATTGTCTGTTATCATTGTGCATCAAGGATGAGGATGTGAAAATTGGGAGAGGAAAAAGGATTTAATAGGAGATATAAGAGGAAGATAAGGAAAGGAAAAAGAGTTAGGTATTCTTGTATTCAAGTACGCTAACTGATTTAATATTTACTTAGTCTATTATCGGTCCATATTTCATTCTTACCAGCCGCATGTTCGAAATTATTGCGTCTAAGTATAGAAATTCATTAGGGCGTCACCTAACAAATCTTGGTTAATTATTGTCGTTAACTTTAAATAAAGTTGTGACCGTATTATTTATAATCTGTTTTGTGAGCTTTAGGGGAGGACGAAAGCGGGGGCGTATTCTGTGATCGTTCGATAAAATTTAATATAAATGTTTTCCTAATTGATGAATGAATGAATTTAATACATGACTTTGTGTTGTTGTAATTCCATTGTACTGTACGTGTATTTATGTGTATGTGTATATGAGTATGAGTAGTTATATATGTGGATGTATTTGTATGTACGAGTGTGTCAGTATGAATGTCGTCACTGTGGTCCACGATCTGACCACGTTGGTTCTTGCTGAGAACCAGCGCCAGGTGCTCCAATAGTGCGCCCGGCATATGCTGAGCAAGAACAATTTTATGACACTCGTTAGATTAAAATTATATTCTTTTTGTTTTGTGTTTTTATTTGTATATATAATATTATTAAGGATTTAATTTTAGTAATTGTAAAAAAATGGTGTCATAAATAAAGTTTTTCTATTCTATTCTATTCTAATTTTGTAGATTGATTCGCTTTATTAGTTATCTTAAAATTTTACTTACATATTTTTTTGTCAAAAAATAATATTAAGTGATGTTTTTAACATTACTACATTTTTTGTTATATATTCCTATTAACCTAATCCTTCTCTTTTGTCGTACACTCTTGGCATAGTGGACATTTTTTTTTTTCACAGCCCGTATACGTCCCACTGCTGAGCACGGGCCTCTCCATTTCTGGAGAAACGGACGTTAACTTACCATGCTTGTCCAATGCGGATTGGCGGGGTAACAGACTCGGCATAAATATCTGTAGGCCACATATATATTAATTCCGATGCGGGGATCGAACCCGCGACCATTGACTGCGTGGGTGGGGGGCCCTGCCACTTATTCAATTCCTATTTTAATAGTGTTAATTGGACATTAGGCTCCTTGTACATGTGATGGAGGTCGTGGTTATACCGAGTTCGTCATTTCTCATTTTCCAGCGTATATGTGTGTATGTTCTATAGATATTTATATCGAGTATAAATACTGTGTCAATCTATTTAGAAGAAGCGCGGGCGTATCGTTGCTCTCGAAAAAATTAGACCCGTAACCTAAAATGCTATCGACATAATTTTACTACAGACAATGTAAGATGGTGCAAAAATTATTACAGGAATGCCCCGTTGTGATCTGCGACTTATGTTCGCTAAACCGTTGATAGATAGTGCCAAGTGTAAACTCGCTCCCGGGAGAGCGCGGAACCGTGACGACTTCTCCCCCCGGACAACGCTTACAAACGATTCAGTCGCCCCCCGGGGAACCATTAGGTTGGTGGCTATTAAAGTAGCATTTTGTTGCGATTTTATTAATTGTTTTCATGTCGCAATCGCATGCATTATTAATAATTTTTATTTTTTAATAACTATTTACATACTTTTTTTACACAAACCATATACGTCTGTCCCATTTCTAGAGGAATGGACATTAACCCATCAATCACGCTTGTAGCAATGTGGTTTGGTGGGGTCCTCAGATTTGATATAAAGACGAAGGAAAACATACGTATGTTTATTCTGGCTTTTTTCGAATTTGGCTTTTCTTCGTTATTAACCTTCTAGAGATGGAAGTTTAAGGAAATTCACAAAATTATACATTTTTTTATTTTATGTTTATGTACGCCTTCTCCACATACATATCGTCACGCTTGTCTTCCGTAGGGGTAGGCAGAGACCACAGATCTCTATCTGCTACGATCTGACTTGCTTCCTCCACACTCATTATACTCCTCATGCAAGCTCGCCGGTTGAGGGTACTCTTGACCTGGCCTTTTTCAAAAACTTCAGCAATTCGGTCAAGGTACGTTTTCCATGGTCTTCCCCTACCGACCCTTCCATCCACGTTCGCAATGTAAATTTCTTTTGCCAGTCGTCTTTCATCCATTATCTCTATATGCCCAAACCATCTAAGCATCCCTTTCTCAAGTTTTGTCACAACACCTTCCATATGAACTTTAATCATATGAAATTGTATTTTATTATTATATATCGCGATATATTATATTATTTCAACACGCATAATAGGAGGAATAAATGATTAAGAAATAAACACCTCTGCAGTTAACATCTTGCCCACGGGCAAGTATACGATAAATTTATAAAAGCTAATACGCCACCAGCATCAACATTTTCTATACAATAAATCAATTTTTAAAATTTGGAAAAGTAAGAGTGTATTGAATCGTGAACCCTAAATACTATATTAGTCTGGTACAGCTTTAATTTCACTATCATACGATATCAAAATTTTCACAGATTCACATTAACAGGACAATTTACTTCAACGATTCGGCGCAGGACAAATGGAGTCAAGAGAATGGATCAGTCACAATGGGAGGTGCCAACGGAGCGTGCGAAGCGATAATGCTCCCCGGCCGGAGTCCGTGCACCTACGCTGCGTAACGATAATCATCAAAATATTGCATCACTTACCGAAATATTGCAACTGTCAATCAAAGAATTAAGTTTGCATTGTGACGCCGGGCGCGGCGCGTGTCGCCACGCACGCTCGCTCCGCCGACTCGCCGCTCGCGTGCGCCATTTTAGGGCCCCATTGTTTTGATTTTAGGGCATTAAATAAAATTATGTTTTTGCTTTACACGATTTAAAATACATTACGATACACACATATAGATAAATAAATAAAAACTATTTATTGCTGAAAGTTTTACAAATTGATATAAGTAACGAACGATGAAAAATTAAAAATTTTCAGCAAAAGACAATGGCTTAGCAATATGCCGTATGAGATTAAAGTCGCGGAGAGCGCTGGTTTTTAGCCATCCCCTACTACTTAAGATGGAAAAGAAAGATGAGGGCCATATCGTCGCTTTAATGAAAACAAAAATGTGAAGGTAAAGGTGTGAGACATGGAAAAGTACGAAAGAACTAGTACGCAAACTCCAGGTATTCCTCAACCGCTGCCCACGCCGAATCTTAAAAGTATATTGGCCGGATAACATAGTATCCAACGCAGTGCTGTGGAGAATCAGCAAAGAGGACCCAATAGATGTCCAGATACGTCAACAAAAATGGAGATGGATAGGGCATACTCTCCGGCGCCACGCCAGTCATATCCCCAAATAAGGCCTCGAATGGAATCCGCAGGGAAAAAGCAAATGTGGGCACCCAAAACAAACTTGGCGGCATAGTGTGACGGCCGAAGTGCAGAAGAAAGCGCTATCCAGGAGCGAAGTGAAGCATATGGCCTCCGACAAGTCGAGATGGAGAAACGTCGTGTCTGCCCTATGCCCCACGAGGTGGACTTAGGACTTAGGGAGAGAATGAAAACACAAAAAAACTATAATGTTTAACTTCAATTTAAAAATTGAAATTAATTCAGTATTAAATTAAATTATATACAAGTTATGGTAAATTAATATAACGTTGATTGAATAAATCCTTAAGCTTTAGCTCTTTACAGTAGGAGTGTTTTATGTTCTCCGCAGCGATTCGTCTGTTTGACAATGCTTTATTGTATTTCAACTTAAAACTATTCACACTTATTCTTATACTGAAAGGAGGATCATTCTATATTTGTGGTGCTTTGAACCTAAAACAGTAGAGTTAGAAATCTTGGTAAGGTAAAATCTTGGCTAACAATAAATTCGCTGAATAATAACGTGTGCGTGTGAACACAACATCAGTTTTCATCATCGTACGAGGCTTATGGAAGTATTATGTATAATAATTGCGACAACCGAAAGGCTCAGTGGTGGAGCTCTCCGCTCACGGAGTTAATGGTCGCGGGTTCGATCCCCACATCGGAATAAACATATGTATGGATTACAAATATTTATTTAGAGTCTGGTAATCCCGCCAATCCGTATTGGACAAGCGTGGTGGGTTTAATGTCCGTTCCTCCAGAATTGGAGAGGCTCGTGCTCAGCAGTGGGACATATAATGTGTGTTTTTTTACTGGAGGAAGAGGACAGGGAACAGGAGTACAGGAAACTTAAGCTAAATTTTATCCAAAACGGCCGTCAGGCAACTCTTTACTTCTCAATCACCAACACCATACACACAGAGAGGCATCATCAGGTATTCTACGGAAGACTACCGATAAAATGATACGTAAAAAATGCACAAAAAAAAACACACACACAAATTATTATTTTTCCTCTTTTGTTAGAAATCACCATGGCACATTGAAAAAAAAGTATAAAGTTTCAACGAGAAACATTAAAAAATATATGTATGTATATGAAATAAGAAATGACGAAATAACTAATTTAAAAAAGATAAATAAAAAAAAAAATATATCCGCGCTGATTTTGTATATATCTTTGTGTCAAAAATTTAAAATCAGATGTGATATGTAGATGGCGTTGAAGGAAGAAGGTGGAGGAAAGAAGTGGGGGTAGCATGGCTTCCTCTTGTCTCTCGCTCTTTCTTATTAGTGACCCTCTAACACTAAATTATTAGATGACAGCTTGGACTTGCCTTGTGATCCCTGTGTTGTTGCGTGTGTCGACCATGAGCTCTTGTATGATGCGTCTGTAAACAAATATAATATATCACTTAAAACATGATAAATATACCCGGTCGTTAGCTGTACTAAACTTAACTTAAAATATATGTATTTATGTTCAGTGTGTACTACGCTTTATACAGCAGAGAGATAAGGAGGAAGGAACCTTAAGAAAACGATTCTAGATATTCCCGGGTTAAGAGTGGGGGCGGGGACAGTATAACCGACTATATAACTAACTGGACGCTAAATCCATATATTACTCTCAGCGAGGACTCGGTGAAGCCGATGACCATAGCCCAGGTCATGGAATATCTAGAAGAGGCCACAGCCTTAATGGTGTCCGGCGTGGACTACGGAACGCCGCTGTTCAGCGTTTTCGGTCCCACCCCGCTCGCCCAGTAGTGGACGGAGCGGATTGCCCTATAAGGATAGGACATCAGCCGGTGTGCTAGTGTGCTCTAGGAGCTCGCTTTCGTGATGGAGTCCAGTCGGAAGTCGACACTTCAGCACAGCGATGTACAAAGTATTTGGCCCTATCCTGTAGAGTGAGGCAGATACCATAACACCTGAAAAGCCGTGCAAAGACCGGGAGGCGATCGCCTCCCGAGCATAGGCCCGAGTGACTGATCCCGAGTGATTGAGTGATCCATATATTAATAAAAAAAATGTTGTTCAAATACTTAGTGTGCGAGGTGTGTGAACATTTTCTTAATTAAGGGTTTTTATTTCGCAGGTCACAATAAATTTTTCTTCACTAGATTTTTTTTTATGACTTTTTGAAATTATTAATCTCAATTGCTGGATAGAAAGGGTGCAAATTTAAAATTTTTGTATCGGTCCAAAAAAATCGTAAATCGAGACTGGATCGAGGGCAATATGATATTGATTTATTTAACGATACTAATAATCGAAGTTTAAATTTTAAAAATTAAAATATCACAATGAAATATTTTGAAAAGGAAATTATGTAAAAGTAAGTAATTAATGCCCAGGGCCCACATAAATTACAGTAAGAAAATTAAAATATATTAAACGAAACATTACATATATATACATAGATATTAAAAAACAAACAAGAAAAATTAAGTAGGTAATTAACTAAAAACAAAAAATAATCTACAATATATTTCGTGATCTTAATAGTTTCAAAAGTTTCATTGAATTCCCAAAAATATACACTACATTAAATAAAACCTCTCCAATAACAGTATGATCTGAAGCATCTTAAAATGTGATATATTTTCAATAATTTCATTTTATTTATTTTATTTTATTTGTTACAAATTACAGTGAAGTTTGACGGAACATAGTAGGTCTCACTAGGTAAGCCCGTGTTGAGACCTTCCGATTATCTTAGTAGTTTTTGTATTAGTAAAAATACTGTAACAATATTTGTAAACGCCTGCCAAAATATTAAGGCAATGTACCAGTTATCAATATTGCGAAACTGTCTGTGAATTAAAATATGTCGAGACTAGTCCGTCTGCAAGACTGACATATGCCGATCTTCGACTTAGTTTCTGCCCAAACTGATTATCACTGATCGTGAGCATCCCAAACTACGTTTGCCAATACGTGAAGCCACATCCTCTACCAGATTTCTTCAGGTGATGAGAGCTTCTTTAGACCGGAACCGATTTAGACATATTGTCCGTTTGAGGGGTTCTAGTGACCACGATCCTTAGCAATGAGGGACCTATCTATCCTAGAGATTCTAGCATCATCCTAATGCAATACTAATCTTATCATACTAAAATAACATAATTGCCAGCAAGTGATGCTACTACCCTGTAAAAAATATGTGGATTTGGATCTTACTAAGTAATTTTATCCATTTTTTTATTTTAACTTTTTATTTCTATATGTCTTACCCAGAGATGATCTTGGGAACTCAATGTACACTTTTGGGCCAATGTAATAAAAAAGCGGCTATCCAATGTTATACCTAACGTAATAAAATATAATGTAAATAAATAAATAAAGGCACATCGCCTATAGTAGTTCACTGCTGGTTATATTTCCTATATTGTGAATTCCCAATTCCAAAAGCTCAGATTAAATACCTATTAGAGTAGGGTAGGTAGGACAAGACCCAGGAGAATATACCTTGATTATATGAACTTTAACTATACCAAAACTCCTTGCGCGTAATTCACTTAAAAAAGTGTAAAGCTGAGTAATAACTTCTTTTTTCATTATCTATATAATAACAAATAACTATAAGTATATAATAGCGGGGATTCGTTATAATATATTTATAGTTATATAGATATTTTCCTTGGTCACGCCATAACTTGAGTACAACTTTACATATTTCATTCATCTTTTTTTTATAAGTTTTCTAATACTTTGTAGACGGTTCTTATTCTCAAAAAAAAAAACAAATAAAATGGTGCAGAAACTTGAAAACTTTCAGTAAAATATAATGAACATTGACTATTACTAATTTGCGCATTTGTCGCTATGGATTTCGCGCGTTAGACAAATATATTAAAAGAAAATCAAAAACATAGTGCTTTTGATTTCTTTTAATTAATTAAGGTTCCGATTGATTATTCATAGTAACTTGATTATTCTAAGGACGACGTCTGTCGGGTGAACTAGTTCTTTATATCTATTCTTCAACTTAAATTCTTCACCTATAATAAATCTTCTTTAATATTAAAAAAGTCAATATTAAAAAAAAAAAGAAAATCGTTCCAGTAGATTAAACACAATTATAATAATATCACAACAATTTCGACGATCAACGATAATTGGAGACTAAATTGTTAAAAGATTTTCGTGCGATTCAGAAATCACACCCTAATCAGAGCCGAAATGGTACAGTGCTGGGGTCAATTTGACCCTCGCTTGTATAACATAGGGGAGATTTGACCCATGACGCCACTGTAGGCAATAGAACTTTTTAAAGTGCCCTGACCTGACCGTCATTTAACTGAATTACTTGACAACGTTACTTCTTCAAATATAAATAGATTATGTATAAAAAAATATTTGACTACCTTATTAGCGCAGTAATGAAGTTAGCCTTCCCTGAATCATGGGCTCGATTCCCGAATCGGCATTTATGTGTATGACCTACAGACTATACATTCTGAAAAATCCGCTTTGGACAAAGTTGGTGTGTTAATGTTTAATATATTACCCAAGAAATTAGGAGGCCTCATGTCCAGCAGTGTGATATGTCCCATATATTATCTATGGACTGTCATAAAATGCCCTAAACCATGGATATTTTTACTTGTAAGAGAGACAGAGTTAAAATAAAAAAAAAATATGAGGGTGTTTTGGTTTCGTTTGGACTTTTAGCATTAAATTAACCATGGTAAAAAGGTCATCTAAAATACTCTTCCGTAATGATATCTCCAACGGATTGATCCACCACAACTCTATGGAACTAGCTACCTTCAGCAAAATTTCCTTTCAGACCTAGAGATGTACCGATACGACATTGGAACCTTCAAAAACAAGCCTACTCTTATCTCAAAGGCCGGCAACGTATTTGCAATGCAAAGGAGGGTGTTGCGGATGTCTATTGACGGCATTGATTGCTTTCCATCAAGCGATATGCTAGCTCGTTTGCCCTCCACATTCGATAAAAAAAAGAGTCTGAAAGGAATTTTTGCTGAAGGTAGCTAGTTCCATAGAGTTGTGGTGGATCAATCCGTTGGAGATATCATTACGGAAGAGTATTTTAGATGACCTTTTTACCATGGTTAATTTAATGCTAAAAGTCCAAACGAAACCAAAACACCCTCATATTTTTTTTATTTTAACTCTGTCTCTCTTACAAGTAAAAATATCCATGGTTTAGGGCATTTTATGACAGTCCATAGATAATATATGGGACATATCACACTGCTGGACATGAGGCCTCCTAATTTCTTGGGTAATATATTAAACATTAACACACCAACTTTGTCCAAAGCGGATTTTTCAGAATGTATAGTCTGTAGGTCATACACATAAATGCCGATTCGGGAATCGAGCCCATGATTCAGGGAAGGCTAACTTCATTACTGCGCTAATAAGGTAGTCAAATATTTTTTTATACATAATCTATTTATATTTGAAGAAGTAACGTTGTCAAGTAATTCAGTTAAATGACGGTCAGGTCAGGGCACTTTAAAAAGTTCTATTGCCTACAGTGGCGTCATGGGTCAAATCTCCCCTATGTTATACAAGCGAGGGTCAAATTGACCCCAGCACTGTACCATTTCGGCTCTGATTAGGGTGTGATTTCTGAATCGCACGAAAATCTTTTAACAATTTAGTCTCCAATTATCGTTGATCGTCGAAATTGTTGTGATATTATTATAATTGTGTTTAATCTACTGGAACGATTTTCTTTTTTTTTTTAATATTGACTTTTTTAATATTAAAGAAGATTTATTATAGGTGAAGAATTTAAGTTGAAGAATAGATATAAAGAACTAGTTCACCCGACAGACGTCGTCCTTAGAATAATCAAGTTACTATGAATAATCAATCGGAACCTTAATTAATTAAAAGAAATCAAAAGCACTATGTTTTTGATTTTCTTTTAATATATTTGTCTAACGCGCGAAATCCATAGCGACAAATGCGCAAATTAGTAATAGTCAATGTTCATTATATTTTACTGAAAGTTTTCAAGTTTCTGCACCATTTTATTTGTTTTTTTTTTTGAGAATAAGAACCGTCTACAAAGTATTAGAAAACTTATAAAAAAAAGATGAATGAAATATGTAAAGTTGTACTCAAGTTATGGCGTGACCAAGGAAAATATCTATATAACTATAAATATATTATAACGAATCCCCGCTATTATATACTTATAGTTATTTGTTATTATATAGATAATGAAAAAAGAAGTTATTACTCAGCTTTACACTTTTTTAAGTGAATTACGCGCAAGGAGTTTTGGTATAGTTAAAGTTCATATAATCAAGGTATATTCTCCTGGGTCTTGTCCTACCTACCCTACTCTAATAGGTATTTAATCTGAGCTTTTGGAATTGGGAATTCACAATATAGGAAATATAACCAGCAGTGAACTACTATAGGCGATGTGCCTTTATTTATTTATTTACATTATATTTTATTACGTTAGGTATAACATTGGATAGCCGCTTTTTTATTACATTGGCCCAAAAGTGTACATTGAGTTCCCAAGATCATCTCTGGGTAAGACATATAGAAATAAAAAGTTAAAATAAAAAAATGGATAAAATTACTTAGTAAGATCCAAATCCACATATTTTTTACAGGGTAGTAGCATCACTTGCTGGCAATTATGTTATTTTAGTATGATAAGATTAGTATTGCATTAGGATGATGCTAGAATCTCTAGGATAGATAGGTCCCTCATTGCTAAGGATCGTGGTCACTAGAACCCCTCAAACGGACAATATGTCTAAATCGGTTCCGGTCTAAAGAAGCTCTCATCACCTGAAGAAATCTGGTAGAGGATGTGGCTTCACGTATTGGCAAACGTAGTTTGGGATGCTCACGATCAGTGATAATCAGTTTGGGCAGAAACTAAGTCGAAGATCGGCATATGTCAGTCTTGCAGACGGACTAGTCTCGACATATTTTAATTCACAGACAGTTTCGCAATATTGATAACTGGTACATTGCCTTAATATTTTGGCAGGCGTTTACAAATATTGTTACAGTATTTTTACTAATACAAAAACTACTAAGATAATCGGAAGGTCTCAACACGGGCTTACCTAGTGAGACCTACTATGTTCCGTCAAACTTCACTGTAATTTGTAACAAATAAAATAAAATAAATAAAATGAAATTATTGAAAATATATCACATTTTAAGATGCTTCAGATCATACTGTTATTGGAGAGGTTTTATTTAATGTAGTGTATATTTTTGGGAATTCAATGAAACTTTTGAAACTATTAAGATCACGAAATATATTGTAGATTATTTTTTGTTTTTAGTTAATTACCTACTTAATTTTTCTTGTTTGTTTTTTAATATCTATGTATATATATGTAATGTTTCGTTTAATATATTTTAATTTTCTTACTGTAATTTATGTGGGCCCTGGGCATTAATTACTTACTTTTACATAATTTCCTTTTCAAAATATTTCATTGTGATATTTTAATTTTTAAAATTTAAACTTCGATTATTAGTATCGTTAAATAAATCAATATCATATTGCCCTCGATCCAGTCTCGATTTACGATTTTTTTGGACCGATACAAAAATTTTAAATTTGCACCCTTTCTATCCAGCAATTGAGATTAATAATTTCAAAAAGTCATAAAAAAAAATCTAGTGAAGAAAAATTTATTGTGACCTGCGAAATAAAAACCCTTAATTAAGAAAATGTTCACACACCTCGCACACTAAGTATTTGAACAACATTTTTTTTATTAATATATGGATCACTCAATCACTCGGGATCAGTCACTCGGGCCTATGCTCGGGAGGCGATCGCCTCCCGGTCTTTGCACGGCTTTTCAGGTGTTATGGTATCTGCCTCACTCTACAGGATAGGGCCAAATACTTTGTACATCGCTGTGCTGAAGTGTCGACTTCCGACTGGACTCCATCACGAAAGCGAGCTCCTAGAGCACACTAGCACACCGGCTGATGTCCTATCCTTATAGGGCAATCCGCTCCGTCCACTACTGGGCGAGCGGGGTGGGACCGAAAACGCTGAACAGCGGCGTTCCGTAGTCCACGCCGGACACCATTAAGGCTGTGGCCTCTTCTAGATATTCCATGACCTGGGCTATGGTCATCGGCTTCACCGAGTCCTCGCTGAGAGTAATATATGGATTTAGCGTCCAGTTAGTTATATAGTCGGTTATACTGTCCCCGCCCCCACTCTTAACCCGGGAATATCTAGAATCGTTTTCTTAAGGTTCCTTCCTCCTTATCTCTCTGCTGTATAAAGCGTAGTACACACTGAACATAAATACATATATTTTAAGTTAAGTTTAGTACAGCTAACGACCGGGTATATTTATCATGTTTTAAGTGATATATTATATTTGTTTACAGACGCATCATACAAGAGCTCATGGTCGACACACGCAACAACACAGGGATCACAAGGCAAGTCCAAGCTGTCATCTAATAATTTAGTGTTAGAGGGTCACTAATAAGAAAGAGCGAGAGACAAGAGGAAGCCATGCTACCCCCACTTCTTTCCTCCACCTTCTTCCTTCAACGCCATCTACATATCACATCTGATTTTAAATTTTTGACACAAAGATATATACAAAATCAGCGCGGATATATTTTTTTTTTTATTTATCTTTTTTAAATTAGTTATTTCGTCATTTCTTATTTCATATACATACATATATTTTTTAATGTTTCTCGTTGAAACTTTATACTTTTTTTTCAATGTGCCATGGTGATTTCTAACAAAAGAGGAAAAATAATAATTTGTGTGTGTGTTTTTTTTTGTGCATTTTTTACGTATCATTTTATCGGTAGTCTTCCGTAGAATACCTGATGATGCCTCTCTGTGTGTATGGTGTTGGTGATTGAGAAGTAAAGAGTTGCCTGACGGCCGTTTTGGATAAAATTTAGCTTAAGTTTCCTGTACTCCTGTTCCCTGTCCTCTTCCTCCAGTAAAAAAACACACATTATATGTCCCACTGCTGAGCACGAGCCTCTCCAATTCTGGAGGAACGGACATTAAACCCACCACGCTTGTCCAATACGGATTGGCGGGATTACCAGACTCTAAATAAATATTTGTAATCCATACATATGTTTATTCCGATGTGGGGATCGAACCCGCGACCATTAACTCCGTGAGCGGAGAGCTCCACCACTGAGCCTTTCGGTTGTCGCAATTATTATACATAATACTTCCATAAGCCTCGTACGATGATGAAAACTGATGTTGTGTTCACACGCACACGTTATTATTCAGCGAATTTATTGTTAGCCAAGATTTTACCTTACCAAGATTTCTAACTCTACTGTTTTAGGTTCAAAGCACCACAAATATAGAATGATCCTCCTTTCAGTATAAGAATAAGTGTGAATAGTTTTAAGTTGAAATACAATAAAGCATTGTCAAACAGACGAATCGCTGCGGAGAACATAAAACACTCCTACTGTAAAGAGCTAAAGCTTAAGGATTTATTCAATCAACGTTATATTAATTTACCATAACTTGTATATAATTTAATTTAATACTGAATTAATTTCAATTTTTAAATTGAAGTTAAACATTATAGTTTTTTTGTGTTTTCATTCTCTCCCTAAGTCCTAAGTCCACCTCGTGGGGCATAGGGCAGACACGACGTTTCTCCATCTCGACTTGTCGGAGGCCATATGCTTCACTTCGCTCCTGGATAGCGCTTTCTTCTGCACTTCGGCCGTCACACTATGCCGCCAAGTTTGTTTTGGGTGCCCACATTTGCTTTTTCCCTGCGGATTCCATTCGAGGCCTTATTTGGGGATATGACTGGCGTGGCGCCGGAGAGTATGCCCTATCCATCTCCATTTTTGTTGACGTATCTGGACATCTATTGGGTCCTCTTTGCTGATTCTCCACAGCACTGCGTTGGATACTATGTTATCCGGCCAATATACTTTTAAGATTCGGCGTGGGCAGCGGTTGAGGAATACCTGGAGTTTGCGTACTAGTTCTTTCGTACTTTTCCATGTCTCACACCTTTACCTTCACATTTTTGTTTTCATTAAAGCGACGATATGGCCCTCATCTTTCTTTTCCATCTTAAGTAGTAGGGGATGGCTAAAAACCAGCGCTCTCCGCGACTTTAATCTCATACGGCATATTGCTAAGCCATTGTCTTTTGCTGAAAATTTTTAATTTTTCATCGTTCGTTACTTATATCAATTTGTAAAACTTTCAGCAATAAATAGTTTTTATTTATTTATCTATATGTGTGTATCGTAATGTATTTTAAATCGTGTAAAGCAAAAACATAATTTTATTTAATGCCCTAAAATCAAAACAATGGGGCCCTAAAATGGCGCACGCGAGCGGCGAGTCGGCGGAGCGAGCGTGCGTGGCGACACGCGCCGCGCCCGGCGTCACAATGCAAACTTAATTCTTTGATTGACAGTTGCAATATTTCGGTAAGTGATGCAATATTTTGATGATTATCGTTACGCAGCGTAGGTGCACGGACTCCGGCCGGGGAGCATTATCGCTTCGCACGCTCCGTTGGCACCTCCCATTGTGACTGATCCATTCTCTTGACTCCATTTGTCCTGCGCCGAATCGTTGAAGTAAATTGTCCTGTTAATGTGAATCTGTGAAAATTTTGATATCGTATGATAGTGAAATTAAAGCTGTACCAGACTAATATAGTATTTAGGGTTCACGATTCAATACACTCTTACTTTTCCAAATTTTAAAAATTGATTTATTGTATAGAAAATGTTGATGCTGGTGGCGTATTAGCTTTTATAAATTTATCGTATACTTGCCCGTGGGCAAGATGTTAACTGCAGAGGTGTTTATTTCTTAATCATTTATTCCTCCTATTATGCGTGTTGAAATAATATAATATATCGCGATATATAATAATAAAATACAATTTCATATGATTAAAGTTCATATGGAAGGTGTTGTGACAAAACTTGAGAAAGGGATGCTTAGATGGTTTGGGCATATAGAGATAATGGATGAAAGACGACTGGCAAAAGAAATTTACATTGCGAACGTGGATGGAAGGGTCGGTAGGGGAAGACCATGGAAAACGTACCTTGACCGAATTGCTGAAGTTTTTGAAAAAGGCCAGGTCAAGAGTACCCTCAACCGGCGAGCTTGCATGAGGAGTATAATGAGTGTGGAGGAAGCAAGTCAGATCGTAGCAGATAGAGATCTGTGGTCTCTGCCTACCCCTACGGAAGACAAGCGTGACGATATGTATGTGGAGAAGGCGTACATAAACATAAAATAAAAAAATGTATAATTTTGTGAATTTCCTTAAACTTCCATCTCTAGAAGGTTAATAACGAAGAAAAGCCAAATTCGAAAAAAGCCAGAATAAACATACGTATGTTTTCCTTCGTCTTTATATCAAATCTGAGGACCCCACCAAACCACATTGCTACAAGCGTGATTGATGGGTTAATGTCCATTCCTCTAGAAATGGGACAGACGTATATGGTTTGTGTAAAAAAAGTATGTAAATAGTTATTAAAAAATAAAAATTATTAATAATGCATGCGATTGCGACATGAAAACAATTAATAAAATCGCAACAAAATGCTACTTTAATAGCCACCAACCTAATGGTTCCCCGGGGGGCGACTGAATCGTTTGTAAGCGTTGTCCGGGGGGAGAAGTCGTCACGGTTCCGCGCTCTCCCGGGAGCGAGTTTACACTTGGCACTATCTATCAACGGTTTAGCGAACATAAGTCGCAGATCACAACGGGGCATTCCTGTAATAATTTTTGCACCATCTTACATTGTCTGTAGTAAAATTATGTCGATAGCATTTTAGGTTACGGGTCTAATTTTTTCGAGAGCAACGATACGCCCGCGCTTCTTCTAAATAGATTGACACAGTATTTATACTCGATATAAATATCTATAGAACATACACACATATACGCTGGAAAATGAGAAATGACGAACTCGGTATAACCACGACCTCCATCACATGTACAAGGAGCCTAATGTCCAATTAACACTATTAAAATAGGAATTGAATAAGTGGCAGGGCCCCCCACCCACGCAGTCAATGGTCGCGGGTTCGATCCCCGCATCGGAATTAATATATATGTGGCCTACAGATATTTATGCCGAGTCTGTTACCCCGCCAATCCGCATTGGACAAGCATGGTAAGTTAACGTCCGTTTCTCCAGAAATGGAGAGGCCCGTGCTCAGCAGTGGGACGTATACGGGCTGTGAAAAAAAAAAATGTCCACTATGCCAAGAGTGTACGACAAAAGAGAAGGATTAGGTTAATAGGAATATATAACAAAAAATGTAGTAATGTTAAAAACATCACTTAATATTATTTTTTGACAAAAAAATATGTAAGTAAAATTTTAAGATAACTAATAAAGCGAATCAATCTACAAAATTAGAATAGAATAGAATAGAAAAACTTTATTTATGACACCATTTTTTTACAATTACTAAAATTAAATCCTTAATAATATTATATATACAAATAAAAACACAAAACAAAAAGAATATAATTTTAATCTAACGAGTGTCATAAAATTGTTCTTGCTCAGCATATGCCGGGCGCACTATTGGAGCACCTGGCGCTGGTTCTCAGCAAGAACCAACGTGGTCAGATCGTGGACCACAGTGACGACATTCATACTGACACACTCGTACATACAAATACATCCACATATATAACTACTCATACTCATATACACATACACATAAATACACGTACAGTACAATGGAATTACAACAACACAAAGTCATGTATTAAATTCATTCATTCATCAATTAGGAAAACATTTATATTAAATTTTATCGAACGATCACAGAATACGCCCCCGCTTTCGTCCTCCCCTAAAGCTCACAAAACAGATTATAAATAATACGGTCACAACTTTATTTAAAGTTAACGACAATAATTAACCAAGATTTGTTAGGTGACGCCCTAATGAATTTCTATACTTAGACGCAATAATTTCGAACATGCGGCTGGTAAGAATGAAATATGGACCGATAATAGACTAAGTAAATATTAAATCAGTTAGCGTACTTGAATACAAGAATACCTAACTCTTTTTCCTTTCCTTATCTTCCTCTTATATCTCCTATTAAATCCTTTTTCCTCTCCCAATTTTCACATCCTCATCCTTGATGCACAATGATAACAGACAATGCATCTCCACGAATCGTTAATAAAAAATCTCATTCAACATATATAGTTCTACGTTTGTTTTTCAGTGCATTCGTTCTAAACAGCTGAAACGATTATGATAAAACTTTATGTGTGTGTTTTGGTGAATCCCTAAATGGTTAAGAATCACAATTAGATCCGTTAAGTGTCGCTGCAATAAGGGTTTTTTTTTTTATTCAGGGCAGGACAAAGTATGCCGGGCCTCTTAATTTATTATTGCATATAGCTATTACCAAATCATTGTGTAAGAAATAAGTCCCATGAGCCATGCTATCGCCCGTCCCCCTATGGAATAGCCACTCCTGACGTCACCCCACCTCCAAGTGGATTCGAGACGAACGCTAGACCGGACTTAGGATTTGGATACGTCCATATCTAAAGACGACGTCAAATCATCCAAGTACGTCAAACCTACACCCACCCAAAGTGGCAGTAAATGACCAGGGGAGCCGTTGCCTCTGTACTAAAGTCCAGGAAATGGGGATCAGCCCCGAAGTCTTATATCTACATCCCGTTTAAATAAATCAGAAGCCACCGTTCATTCGTTCCCGTGCCATTGTTAGTTTCAACAAATGTAACAAAAGACAAGTTGGTCGAAAAAGAAAATCTTGGCTACATAATATCAGGAAGTGGACCGGGATAGCGAGTGCTCCAGAACTGCTGCACCTCGCGAAGGAGGAGGAGAATTGCGCTGAACCTTCTGCCAACCTTCACAAGTCGGAGAGGCACTCTTAGAAGAAGAAGATAACTTGTAACAATTATAAACTCCATAGGCCATACGGCCATGGTTCTTCTATACGGGTGTGAAGCTTGGGTGCTTAAAAAAGACCTCAGAAAACGTATAGAAGCGTTCGAAATGTGGGCATATAGACGGATGCTCGCTATTAGCTGGATTCAAAGTGAGGCCACAAGTCAAACGTGAACGTGAACTTTTGCAGACCGTCAAAGGTAAAAAAGTTGCTTACCTGGGTCATATCATGAGACATGACAGGTACAAGTTGCTGCAACTGATCATGATGGAAAAATCGCGGACAAAAAACAAGTTGATCGAAAAAGAAAATCTTGGCTACATAATATCCGGGTGGACTAGGGATAGCGAGTACTCCAGAACTGCTCCTCACCACCTCGCAAAGTAAGAGGAAAGTTGTGCTGAATTGACTGCCAACCTTCGCAAGTCGGAGAGGCACTGTTAGAAGAATAGAAACCTCTGGCGCATTTTGTAAAAGCTCATGACTTGCGGCAGAATGTCATTACTTTTTAGCTTACCATTAGTGGTAGACATATAGATCAAACTATTTTTTTTAAATTAACTGAACGATGCAGATCTTCGACTAAACTTTAACGTATATACTTAATATACAATAACTATATATTCGGTGAAAACAAAATAGTTAAAAATGCAATTGGCTTAATGATGGTTACTTTCCAATCCAACGGTCGCAGGTTCAATCCAGCATTGGAATAAACATCCGTATGGCCTAGAAATTTGAGTTAACTAACCTAGAAATAATATATCATGATACCTAAATATATGACACTTTTGAAACTATAACAACATTTTTTATATAATTAATTTTTCAAGTCATAATTAATGACTTTAATTATGAGAAGTACCCACCTGAAATTTAATCATTAACCTTAAGTACTAGAACGATACAAAGGTACAGTGACAAGTTGAAATGCATTCGAAAATGTGGTATTGGCATTGAATAAGAATAGTATCTTGGAACGAAAAAGTTATCAACTATTGAACAGGACTGAAACGCCTAATCTTATAACACATTGACTGGAAAAGAGAAAGAGGAAGATCGAGAAGATAGTTTACTGACTTATTAAGAGTAAAAGAAAGGATGGAAACACAAATAAATGATAGAAATAGAATAGGATCGGGAAATTTGACAGTGGTAGGGTCACTCTGCAGACAAATACTTTGGCAAGTATGGCATATTTTATTTGTCTGTAGCATGAATGGGCCGGCTCGCCCGAGGAAGTACCACACTCCCGCAGAAAACCGGCGTCTGAGTGGTGGCTTAACTACCGCTCTTCGTCCGGTGACCGATCGTCCCCGAAATCTAACGCCCAAAGGTCATATTGATACTTTCCTTAAAGGCCAGTAACGTCTCTGCACTGGCTATGGTACGGCGGATGTCTATGGGCGGCGTTGATTGCTTTCCATCAGGTGACACGCCTGCCTAATTTGCCTTCCTATACCATAAAAAAATTAATAAATTGTAAAAATATATTTTTATGCTTATTAAAATTAATTAATATTTAAATTTGTAGGATATATTTATGATTTATAACCTTTTCGAAAGTCATAACATAAATAAAAAAAAAGATAAAAGAAAAGAATATGTAATGCGCTCGGAATAAAAATCCAACGTCGAAAAGAGCATTTAGAAATAAACCAATGCCGTAGAGCGAGCTGGTTGGCAGGAGACACAGCTAACGCGGTGGCTTCGAAAATTAACTATAAGTGGCTTTCGCGCGACCTCTTTCTTCACACTTGCGTTGATTGTCGTTAGAGTGAACGGGATGGGTGACACGAAAACTGCTTTAGGCGTTAGTGGGGAGAGCGTAAGCACCCCTATTGTTTTGCGCGCTTTGGAGCGCGAAGTCAGTATACGTATAAGCGTAGCAGTGCTGTAATTTGAAATGAAAATCAGGACGCTTTAAACTCTGAATTGTTTAGGGGCGCGGGCGTCTGTTTTCACACAGAAATTTGAGTATTTAGGCAGTTTTGTAAACAATATTATTACTCGATATATATGTAAAGAGTTCCCCTAATAAAAAGATACTAAAATAAATAAATAAAATAAAACATTGATTTTCTCTGACCTTTTTTAAATTAGTTATATCTATTATTATATTTTTGAATTATTTTTTTTTAATTCCTACTGTTAGTTCACATATCCCTATATATGTATATTTATATATTTTTTCCACAGCCCATATATGTCTCACTGCACGGGCCTTTCTATTTCTAAAAGAACGGATTTTAACCCACAACGAATGTCCACTGCGAATTGACGCGATTACCAGACTCGAAATAAATATCTGTAGGCATAGCAGACATATATTTATTCATTCATTCATCATTCATTGACTCCGTGGATGAGGGGCAACGCCAATGAGAGCTGATGAGCCAATTGGTCGTCTAAAAATATTTATATACAAATTTTCAATGGTTAATAACATACTTTTTTATACTGGATGTATAAAAAAGTATGTTACTCAAGTTCTAATACATTTTTTTTTAACTTTTAGTGGATGACTAGCTAGGCTGATGAAATAAAAAAAATTATCCCAGCTGGAGAGTACTGGATAATGCGGGATTCAAACAAAAGTTTCTGAAAGAGGTCCCGAAGTTTCTGAAAAAGGTCCCGTCCTGTACCCGAAGAGGGCCCTTAACCAAAAGAGTCATCAAGTAATATTAGTTCGTTTATAATTTTTGAAATTTATTGATTTAATTTTAATTAATAGGTCTATCTATAGCTGAATCGGTATGTCTCATCATAGGTTAACCTAGGGGGACCTACATATATATAAATAAACAAATAATGCACGCGCAAACGCACGGAGTTTGATTCTCGTCACATCTCGACAAAGGCGTGAACTAGGAAAGCGTGTAAAACACCCAAAGGCGTTATCTCTGTAGTTAGCGCGGATCAAAGGCTTATTGTGAAAACTATTTGTGCAAGGCGTCGGATTGTTTGCTTAAAGCGGGGTTGCCTGCGGCGTATTTGAATTGAACCGTGGCTTCCTTATGGACTTTGCGGCTTCATTATTGATTCGTAAGCCCTTTGAAAACTGAATAGATTTGTGGACAATTCACGTGTTGTTTACTTAAATTATTTAAAAAAAATTAATAGCTAGAGACTCACTGATAAAGATAGCGCTGTCTCATGGCAGCGATAAGAAAACATTTTAGTTTTTACCATGAGGAGTGCTTCGAAGAATAGTTCGGGATGATTCCGGTCGCTGAATTTCACTACCGCATAATTTTTTTTTATATATTCTCGCCTATCCCCCGCAGAGGTTGGCAGAGACCATAGGGCTCCATCCGCTACGATCCCGGCATACCCTCCCCGCCTCCTCCACACTTATCCATCCTTTCATCCATTCTTCCTCTCACATTCATCGCAGCGAAACGACTCTCCATTAGTCGTTTCTCGACCTCGTGGGAATCAAAACGTGACGGGTGGCGAACCACGCCGCCGTCATTTTCCAACAAATTAGGTATTATATATTAAAATTCGTCTTAGTGAATCCTACGAGCCGCAAGGGAGGATGCAGGTCAGCCTCAGCAGAACGCCGCATGCTGATGTAAGGCACCATAGTATCCGGGGAAGCGATCCCAGAATGGTCGGCACGCTTGCGGCTAAGCTCACCCTTAACCACGCATCCATTGGCACGGCAGACTGTGGATTGGCGTAGAGGAAGAGAAAGGATAGAGAAGAAAGGAAAGGGCAGGAAAGGAAATGTGGATTGGGAGGGGTTACCAGATTCGGAATAAATATTTATAAATCCATACATTTACTATACATATACCGTATAAATTACCACAAAAAAAGTTTCATTCCCACTATCTGGGTGAGTGGCAATCCAGTACGGTACATTTTTCGAGAAACTTCTTCTCATGCACCAATACCCAGTGTAATCAGTTACGTCTAGCGGCGTTTAAAAAAACAAGCCTAAACTAGATTACACATGACGTTTTACATCATCATACTACATGACCCGCTGTCCAATTTGGTCAGAATGTTATGCTTGTTCTTGAACGAGTTACTGTTATACAGGACAAATTATTAGACGCACTGTATTCTTTTAAGTAATTTTATATTTCTTAAGAGTTTTTATGCAATAATGGTATATTTAAAGTAAAATATTCTCCTACAATGCCTCTGTTGGATTGGCCGGGTAATAGCCCTGATATGAACCCTATTGAAAATGTGTGGGAGCTGATGAAATCGGTAATTAATTGGATAATGTAAAAATAAAAAACAAATCAATTTAAAATAATAAAACGGTACAATATCACTCGGTAATTAATATTTTACAATGAAATCTAGCAGTGCGTCTAATAATTTGGCCAGGGACTGTATGTGTGTTTGTGACCTGATTACTCATTGTCCAAGGCCGACTGGAGGCGGACGCGGTCAGTCTCATCCGGTCCGACCTAATTGCGTCGCGCGGAGTGGTCTGACTTGATTTGCAGTTGCACTACATGACCGCCGCGCGACTAGTACACGATTTGTACATTAAAGTACATACATGTGACTAGTGTCCGTGTATATAATACAGCATTAAGTTATTAATGCAGTATTATATACACGGACACAATACATGTTTACATATCTTATCTATCTACCCCGAGTTATGTATATAGACGCAAAAAGCGAAAACGTTGTAAATGATACAGATGTCCAAAAAAATTATTACTTATTCGGATTAGAAAAAATACTGCGTGTAAAATCTGAGTCTCATAGCTCTACCACTAATAGAAAACTTTATAAAGCGTTGAAACTGACTTTTTTTGAATGATCAGATGTAATTGTTTCAAAAATCTTAAAAGCTTTTTATAGCTGTGATGGTCTAAGCTTTCATTTTGCGGTATACTATCCTTTCGTTTTTTGGATTTGATATCAACCCATGTGTTTATATCACTTGTTTATATCGTATAAAAGTAACACACGGAAAAATAAAGTTGTAGCAACGTTGAACTCAAAAGCTCGAACATATGACGTAACGGGATCAATAACCTTTTTTAAACTGAACACGTGTCACTGACCCGCACTATGCTACTGATGCCATCCATTGCCACTTTTCGTAGAGTCTACTTCACCTTGGTATGCCTCGTGTCCAGACGAAACGCGTTATTTATAGTGAAAAATGATAGTGTATATATATATATATATATATATATATATATATATATATATATATATATATATATATATATATATATATATATATATATATATAGTATGTTGAAACTGAATCAAATATTATATATAATAACTTAATACTCTTATAATTGACTATGTCCAAATAAAATCAAGCAAGTCTAAAAGTTAAATAAATACAAGACATAGATAAAAACTATTTATTGCCGAAAGTTTACAAATTAAAATAAGTGACAAACAAAAAATCATAAATTTCAGCAAAAGCTGGCTCATCTATTGATGACACTTTAGTTTTCAACGGTATGTTTGCCGGCCAAAACTAAAGTCTCGGAGAACGCTGGTTTTCAGCCATTCCCTTCTTCTTAAGATGGAAAAAGGAGATGAGGACCATGTTGTCGCTTTAATGAACACAAAAGACATATATAGGCTATAATTTGTAACTGAAATTAGTTAAGTCATATAGTATAAAACGAATCCAAGCTAGCTGAAATAGGTAGCTTGGATAGCTTTCAAATACATAAGTCAACAGAAGTGTCGAATGTCGTGTGATTGATGTAATATTGGGATAGTGCACAGACCGTGGGGCAGACTGTAAGCAAACAAGTGTGATTTTTGTCGCCGCTTCTCCACAGTAACACAGGTTGAGCCCATGTTACTGATAAAAGTGTTTACTCTCAATATTAACTGTCCAAATGGCGCAGTGGCGATCTGTTGGTGTGGAAGGCAAAGGGTTACGGATTCTGTAACCCACGTAAATATATGTGTATAGCTTCAAATATTTAACGTGTTTCTGGTCTTCTTCTCGTGTTATTATTATATTTGTTGCGGCAACCGTGATGTTAGGAATCCTAAAGTAAAATCCTATAATAGTGGTAGAGCCGCGCTGCAGAATTGCATAATATTTGTCTGTAGCATGAATGGGCCGGCTCGCCCGGGGAAGTACCACACTCCCGCAGAAAACCGGCGTCTGAGTGGTAGCTTAGCTACCGTGCTTCGTAAGGTGAGCGACCGAGTTCCGGAGGAGTTTCCCCACCCATATTCATTCCCACTCCCATAATAACACTTTCATTAAAGGTCGGCAACGCTTCCGCACGCCTATGGCGCTGCAGAAGTCTATGGGCGGCATTGATTGCTTTCCATCAGGTGACACGCCTGCTCGTTTGCCTTCCTATGCCATTAAAAAAACATCGGTCCAATCGTTCTCAAATTCGCTTACCAACTGACAACATTAAATTCCTATATATCTATTACGCGGTTTACGTGCGTTTTGTTCAAAAAGCGACCATACAGATGAATAAAATCGTCAAAAATTAAAGATATGTACCAGTGTATAAATATTACAATCAATAATTGAATAGCTTTGTTTTTGGTGTACAATAAAGAATATATCTATCAATCTATCGATATTAAGAAAAGTAGAACTATTTTGGGTACTTTTCCGTTAGCCGGGCGCATCCGAATAATTGCCAAATAATATAGAACTCCGTCAAAAATCTTACAACCTAACCTAACTTTTTTTTCCCACGTAAAGAAACCTAGCCTAGCCTTACCTATCGTAAGCTAACTTTTTTTCCCCCCACGTAAGAAAACCCTAACCTAATCTTAATCTAATAAATCCCAAATTGTCAACATTTTTAAAACATAAAATAGCATGCAAGAAAAAAAGATAAACGTGCTTTGTTTTGAATGGTTAATTTAGGTTTTTTACGTGGAGAGTTGTAAGAAATTTGGCGAAATTCTATATTATATGGCGATTCTTCGCTTGTTTGGTTAGTTTAAGTATTTTTATGATGGAATACAAAATAGGCTCGAAAATTTGGCAACCGTGTTTGCCAAAGGCGCGGCACTTATAATAAAGATTATTAAAAAAATTATTTTACTGTCTCAATATAACAATAGTTTTCATATTCAAGTGGAAAAGTTAAACGTTTCCCTAGTAGACTGCGTCGTTGGATAAGCCCCTAAAACTCAAAGGGCCGTAACACACGAAATCAAAAATACACCCGAAATCAAAAGAAGTTTCCACAATGTTGCTTTAACACTAACAACGCGTGAAATCGCGTTGTGAGCTTCAAAGAGATCTAATCCTCGATCACGAGCTTTCAATAAATAATCAAACTGAAACACATAGCAATAAGGTGTAAATATGAATGGCAGGGTTCCCCTATAACGCCGCAGGCATCTCACCCTCAAAGATGAAGCGGCCAATATTATCTGCGCTGATTTCATAGCCGGAGGCGACATAATGAGCATGTCGTGATAATTAGGGACCTATTTAGTTCAAACTACCTTCACTGAAGAGTATATCAATTAAGAAACTCTTTTTTCCTACCCGTATTTTAATATGTATTTAATTTTATATCATTAACACAAGCCAGAGCTTTGTTTGTTTTCGTTCAGGTCACTGTGTGTTTGTTAAACTGATATATAGAAAAATATATTTATTGCTTTATTGTGTTATGCATTTAAAAGTGTTACCCTTTCCATAAAAAGAATTATATTCCATAAAAAAAAACTAAAAACAGCAAAAGACAATTTTTTTAAAAACTGACTTATAACATTGCCAGTTATCATATTCTATGTTGTGTTAATTTTGCTGTACCCAGAGTATGATGATTGCTGTATCCGTGCATGACGGGTACAAACTTATTATTAGTTTATTTCACAAGGAAATGAAAAAGAGCATTTTTCGACCCCCGCTTTGATCGTTGTTTTCACGCACCGTATTAAATCTAACATTTAAATCTCTGTATAATTGTTCGTCTATAATTAGGATTACATTTAAATATGTTCTTAGAACTATTTAGAATAATGTATAATGAATATATAAATATAACTCCTGTTTATGGTACCATAAATAAATAAATGATTAAATAGTATCCGAAAACTGATTGTTCTCAATTTCAAAACGAAATTCGACAACAGATTATGAAGATAACTCAATAAGGAATGTAATCGAAAACAGTTAACAAGTCAAATACCGTTCAGGGAGTAATTTTTTTTTATTCCCTCTTATAATTAGATTATTGGAGCGACGACTCAACTCAGATATTGAAAGAAAAACGATAAATTGCTACTGATTTGATTGGAATAGCTTTTCAGATGTGTATGAAGCGTTAATAAGTTATCTTTATCTTATTTATATTATACTATATTGTTAATTATGTCAAGTTATTAGTGTTAAATAAAATAATATTATATGGACAGTCAAAAGTTTTACTTAGCTAAGATCCGCGACAAGCAAAACAATAACAGAAAATTAATAATGTGTGTTTTTCCGTTGGGTTAAGTGGATTATTTGGAACTTTAAACCAAAAACTTACCGAAAATCGGCCATCAACTCTCCACCCACCAACCACTATACACAACGCCAAACACACACTATCACTTTTCCATCTTGTACACGACACGTGTTTCGCCCCAACACGAGGCATCTTCAGGTATAGTAGACTCTACGGAAGACAACCGAAAAGTTTTCGGTTGTCTTCCGTAGAGTCTGATGTTGATGGCCGATTTTCGGTAAGTTTTTGGTTTAAAGTTCCAAATAATCCACTAAACCCAACGGAAAAACACACATTATTAATTTTCTGTTATTGTTTTGCTTGTCGCGGATCTTAGCTAAGTAAAACTTTTGACTGTCCATATAGTGATGGATTTCCGCAAAGTAACGCCTGACTCCATTAATAAAATAATATTAATTTAACTCTATATTATTGTCATACGAATATACAGATAGAAGATAGAAAAACTACTTTTCTAAAAAAGCCACAAAAACGGCCGTCAAAAAAACATCTTCACTTCCCTATTGTTACACCAAGAACATCAAACACACACTACTACTTTTCCACAATGTACACATGGGTAACGAACGACAAAGGTTAAGACCTAACTGTTTGACTAAATATTTGTCTACCATAAAGTCTACTAATACGAGAATTTGATATAAGTAAAAGCAATTTAAAATACAAATAATTATTTGGTCTATCGATAACTTAGGTGCTCAACACGTATCGTTGTAACAATTTTCATATATATTTTTTTTAAGGGATTTGCATCCGATCCGAAGGCGTTTGCATCCGATGCATGAGCGAGGAGTGTCACCTGATTTAAAGCAATCAACGCAGCTCATAAACATCCGCATATGTGCCATGGGCATGTCATAGGCAGTGCAGAAGCATTGCCGTTAATATGCCGTTATTGACAATATGACATAATAATATGCCGTTCTTGACAAAGTATTTGTCTGCAGCGTGGCTCTACCACTACTAAATTTCCCGATCCTATTCTATTTCTATCAATTTATTTGTATTTCCATCCTTTCTTTTACTCTTAATAAGTCAGTAAGCTTTCTTCTCGATCTTCCTCTTTCCCTTTTCCCGGTAATTTTTTGCCTCTATATTGTATTAAATAACAGTTGTCATCACAAACCAAACGACCAATTTTACTTCTCTTTTATCTTCAATGTGTTATAAGATTAGGCGTTTCAGTCCTGTTCAATAGTTGATAACTTTTTCATTCCAAGATACTATTTTTATTCGATGCCAATACCACATTTTCGAATGTAATCAACTTGTCACTGTACCTTTGTACCGTTCTAGTACTTAAGGTTATTTTAGATTAAATCCACTCTTGCTATACCAAACATTAATTTATTCATTCTATCGCGATACAAAGAACTATACAACACACAGTAGCGACATCTATTGATACATTAGTGAACTAATATAACTTTAAATGTCAAGGAAAAAAACAATTAGACTTTAATTATATATTTTTTTTCTTTGATGGCAATTAGTTACAACTATTATGCCAGTGTCAAGTAAAACACAATAATATCCAATCTCTTGAAATATTCCAAGTCAGCTTATAACTTTACGTCTTGATAAAATAGTGGCCATTTTACCAAAACCTTCTATGGACTTTTTCAGTCAAAAAGTTACGATACACGTATTTAATCATATCACTTCACTTATACACCTTAATCGAACTATATTGCACAATACCCCACCACAATTAAACAATATAACTGATAATAATATAAGATTATAAAAATGAAATAAAAACACAACAAGATGCAAGTTGACAGGAAAAGTCTCATTTTAATTTAAAATTACAGTATCTTTATATTCGTTTATTCTTTTCAGGCTATGGCAGCAATTCGTTATCGGCTATGTCCAAATCAACACTGGACGCCCACACACATCTTCGACAGCCGGGTAAGTGAGAACTCATTTTTTCATTATCAATTTTTTAGAACCACTAAAACAATGTGTTACTTATTGTGACGAGCTGTTAAATATACATTAGTAGTGGATCGCATTCTTGCACTATAGCCTGGGTGCGTGACGTCTGGCAACACTTCTCTTGGGTCAGAATCCGCTCCCGCGCAACGTTTGGTTTTCGTTAGACTAATTATGTTTAATAAGCATTTAAGTAAGTCGCACTAATTGCATTACATACATTCTAAACAATATAGAACACATTAAAGATCGACTGCTGATGTTTTATTGATTATGTCAACGACCCGGCATCCTGACACATATTATTAGAAAAATCATCTAGTGGATGAAACTAACATATAGGAAAGAGCAAATAACTCGATCTTCGGCTTCAGTATTAATTTCTTCTAGCCACTCTCTTTGTCACTACATCGAGGTGGGGTATCCCACACTACGTTTACCAAGATGGGAGAACGCATCTTGCTACTTCAACACTCGTGTTCTCTAACGGTCGCATCTCCAAACGAGACCAGCGTGTTCTTATTCAGTTTACTAACTCGGAGAGATATACTTGTGACTCTGATTTTCGTTGACCGACGATAAATAAGAAATGATTTACCCCAATTTTTTTCTAATACCGGCAACGCATATGCAATGCCATCCATTTTCATTATTTAAAACCTGACTCAAACAAAACATCAATTGTTTTAAGTTTTTTTTATGGGATAGGAGGGCAATCGAGCAAGCGTGTCGCCTGATGGAAAGCAATCAAGGCCGCCCATGGACAACCGCGACACCGCAGGAGTCGCGGAAGCGTTGCCGGCCTTTTAGGTATATATAGGCTTGTTTTTTGAAGGTTCCAATGTCGTAACGGTTCGGAAAGACCGCCGAAGGTAGCTGATTCCACAAACTGGTGGTGCGTGGAAAGAAGTTACGAGAGAAACGCACCGTAGTAGATCGCCAGTCATCCAGATGGTGGGGCTAATAATAATTAAGTAAGCTAATAATGCTTTTGCTAGGATATTTTTCACATCAATAGTCCAATGTTACATTTAATAATGTGAATTTACTGCTTTAAAACGAACGAACAATACTCGTCAGCGGCATTTGCTAGTAACACGTTTAAGGTGGGGAACAGTCTAACTCAAAGAAACGCGAGTCTCAAAGACAGGCAGTTAAACGAACTATAAATTCTCGGGTTGCATTTAGGATCCCGTCGGAGCTTGCCAGTCGTGTTTGTCCATCACGGTCAGTTAACCGGAGCACATAAAACCTTATTTGTTTTCTCGGCCCCATTGTGACCGAACATATTCTTCGAACACTCGTGCGTGGGACCCGCGTAATAAAGGCAAAATATTCCGCCAATATGCTATATAAACATTTAGGGGGACGAATTGTTTGAACCAACCAAATACGGTGAATCTAAATTTTGCCTTGAAACGACCTCTTCAATTTTAACATAAAAATGTCAAGTATTATTATAAATAGCGTTTTATTTTAAACAATTATTATTAATGTCACACACATATATAAATTCACGCCTATCCCCCGCAGGGGTTGGCAGAGACCACAGAGCTCCATCCGTTGCCATTCATCGCAGCGAAACGGCTCGTCATTGGTCGCTTTTCGCCCTCGTGAGAATCAGGACGTGACGGGTGGCGAACCGCGTCGCCGTCATTTTCAACAAATTAGATATATTAAATTCGTCTTAGTGAATCCCACGAGCCGCAAGGGAGGATGGAGGTCAGACTCAGCAGAGCCCTGCATGCTGAGGTAAGGCACCATAGTCCCCGGATGCCCGACCGCGGGACATTTTACTATTAATGTCACATTTTATTATTAATGTCACGTTTTATTATTAATGTCACATTTTATTATTAATGTCAAATTGTATTGTTTATGTCACACTTTATAAATAATGCTACATTTCCCTCACAGAATAACAGCGAGAAGTGGTAACATTTTACTGTATTACCGCATTTCGTACAGTGAGTGCAGGATCCGGAGTCCCAATTTCCTTTTCCTTTATTTTTTTTCCCCCTTTTCCTTTATTTCCTCACATTGTTTCCTCATACCCTTCCTATTGTTCCAACCCTAAGGAAGGTGACGCATCTCTAGTGTCTCAACAACATGCAGACTGGGGACAATTGCACCACTTTTCGGTCCGCTAACCGTACTGAACAGAAGTACAAAAATCTCCTCAGGTGTGGTCCAATCCTCGGCCATTGTTGTTAAGGGGGGGGGGGGGGGGGGGGGGGGGGGGGGGGGGGGGGGGGGGGGGGGGGGGGGGGGGGGGGGGGGGGGGGGGGGGGGGGGGGGGGGGGGGGGGGCCCCCCCCCCCCCCCCCCCCCCCCCCCCCCCCCCCCCCCCCCCCCCCCCCCCCCCCCCCCCCCCCCCCCCCCCCCCCCCCCCCCCCCCCCCCCCCCCCCCCCCCCCCCCCCCCCCCCCCCCCCCCCCCCCCCCCCCCCCCCCCCCCCCCCCCCCCCCCCCCCCCCCCCCCCCCCCCCCCCCCCCCCCCCCCCCCCCCCCCCCCCCCCAAGAGTGTTTTTTTTTTTTTTTTTTTTTTTTTTTTTTTTTTTTTTTTTTTAAATAAAAAAATAAAAGCTAATGGAAAGACTTTCATTATGAGGCAGCCCCTAACAGTCATAATGTT